>OY987270.1:22829998-23157498 GCA_963920665.1 Straminergon stramineum
ACCAAGGAGGTAATTAGGGGTGCCGGACCATCCAAGACAAAGAAGTCCAAGACAGCACACGATAAGGACCCTACCTATCCTCCAGCATGATATACGACCTATGCGCATGAGGCTTATCTCCAATGGTATGAGGAAAAAAGTGTACAATATTTGGAGAGAAAATACTTGAGAAATAAAGAAGCAGGCATCCAATCCTTGAAGGATGAGTTGGAGGAATTTATTACAAGGAAATGCAAGGAATCTTCGGACTATGCAGATGTGGATGAAGTGTATTTCAACCAATGGCAAACGTGGATTGGCAATTGCCTACAAACTGGTATATTCAACACCAAGAAGTTGATGCTTGAGTTGCGACCTATAGTGCCTGGATTTGGAGAAACGGATAGGGCCCAGGAGTTCCGTGAGAAGATGGATTGGTGGCAAATTGCAGCAAAAAGATTGTCAAGGTCTAAAGCTAGGGGTATGGGGTGGCAGACGGATGCATTGAAGGCTGCATTTGCAAAAGATAGTGGTTCATGTATCATGTGGGTCTACTCAGAGGCCAAGGTGGTCCCACTTACTGGATTTGACCGTCAAGGAGGATATGAAAAGGTGCGCAAGGTACGCATTGAAGGGATGTCCACAATCCCAGCGCATGTACATTTTGCGGGGAAATTGTCAAAGCAAAGGAACAAACGCGATGCGAGGGTGGAACGGTCAATGGAGGCTTTGGTATGCCCGTTGAATCATCCGACCATTATTAAATTCCTAGCTATCCATGACCAAACAATGGAGGCATACACTTTGTGGTGGAATGGTGGTAATTTCAAAGAGTTGCTTCATTTGAATGAGAAGGTGGTGCCGCATGCAGAATGGCATGAAATCAAGTTGGTCAAGCAACTTACAAGCCAACAAGAAAAAGAAATTAGCCTCTTTCGAAGACACAAGGCAAAGTTGGCATGGGCCCTGGTTTATGTGACAAGTCTTGTGCACAATGCACGGGTGCTACACAATGACTTGTCACCTGTGAACATATTGTTGCATTATCCCCCCTTCTCGGACAAAGAGATCAACATTGGAATTTGTGATTGGGGAATTGCAAGTCGTATTCAAAAAAGAGCTCCCTCACATTTTGGATATGAAAAACAGGAAAAACTTGATGCTAAGAGGATGGGCCGTTGGTGGGCAACTCCAGAGTTGTTCTATTTGTTTGGGCCAGAGGGTTCAGATACGAGTCTAGATGTGATGAAAGCGACCTACAAATATTCGGTGAAGTCCGACTCTTATTCGATTGGAAAGTTGACCCAACGCATGAACATAGAACACATGGTTGAATACGACAAGGACTTATTTAGAAATCATGAGTCATCAAGGTACTTTGCCATGAAGTTACGTGAACTAACTGATCTTGATGTTAACAAAAGACCAACATGTGCACAAGTGGTGGACCTCCTCATGGGTAAGCCATGGTTCATGAAACCACCCGAATTCGTCTTTCGGGACTCTGTCCTCTCATAGGATTTGATGTAATAGTTTTCTAGCGGGAATAGTAACATTGGCCACCTTTTGTGCATCTCATTTTGGAAAAGCAATGCAAGTGTATAAACTATTTTTAATGTGAAGTGCATATTTGGACCCAAAATATTGAGTATTGTACATACACATCACCTACTTGCATGCATTTGGGTTTGAATATGAATTCTTTGCATGGTTCATTTGGGGGTAAGTCAATCTAATTGTTAAGGCAATCTAATTTCACTATTCAGTGAAGGTATGTGCCGTCGCGGTCGGGGGTTTGGGACCCACGGTCGCCCTAGACCCGCACGCGCCCCCAGTCGCGGTTGCGCCAGACCCGCATGCGCCCCTAGTTGGGGTTCCCCTCACCCGCGGTCGCCCCAGATCCGTAGTCGCCCCAGACCCGCAGTCACCATCACCTGCAGTCGCTGGCGGTGGTCCTGGACCTGCGGTCGCCTTCTCAACCCGCACGCGCCCCCCCTTGTGGACCCGCACGTGCCCCATCCAGAGCCGCGCTTGCCCTGAGGTGACTGCGGGTACAAAATTAGAGCCTAAACCCGCAGTCTACCATCTTTCCCTTTTGTGCCTTTTCTTTTATCCACCTAGAAGTGGCTAATTGTAGGCTTGAGAGGGGAGGTGGGTGTTGTGAGGAGGATATTCTATGTCTCCTCATGTCACTTTCATCAATTGATTGTAAATCACGCCGAATTGTTTGAAACTTGATTGTGATTGTAAATGTTCATGTTGATGTATTTGTAAATGTGAATTACCACGAGGTAATAGATTTAAGTTTGTACAACAAGGTTTTAGGCTTGGTATATTTGGCATAGTATCCGAGTAGAATTGATCGTATAGATTGAGCACTATGGAGAATGAGCCCCCACCATTGACGCTTGCCACAATCAAACACCTTACACGACAAGAGATGAAGCTCATCCGTGACAAGGGTCGGAAACGGTCCGGTAAAATTCACAAGAAGCGTGTGGCCATTTTGATCCATCCAAAGATTAAGGCATTTAAAGGTTGGAGAAATGAACCTGAGCCTTGGAGTTACAAAACCGTTTGCAAATACGTGGATTGGTGCCACATCAACAAATTATTTCCCTTGTGTCAACACAAAGAACATCTCAAGCAAAACAAAGTAAATCTTGCATACTCGAAGGAAGACGGCTTCATACTTAGATGTTGTGAGGTGTGGAAGCACTTGTATTTGGAGGACTCAACTTACCGAAACAACAATTTCTGTTTCTTTCTTGTGAGAATGGTGTATGCTGAATATGTGTTGAAGAAGGAGGTGGATTGGTCAACATTGAAGGAGGTCCCTATTGCGATCATTCTGGAGACTACAAAAATTTTACCACCAGATGAACTTGTGGATGTAAAGAAGATGTTATCCAAGGTGAAGCATGGGAAGTCATTTGTTCGCGATGAAAGCATGGTTTGGTCAAAGACTTCTAGCTCTGATCAACACACCCATGAATACGATGGATATTCTTTCCACAGCGATGATGAGGAGGTTGCCATACAAGAATCTAGGCCAGCTATGGATGTGGGAGTCGACCAAAGTGGACAATCAGCTCAAGAGCCCATCATAGTACAAGATACGGATGAAGAAGGCATGGATGATGGGGTGGCTAGGAGAGTGGACCCCATTTTGCGAGAGGGTGACGGGAGTGGTGGAGGAAGCGATTCAGAAAATGAAGAGGCAATGTTGCTTGCCAAAATAGAAAGTGCAAAATTAGCATTGCGTGCAAAGAACGAGAAATTGAAAACTTTGAAGGAGCAAGAAATGAATCCCACTTTCGTAGAGGTGTTGAAGCAACAGTTGAAGGCCATAACGAACGTCATCGAAGAGAATGACAAGGGCTTCCATTCCTTCAAAAGAAATCACGATTTTTATTTGAAGGAAATGAAGAGTGGGAAGGTGCATAAAATGGACCATTATTTGATATGGGAATCAAAACTCGAAACCCTTGTCCGCAAACATCAGCAGGCACAAAATGAAAGGCGAAGCCTAGAACTTCAAATAATGGAGAAGAAGAAAGAATATTACGAGGCTGCCGTCCAGCACGTTCCAAAAGTAGAGCTTTTGGCTTCTTCCTCAACATATGGTAGTGTTGCTGGAGAAGTAGCATCGCTTGAGAAGTTGGTGAAGTTCCATGAGCAAAGATTACCATTGATGGTATCGGAGTTGAAAGCTCTGAGGGCAAAAAGTCGGGTTTTTTCAAATTGGTATAAGTGGAATAGAGCTAGCATAGGGAAGTCTGATGCAGAATTACAACAAATGGGTCCGGAGCCCATTTTGAAGGACTACCTCAACACAAAATAAAATACCTAGGAATACAATGAGTATAAATACTTTCACCACGATTATTTTGTATTTTGCCTATCATGGTGTTATAAAGAAATGCAATGTTTTGAGATAAAACAATGTATATGGTGTCTTGAAGCAATGTCTATACTAGAATAGTTAAATTGGTGTGGGCACACTAGTGGTGTGCATGGAAGGGAGAAAATGCCACACCATTTTTGGATCTTACAACTTTTCTATATGGATGAATATGTCTCTCTCATGTTTTGGAAGAAGGTGATGGTATGATAAATGGAATGGGATTCTTGCACATAATTACAATTGAATAGGAACATGGAATTGATGGGAAGTTCTTGATTCTTGATTGTAAAAGTTGACATAGTATTTTCACTATTTTGTGAGAATGTTGTCGTGAAATCTACAGTACAACTTGTATTAATGATTTTCATATGAATAGTGGAGAACGAAAAACCGATTATGCCCAAAATACCATATTAATCGAGGAAATTTATTGGGCTTATTTGTCTCGGGTGATTTGCTTCATTGTTCCTCCTTGTATATAGGATTTTTTAGAATTCTAGCTTTAGCGTAATTTGAAGAAAATTACAATGGATATTGAGGAATTAGGTAGGTTTTATATGTAAGTTGGCCTACTCATGTTTTTTATGAATCAAAATTTTGACCTCCAAGGACAGGGTGAACCATTTGAAGGTATGGTAATGTGAAGTCAACAAGTCAACATCCACGAAAAGGGGCATGTTGTATTTGAACCCCTTTTATTCCTTCTTTGGCCAAGTATCTTGAAAGCTTAGAGGAAAAGCTTCCTATAATTAGAACCTCACGATTTTAAAGAATATGAAAGGAAATATCCAATTGGACAATGATGCTCCACTCTAGTGAGTAGTGACCTAGTTTTCTTCTCAATGCAAGTGAAATTAATTTGAAAAGTTAAACTTTAAGAGCTTTGTTGATTTGATTCATACAAACTATTTTTGGAAGAACTGGGAAAGATCATTCTCGATATGATTTCAGAAATTGGTACTTTGGTAGAGAGGAAAAAAAGGTAGTATTAAATAAAAATCAATGCCATATGGAATTGTTGTACATAGGTATGCTAGGAAGTCCTAGAAGTGGAATGAAAGAAGCAAACCCTAAACCACTCCATTGTACTTGCCAAAACAACTAGAAACATAGTGTAACTAAAACCTAACCCTTACTTGTCATCTATTATGATGGGAGATAAGGCTAAATTGCATGATTCCTACGAATGTCTAGTCAATTACATTTGGATTGTTTTGAGAGCCACTTCCTTCACCTTCTTCGTAGGTCGATGCTTCCCCAACCCCTAGCTTTCGCTTTGCACGGGTTTGTGAAGCTGGTTCGTCTGCCTTCAAAATTGATTGCAACACGTTGGAGTCCTGTAGAGCTTGGAGGGTCCTTATTGTTTGCGGAGAATGTGCTTCCAACAAGTAGTCAAGTGCTTGACTTTGGTAATATGGTCTGTACGTAGAGTCCAGGTAAGCCATACTAGTCAAGTCTTCTAGGGAGGCACTATCATCTTGATTAGCCACCCTTTCTCCTTCTAAATTCCAACGGTGTCATTGCGGATGAGGACCCCACTTGAAGGTTGAGGAGGTCTTGTCCCAATATCCACCAAGGCATTGGAAGAAGAATGCCCTCCTTCCTTCGTTTTGTGGCCCCTTTCCCATGAGCCTCGATGCAAGTCTAGCAATTTCATCTAGGTCTGTTTCCCAATTCAATTGCGAGCTAGCAGGTCCTTTTTCTTGATCATGTTGTCCTTCTCACCAACTCCAAACCAAATCTCGGCCCCACAAGGTTGTGTCAGCCGTAGTATCACGTGTGTGTTCCCAAGAAGGAGGCATGTAGATCGTCAAGTTGAACATGGTATACAAGTGATCATGGAATGGTGCTGAACAAATCACACAACGTCGTCTAATCAAGCATTGCGTGATGAGACATTGGGGGTGGTATACATGTGCACAAGATCCTAGTGCCCAACCCCCTTCGGGGCCAAATTGTTCAAGACATATGGGGCATTTGGTATGGTCCAAAACAAAAGGTGCAGGCTTGGGCCACAGTAGCATTCATTTCTTCTCTTCTATGTGGCTAGACATTTGGTTTTCGTGGTCCCAACCATTTTTGCTCCAATCTATGACCTCCTTTTGTGGCAATTCCACCATGCACATGTTATTGGGAAACATGTCCTCCAACAATGCCCGTGACGTCAATCCATTCTCATGTTTAGGAGCATTTGCAACAAAGTTTCTAGAAACTTTCTCTAGCTCCTTTGCAACTTGTTGGGATCTATCCATGGAGAGAATGCAAGCGACCTTCCAATGATAGTATGTGGTAGTCAACTCAGCCAACTTTCTTTGAAGCATCTTATTTTCTTCTTGAAGTCCATGGTCTTTCTCCAATTGAATAATTGATGGAACCACAAGAAACGAAAGAGAGTCTTGGGTCCCATTGAGTTCAATTGTGTCATTGGTAGTATATCTTGTGACAATAGTAGGAAGTGTATTCGGAATGATGGGGGAGCGTCTAGTGCGCTTGGCAAGAGGAGAACGTTGAAGGATATGGTTGGTAAGGTCCCCCACAACCTTGTCCACATTTTGGAGGTTCTACTCAACAAAGGCGTCATCCATATCCAACAAAGTGAAAGTGTCATGGTCTTTCTCACGGAGGCGTTGCAATTCTATAGTTTGTTGAGAGATGAGTGTACTTTTTTGTTCACACTCACATCGCAATTTCCTCATTTCATTCTGTAGTGAAGAAATTTCAACATCTTTGGTCTTGAGGATGTCCAGAGCTTTTGCCAAAGTCATAATGTCGTGGCTTGAGCCCATTGTTGATGGAGAAATGGGAACACGGTCAGTTTCTTCCATAGCCGTGTCCTCATCGGGCCTGAAGTTGAAGACGTCATTTGTGCGTTGTGTTGGCAACGATGGGTTAGGAACTATAGTTGGAATCGATGCGGGTCCCACTCGTGTTGTTGAACGCCGTACTCTAGATGGTTGCCTTGGTCGTTGTCCCCTGGATGTCGCGGGTCCTTCTACAATTTCATTTTGAACCTCACTAGGGCAAACATATTGCTCCACGATTCGTATGACCCTATGGACGCGCGTACCATCAAAGTCATCATCTTCTTCAGACTCCTCAGTGTCAACCTCAATGGTAGGGGGTTGCATTTTGTATGCACTTCGAATAGGACCAAGTCCCCCCTCAGGAAAGGCTAGAACTCCTTTTGGGATGAAACCACTCTTTGGACGAGTGACATACGTACTTCCCTTGATTGTGCTCCAATCAACCTCTTTGTTTAGAGCGACCTCAACATATGCTCCTCTAGCAAGGAAGAAGGGGACCTCGTTCCTATCTACAAAGGTGGTTTTGTAGAGGACTTGCCACAATTCAATGCATCTTTGAAGGAATGCTAGATTCTCACAGTACTTCAAGTTGGCCTTATTGGTGTGCCGATTATAATGATGAGGCCATAAAGGAAAGAACTTGCCGATGTGGCACCACTCGATGTAGTCTTCGCAAGTTTGTATTGTCCAAGGCTCTGGTTCTTCATTCCAACCCTTAAAAGCAAGGTGGGCTTCACTATTGAGCACGTGCAATCGCTTCCGATGAATAGTGCCCCTACACTTGCGATGTTTGTCTTTGGCAACCTTCCGTAATGCCCCGACGGTTTGTGCAGCAACGGAGATAGGCAATGCCCTGGCATTGTTAACTCCAATGGCCATCAATGATTGTCGTGTCTAAGGCTCAAAAAACTCATTTGGGAGTTTAGGTGGTCCACAACTAGTAAGGTAAGAAGGGTGGATGAATGTAATAAATAGTAAATAGCCAAGGTTCATGCATGTAGCCACTAAAGGATACAAGACAAGAAGCCTCAATGAAAGGTGCCCAAAAGGTCTTGGGCGAGTGGATAAATAGGTGGGGCGAGCGCGGGTGAAAGTTGGTCATGGGGCACGTGCGGGTGGGCGACCACCAGTTGAACCCGCGATCTCCAGGGGGCGTGCACGGATCTCGAGGAGCGACTACGGGTCTGGTAGGGCACATTCGGGTCCGAGGAGGCGACTGCGGGTCCAGGGGCGAGTGCGGGTCCTAGATGGGGCGACTGCGGGTCCAAGGGCGCGTGCGGGTCTTTTTAGGGGGCGATTGCGGTTTCAAGGGCGCATGCAGGTCCTCTGGGGGGCGACTGCAGGTCTTTGGGGGCGCGTATGGGTGCCTTGGGAGGCCACTGTGGGTCTTTGGAGGCGCGTGCGGGTCCCTTGGGAGGTGATTGCGGGTCTTTTGGGGCAACCGCAAGTAATTGTGGGGCGTTACTTCTCTTTGGGTTCTCACTTCGTGTCTTTGCTTCGCAACTTGCCACGTACTTGACACCCGCAGTCGCCTACCAGCCTGAACCCGAAGTCGCCCTACCCATGGTCGCCCAAACCCGAGGTCGCCCACACCCGCATGCGCCCCTTTAGGATGCTACGTGGAAGACACGTGTCTGCCATATGGCATCTAGGTGGCCTCACGAGTAGGGTGAAATTTTTTTTTAAATTCAAAGGTAAGTTTGACTCTATTAGACGGACAAGAGGGTCTACTTGACGTGTTGGACGTCGTGTTCGTCGAGTTGTCGAACTGTCCACCGGAACAACCCTGCTTATTACTCTTCATCTTTTATTGCATGGTCTAGTTGAATCTTGTTGAAAGGCATTTATGTAACATTGAATTTTTTAATGAAATCATTTTTTAAGAATTAGGCATTTTTGTGAGATGTGCTCTCTATACTTTAGGCACTTTTAAAATTTGCCTAACATGATTATTAGGCAACTTATAAACAAGTAATTATGGCCTAAGTTGCCCTCACAATAGGATATTTGGATGTTGTAGGTATTTAGTTTAGAGAGTAAGCAGGACTACTAATTTATTGCTCCACGTGGCATTATTTTGCTTTGTTTGTTTTTTATTGTGCTATTGTGGTGGATATCAATGTCATGGGACATGGGTGGAGTACCAATACTGGTAGTTTCACAAGCAAGCACGCATGTAGTGTATGGAAGCAATCAACACAGCCAGAAGGGCAAGGAAAATGAAACCTTGTTGCGAGGTAAGCCTTGCTCATTCACCTCGAGAAGAGGTGATGGGGATTGATTCTCAATTGGCTATTGCATTGTCGTCTTCCCAATCATAAATCAGGTGGCGAGCAAATGAGGTGACGAGCAGCGGCAGTTCAAGTGGACAACATTAAGTATGTGCCACATCTTTCAAGAACTAAGCTTAATTGATAGATCTCAACCACACCCCAGCCCCCGACTCGAATGACCAAGACCCCAGTGTCTCAGCCTCACACATTGTGGAGGTAGTGGACATCGAACTTCAGCAGACATTCAACTCCAATACAAGGTTACAGCAACAATACTGGCTCTCAATAGGGCCTTCTCTGGTTCCTTTCCTTTCCATTTTTAGGGCTTTTTCATTCTTTGGGTCCCGATCTCTTGCTTTCTCACCTCTCGATCTCTCCCTCTTCACTCTTTCCCTAGCTTGGCTTGGCTTTTCTGTTTGGTCCATCCCCAAGACAAATATTGGGTGGCAAATTAATTAAGAATTTCATTGAAAAAAAGTAAAATATATCCCATTAGACTAATTGTAATCTTGCAAATTCAAATGTTCATTTCATTTTAGAACTCTTCTATAGGTGTTGAAGTCTTTCTTTATCCATCTTATCACCAAAAGAAAAAAACTACATGAAATAAAACACAAAATTCAATATTGAGATACCAAGAGGAGCTTTTTTTAGGGTTTAGGATTTTAGAAATAACTTATTGTGTCCTTGGGCAAGTCCAAATACAATAAATATTTCCACTTGACATAGGCAACCTCAAAATTAGTACAAAATTTTGAGGGTTAAGGGTATAATTCAAGAAGCTTGGAAGCTCATAGTCCTTGGTTTGCAAACAACTTTAGTGTAGACCTCTTCTCATCAAGGAAGCAATATCTTCTACATCAAGATTCTAAAATCTTTGGATATTTTGGATTTTTTTAATGTTCACATTCCTTTGTCTTAAGAAAATTCACAATTTTTGGACACTCCATTGCTAAGAATTTGGTATTTTAAGACTAGAGCTCCTTTTGGGACATTTCATTGGTTCTTTTATCCATGAAGAATCTTGATGACATTATGAAGGCCTTGGTAGATTCATAAACCATTGAAATTTATTGCCAAATGAAGAAATTTTAGGAGAGTATTATCAAAATGATGGACATTTGATTTCATATTGGAAAAGAATTTGTGTTGCCTTAACCACCAAAAACACAAGTTGAAGATAGATTGAGGGATGGGTTTTGGCCCTCATTAAAGGTTAGTCTAGTTCTTGAAGACCAATTTCAGCTCAATGAAGTCATTCATGAAGAATATGCTCAATATATTCCATTTATTGTTGAAGATATCATAGGCCAAAAGTATCGTTTTGTATGGGTCAAGATTTATACTCAATCTATTTAATTATGGTTCATTCAACTAATGATGCTTTTGAGGGTTTTAACCCCTAAATGTACTTGAAAATGTTCTCACCAAAAACGCTCCAAAACTGCCATATCTAGTACCAAATTTTAGAAAAACAACATTTTTGGACAAATGTAACCATAGGGTCTTGTATTACGCTGGTTTGGTAACATGTGGAAAAAATTTCAAGAATTTCTACCATGTGGATTGCAAGATATTAGCGTTTGAAGTGATAAAAAGTCTTTTTTTGGCCTTGCAAAACCCTGGGCACTTGCACTTCATAAGGTCAAATCATTATGAAAAAATTTCCTAAATGGTTGTAACTCTTTGGATTCATTCTTCAAGTCATGTTAGCTACATTCTTGAAAAAAAATTAGATCATTTGGAATTGTACAACATATAGAAAAAAATAGAAAGAAGTAGAGAATGATTCAAAATACTAAATTGTTAATAATTTATTCATGGAATTGTAAAATTCCAATCCCAATGGTGATAATGTTGTAATAAACAATCTACACCTCATTCTTTTATTTTTTTTCAAAAATATTGAAAATTGAGTTAAATAAAGGTCTTCAAAGTTTATTTTAGAGTAGAGATTCCATTACTACCTACAAACTACCCACAACTAAAACTCTTCATAACTTTCATCTCATAAATCAAAATGGAATGATACAAAGCTTTTCACATATATATATATATGAAAAAAATTTCAAATTTTTATTTTTAAAAAAAGTGATTTTTAAAGAAGTTTTTTTTGTTGCCCGGGTTGTCCACCGAGCAATGAAAACTACCTATCATACAATAACTTTTCAACTATATATTCAAAAGTTATAAAAGTTATTGGGCCTTAAAGCTACTCCCGGTCACATGTTGTGTAAAATTTCAAAGGAAAAAAATAAAAATTCCATTCATAGTGAGCTACCCCAAATCGCTATGTTGGCAAAAAACACCATTTTGTCCTTTAGAGGTTAATTGATTTTTGTATAGACCAAATCATCCAAACTTAGTTGAAATCTAATATTACATGCCAATTAAACAAGAAAATTGGAGGTTGTTCAAGAAAATTACCTAGGGTGGGATATAGAAAGGTCCCTAAGGTAAAAGATTGATGATTCTTAGGGTCCAATGTACTTGCATATTGACTTAATTATCACTTGCTAGAAATCTCAAGCAAAATTGGATGTTCAACTAGTAGTGATTACAATCTCAAGCAAGTAGGTTGTTATCATTCAAGAGACTTCAAAGCAAATTGAAGAAGAAATAAAGTCGTGGTTAGATTGTTTGGTGTTGAAAGTAATTCATACTATATAGGAGAATATTTATTATTTGATTTTATATATATATATATTATTTTATTTTATTTTTTCTCTTGAAAGACACATGTGGACAAATTCTTTGATTATATATTTGAGTTTTGTTTTTGTTTTTAAAGTCTTGATGTTATTATTAGTGTATACAAATTTTATTTCCCTTTTCAAAGAGGCTCAATAGAAGATGTGTTGATGTAGTATTGCGGGTTATAAGGTTGACTTTTTGTTTAATGAGATGTATTAATTTTGTCAATGATGACAATTGTGCTTGGTTACAAATATGCTTAGATTAAATGCCATATTTGGAATTTGGAATTCTTCCAATTTCTGGAACATAGTGTTTTTAAATCTCCCATATTGGTGTCTGCTTGTAATTTTGTGTCAAAATCTTGGAAATATCCAAATCCACCAGCTAGGCTTCTTTTATTTTGCATGAGATCTTGCTACCTTAAGACATACAAGTCCATGGCTATTGTCTTCTCCCGAGGTTGCCCTTCCATTTGACCATGTTCTGGTTTGTTCTTGTATTAACCCCTCACCGCCCAAGGCCTACACAGGTCCAAAAACAACATTTTTGAAAGTGTGATAGACATAACTTTCACTGAGTTATAGAGATCTCAACCGTACAATATTGTAGTGCACTTTTTGTAGATTACATGCACCAAATTTGGTGTCATTTGACCGCATAGATTGAAAGATTTTAATGTTTTAGTGTTGAAAAAGGATGCTGAATTTTTCCTAAAAATATGTTTGGAGGCAAATTCGATTTCTAAATCTACTCAAATGAAGAAACTTTAAACTATAAAGTGATTCAAAAGCAGCATAAAAACAAATTGGTGAAAAAAATATCATTGAATTGACTCATTGTGTTTGCAAAATGACTTTGAAACATCAAAAAATAGCAAGAAAAGTTGCAAAAAATACATCAAAAATTGAACCTCCTTCTACTAAAATGCTTCTCAGTCACTCATAACGTCTTGGATTGATATGAAATTTTGTACACAAAAACTAGACTAATATGCGCAACTTTTTCAAAAAAAATTATTGGAAACGAACATTGTATGAAGAAGAAACAAGCCGCCAAAGTTCATTGTAATCCAAAAATGTTAGGATTTTGAACTTCGAATTGCTCCCAAACATTCAAATCAATTTGGATTGACATGAAAATTCTACCACAATAACTAGACTTCAAGGGGAACATAAACCAACAAATTTTAATGAAAAAAAACTTTGGATGAAAGAGATACAAGCCCCCGAAGTTGCAGCCATCAAATGCAGTTTGTTGAACTCAAATTACACTTGTGAACTTTGATTGGCTTCCAAAAATTCAGTACATATTGGATTGATTTGAAAATTTTACCACACAAAGTAGAAGAGAGAGTGCTAATTTTCCAACAAGTTTTATTGAATTCGGACATCGGATGCAAAAATTACAGCACTTTGAATTTAACCTAAGGACACTTTTGGTCCCCTTGGGCAGTGAGGGGTTAATGAGAATGAATGTGCCCACCTGCTTCGCCTTCGCTCTAGCTTAAACCTTGGCTTTGTATGTACAGTGGGGTCCTATAATGTTATGGAAATTTCATTCATGTGTGGAATGCAAGAGATTTGTTGTAATTTTGAAATGCTCTTGGAGATTCAAAATGACTTGATATCAAAGCTACAAAATTAATTAC
Source organism: Straminergon stramineum (assembly GCA_963920665.1). Classification (NCBI taxonomy): domain Eukaryota; kingdom Viridiplantae; phylum Streptophyta; class Bryopsida; order Hypnales; family Calliergonaceae; genus Straminergon; species Straminergon stramineum. Next base: position 22,843,307 of record OY987270.1, read on the forward strand.
ATTTGAAGGCTAATATAATCATTTTTCAATCTATCACACATTATTTTGCAAAAATTGGATTCCAATTTGATCTATAATTGGAATTTCCTTGACATGCTAACTACCATCAAGTGCTACCACCTTCTGAAAAAAACCCATCTTGCATTCTATCAAGCATACTAGAAATGAGACTAAAAAGTTTCTCTTGAGATACAATATCCCATATTGCTTGAATTTTTTGTACAAGTTTGTTTTTGTTCTTTGGCGCGGACTTGTACTACATTATGTCTTTTACTATTTTCCAAAGGTTTTATTGGATTAAACTCTAAAGGACCAAAATGCATTTTTTTAGCAACATAGAAATTCTAGGCACGTACATGTGACTAGAGATTTTCATATTTTAGGTTGAAATTTTAATAGAAGGTAGGGATGAGGAATATCCTTCATGTGCACTGAATTTCATGACATTTGGAAATATGAGTCAAAAGTTATGGCCTAATATGTTACTTTTTTTCCTAGGCAAGAGTTTGGGCTAATAAAAAAATCACTTTTCTCATAAACAAAAATCAGAAATTAAATTTTTAGATTTTTAGTTAGTAGTTATCATTTTCATCAATGAGATGAAAGTTATGAGGAGTTTTAGTTTGCCGGCAATTACAAAATCTCCTCTACAATAAACCTTTATTTAACTCAATTTTCAATATTTTTTGAAAAAAATAAAATCATAAAATGTAGATTTTTTTATTACAACATTACAACCATTGGGATTGGAATTTTTCAATTTCATGAGTGAATTCTTAACAATTTAGTATTATGAATCATTGTCTACTTCTTTCTACTTACTATTTTTTTCCTACATGTTGTATGATTCCAAATGATCTAAAATTTTTCAAGCATGTAGTAAACTTGCCTTGAAAAATGAATCCAGAGAAGCACCATCATTTTGGACATTTTTTCATACAAATGTGAGCTTGTGAAGTGTAGCTGCCTCGTTTTTCCCAAGGCCAAAAAAAGGAATTTTTGTGAATTCCAAAGCTTATATTTTGCAATTGACACGGTGGAAATTTCTGAAAGTTTTTCCACATCTTCTCAAACCAACGTACTAGAAGATCCTATGGCTATATGTGTCCAAAACGGGTTTTTTCTAAATTTTTTTACTAGTACTAGAAGTGATAGTTTTGGAGTGTTTTTGGTGAAAACATAGTCAAGGAACTTTAGGAGTTAAGGTCCCAAGAGTTTAGTGGCCAATCTAACCATTTTCTTCCATGAACTTCTTTCCAATGCTTAGGGAAGGTATTACAATGAACAAGAGCCCCATTTTCCATAAGTGTGAGGTCTTCATGTTTATTACAATGTAAAAAATAAAACCCTCTCAATGCTCCCTTGTAGACAAGAGTAACAAAATCAATACTAGTGGTTTTCCTATCTAGAGGCATGATGACCAAAGGACATTTTTGAAACTGGTAAAAGCACCCTACACATCATTGATGAGCAATTGGATTTAAAGTTAGGTATTAAACAATACCATGCATATTTCCTGTATGGTTTTTGCAACATTCTAATTTTTGAGAGTTCTTGCTAATTTTGAATGAAGACTCATTACACCATAAGACCTTTAACCAATCCTCTACACAAAATAGTGAAATTAGGTTGCCTTTGCAATTAGGTTGCCTACAACAAGAAAGTTACTTTACAAGCCATCAAAGTCAACAAATATTTCTAAAAATATTTTCATTTGTACACATGGAGGTTCATAAGTCTCCATTACAACAATATCTAATTCAAAAGTAGTGCATTCTTGTAAAATAACTGAAAATATTTAAATAGTGTCAAATGTCGAGAAATTAGTGAGGGGCAACCTAATTTCACTATTCAGTGTACATTCCACTGGTCAAATCTACAAGTGAATGCTAACCTTTGTGCTTTGTGTGCATCAATAAGGGCTTTCTTGGTGCAATACAATTCAAAAGCCTAGATTCTATAGAGCTCTTTGTATCGCATCATGATCCATATATAATTGACTTGTAAGTTCTATAAGCGATAAGCTATGGTTGCTTCTAAGACTATAACTAATGGACCTAATCTCACAATCTATCAATTTTTGTGGCCTACCACTTGGCTTTGGAAAAACTATAGTGCCATGACTCTTCCAATTCTTCAAAATTAAATAAACAATTGAAGACATCATGTGCAATTCTTTTGCAATCTCCAAGCCCTTCATCCCAACTCTATGCATTCCTACAACATGAGCTTTTTCTTTTGTGGTCAAAGTTCTCAACTTCCTAACTACAACCTAAGTGAACATCTATCATTAGGTAAAAGTTTGAGCTCAAAAGAAGGCCATCACTTCCTGAACAACAAGGAACATTGGCTGGACACACAGAAAATAATAATAATAATAATAATATATTTATTTATAAATTGAATTTTAAATTTAGCGAATTGTAGGGCTTGAAGGGCCTATAGGGATAGTTTTTTATGGAATTTTTTTCTTTTATTAAAATAAATCCGAAATTACAAAAGTCAGAAAACTGTTAGATATTTGATGCGACACTTCTAGTGCCACATCAAAATGTGATTATTTTATTATTATTAAAAATTATTTATTATTATTTTGTAATTATTTAATATTCTAGCCAACGAGTCAAAGGTTTACAGTTTGGAGAACTAGCCCTTGGACAACCTTCTTTTCAGCTCAAACTTTTCTTAATGTATTCAATACAAGATGCTATATTAGATACTAATCTCCTTAGCAATTGCAAGACCTCAATGTTGAAATTCCATTGACATGATTATAGCTACAAATGTAGTATGATTATGTACTCAGATGGTGAGTAGCATTGAAAAAATCTTGAATATTTTCCAATGTCTTGATAAAGTGCAAGATTTCATGCTTTAGGGTACAATCAAGGTAAGGGTATCACTTTTTGGACATACTTATTATGTGATTTTTGCTTATAACCTCCAAAGTTTGATAATTTGATCAATTAAAAAAACTAGGAAATGATTTCAAAAGTTACTACTTGTAAATGTAATCAAGATGTATATTCCTAAAGATTTTTTTTAAATTAATTTTTTTTGGATTTATTGAACCTTTTATTGTACTTTTCTTAAATTTGGGATTTGTAGGCATTATAGTGTACAATTTATTAAATTTTTATTGATAAAAATAATTTTTTTTTATATAATGCACAACTAAATGTATGTCATATCCAAAAATGATGCTAAATTGAAATTGTTTGATATTTCATATGATTGTATTTGAGGATTCTAGGTAAATAAGACATTGCTTACTTTTTCAACTAAAACATTCATTAAAAATTCTTTAAAATCTTGAATTGTGATGATTTTTTTCTTGATACATTATGAATGTAGATATTTAAAATTACATTTGATAAAGTCATACCTTAATAATTAAAATATTAATTCATTTGACAGAATGGCATGGATTATTATATTTAAAAGATGAACTCAAACAATTTTTAGCATAGGAACAAGGAGTTGGGAAAATTACCATAAAAGTATGGGACCACACTGTATTGGTTGGTACCCTCCAAGAAGTCTTACACCTTCACTATGAAGCCCTTCAAAATTTTTCTTTTTAACACCATTTTAAGAAAATCCTATCAATCTATCCAATTAAATCTATTTTTTCATGGGACCTTAACCAACATAGAAAATTTCAATGTCCAAAAATAAGAACTCCACTTTCGGTGAATTTTTTTTTTTTTCATAGTTTTACATAAAAATATATGGGATGATTTTTAATATCTAATTGCACATGTATTAGAGAAACATCATTATTCACATCTTTCATGTTACAAAGACTCACACTCTATGGGTAAATTTTTTCTATATGTGGCTTTAATGCATTTTGCAATTTTCTTTCATACAAGTTCAACACAAAGGAAAACAAGCTTGTGCATTTAAAAAAAATTGAACAAACATCGTCAAATAGGGTATCATTAGAAAGCGGGGGTGCTAGTATGTGAGCCTAGGAGCTTGTGAGCCTAAGAGCCTGCATTTTTTTTCCATTTAAGGTTTTTGAATCCGTTGGGAACCTATGATTGTGGAATTAGATGTAAGGATGTATAGTCCAAATGAACAACAAATGAATATGCTATTATGCGATTTTGTATACAAAAATTGAACAAACATATTTCCAAAAAATGAGATATAGTCAAAATAGATAGTGTGTGTAAGCAAATGCACAATGAAAATAGGTGTGGCGGTTAGGAAGTTTCACTATGAAGCACATAGATGTAAAATTGCAATACATCATAACATCATCATAGGGGTGACATTTATAAAGTCTAAAATAGAAAGAGAAATAAAAGTGGGCAATATAGGTTGGACAAAAATTTAGTGACAAGCAAAGGTTATAAGCATGAAAAGCACTAAACCATGAACAATACTTTTGAATGATTAAGTAATTAGTTTACTATTCATCCTGGGCTTTCATATAAATTGAAATGATGAAAATGGTCCACCTATTTTCTCTTACTTTTATAACTATACTTCTAAATTAAAAATATATTTCATAGACATTGAATATTTAAAACAATCATATTAGTTGTATATTATACACCTAATAAATGTATTAATCCCTCATGACTTAAACAACTAGATTTCTAGTTGATGACCCTTTTTTAAGCTATCCTTTTTCAAATTTTATTTTTTTTCTAAAACTAAAAATCATTTCAAAAAAATAGATTATATGATGAATCGAATGGTAGTAGCATAGGTGGATTCCAAGTTAAACTCTATTTTGTGATATTTTATGAATTTAAGTGGTGTAGTGGTGTAGTGCGATTCAAGGCTCATGATTTATTGTTCAATTTGGGCATAGGTTGAAGTTTTAGGCCACCGAATGGGATGTTGCTACATCATACATAGGCAAATTCAATTTGAAAAACTAGACAATAGAATAAATATAATTACACTTGATGACAAATGTTATGCTTAATAGAGTAAGCTAATTTTAATTCAAATTAACAATAAGAACAAAGGAAAGACCTAAGAATTGAAAAGAAATATGAAATGAACCTAGTATATGACTCTAGAATTTAAAACCTCAATAATCAAAGTGAACCAAGTTCTTTGTTTTGACTTTTTCTTGGCTTCAACTATAGTAAGATCTTTTTTGGAGGCAAGTTTTTTAAATATGAGAGTGGTTGCCTAGTTATACTTTAAATGCAATAAAGTTTGTAAACAAGATTTATAGAAACATGAAATTTTTGTTTTTTCACTTTCTCTTGGCAAAACAAGATTTATTGTATTAAAATATGTGAAGTGAACATATACTGAAAAAATGAAGAATAGTAACAATTTCAATGGTTTTAACCAAACAAGCTTTAGATACTAAAAGGTCAAATGAAATGAAAATTGTTAAAGAAATTAAAGGGATTACCAATTGACTTTATAAAATGTTGTCAACATAATTGCAATGTCCCCCTTAACCTCCAAAACAATACTTTCAACAATATAATAGCATGTGAAGTCATCTGTTCTATCTCAATTGATAATAGGCAATTATGCTTGCAAACAATGGTTACCATCTCACACCATTTACATCTTGCCACAAAAAACTTTGAGATGTTAATCATTTTTCAATTCTTTCTACAATGCAATATTTGCTTGCACCATATTAACACTCTATGATTTAATAATATCATTAATGACATTGATTCTTTCTTCAAAAAGACATGCAATTGTAACTCCAAGTGATCTTCAGAAGAGGTTGAACTACAACATTTAATTTCCATGTTTGTGGATTTTATTGTGTCAACATCTTTGAAACAAAGTCTAAATCTAGATTAGAAAAAGTTCTTGTTTGTGTATAAGTATTGTACAATATGTAATTTAACACAACATCTATTAATGGCTATGCATTAGAAAGGCAAGAAAATTTTAGCATTTGATCAAGTCCCTAACATATGCTGAACGCAAATCTAAATAAAAAAATCATCGCCATTAACGGCTATGTACTAAGCCACTAAGAAGGCAAGAAAATTTCAACATTTGATCAAATTCCTAGTATACATTGGAAGCAAACCTAAACCCTAAATTCAAAAACATGGCCTTTATCAGTTGTGCACAAGAAAGGCGAAAAACTTTTTGGATTACATGCATAAAGAAAAATGACTAGTGTAACCCAAAAATGAAATGTGAATCACATCCAATTCAAACAACTATATTTGTATTAGATGAGGTTGGAAAATAGCCTAGCTGTTAATGACTAACGAATAGTAACCAACAACTTGAATTGGCCAAACTTTCTTAGAACCTAAAACAAATGTAAAGATCTAACAATTCATACCAAGACCCTAAAAAATAAATCCCTTTCAATGTAAACCAAGATAAAAAAAAAAAAAATTTATAGTTTGTGTTTATGTAATGTATAATATGTAATTCAACATAGCAACTGTTAACGGGTGACTGTCCATTGAGAAGGCCGAAAAAATTGTTGCATTTGACCAAATTTTAGAATATGGTGCAAATAAACTTGAATCTAAAAAAACATAGCTATTAATGGCTACCCATTAGAAGGACCTAAAAAATTGCATCGTTTAACCAATTTATATCATATCTTGGAAGCAACCCTAAATACATGGCCGCTAACAACTATGTGCTAAAAAGGCCAAGGAATAGTAACATTTGACCAAATCCTTAGCATATATTGGTGGTAAACTTGAATCCTTAAAAGCGTGGCCGTTAATGGCTACCCATTGGAAAGGTAAAAATATGAAAGCATTTGAATCCCCCAAAGTGTGGCCATTAACAGCTATCTATTGGGAAAGCAAAGAAATGAAAGCATTTGGGTTTTTAAAAGTGTGTCCGTTAACGGCTGCCCATTGGAAAGTTAAAAATATGAAAGCATTTAAATTCTCCAAAGCGTGGCCATTAACGGCTACCCATTGGGAAGGTAAAAATATGAAAGCATTTGAATCCCTCAAAGCGTGGCTGTTAACGGCTATCCATTGGGAAGGTAAAAATATGAAAGCATTTGAATCCTCCAAAGCGTGGCTGTTAACGGCTACCCATTGGGAAGGTAAAAATATGAAAGCATTTGAATCCTCCAAAGCATGGCCGTTAACGGCTACCCATTGGGAAGGTAAAAATATGAAAGCATTTGAATCCTCCAAAGCGTGGCCGTTAACGGCTACCCATTGCAAAGGTAAAAATATGTAAGCATTCGAATCCTTCAAAATGCGGCTATTAACGGCTGCCCATTGGGAAGGCAAAAAAAAGAAAGCTTTTGAATCCCCCAAAGCTTGGCCGTTAATGGCTACCTATTGGAAAGGAAATGTTTTTTACCAAATCATAGCCTATATTATACCATATAGCAAGATCTATTGTCAATGATAGATATTTAATTTAAATTCAAAATAAACTCCTACACTTGATAGTATCATTTTTTGATACTATAAGCACTAAAATCAAATTGATTGAAAAAACATTAGGCAACCACCTCACAAGAAGTCAAAAGTCACTTCTTGTGAATATATATGTTAGAGAAGACAAGCTCTTCATATAAGTGGGGTGATAGGAGGTATAACAACCCATGTGGGATATGTAAATTGGGATTTCTAAAAGCTCAACCGCTCATATCTAGTTAAGTCAAAAAGAGGAATTGTGTTCAAATGTAGAACTTTGAACCTCATTTTGGCTTAGTAGAATAACTTATTCTAAAAAACTTCTAATTAAGAAAAGTTGTGAAATCCAGTTAAATTTCATCTCCAAAAATCCATTTAAGATTTCAAGACTCAAATCAAAAGTTATTGACAAAATTCAAAGAAGGGTTGGAAGGGACATTTTCTTTTATATTTTCAAACATCCTCTCTGATTTTTGTCCATAACCTTTGATTCAAGTCTTGAAATCACAAACGGGTTTTAAGAGATGAAAGTAGGCTTGATTCCTCAACTTTTCTCAATTCAAAGTTTTTTGTAAAAAATTATTTTACTATGCCAAAATGAGGTGTGAAGTTCTATATTGAACACAATTCATGCATTAAATTTGAGAATGAGCGGTCAAGCTCTCATCTTTGAATTGTTCCATACCTTTTGAGGATACATAATAAACAATGAATTTCATTGTAAAAATGACCTTTCAACCCTTTAATCTCACTAACTATCAATGAAGTAATTCCTTCATTTCACCATAACAAATTTTCTTGATGGTAGATGGTCAAATGATAGTTGATATTTGATTCAATGAATTGTTATTGAGTTTTTGAAAGTTTTGACAAACCATCTTTACATTTCTTGAAGGGGCTTACTTGTTCCATTGGGCAACAAACATGTACAAGTACATAGAGAAGCTAGTCACTAAAGAATTCTTCAATCAACATATCCAACTTTATATGCACTACAAGGATGCTACATTGATATGTAAAGCAGACAAGATGTATCTAGATATCAGAGCTTGATGGTACTTTTCAAAGTTGCATAAGAACCAAAATTTCATGTACTACAGGATTGGATTGCATTTTCGTACTTTTTGATACTGTTAGTGGATAGGATTTATTGAAATGGTATTACCTTTAACCTCATTTTTTAAAATTTCTTATCCTAAACCCAAAATTGCAGACTATTTGAATAAGGACTTCATTAATCATCTTTGTAGAATTGAAATTGACAATAGAGGAACTAGTAGACATTCCAATGTGTAACCGTGAAGAAACAATGCACAACAAATAGATGTAGGCTTCTAGGAAAGGTGTACTTGATTTGTTCATTGCCACATGTGATGATTGGATTTGAACCTACATGCAAATGATTAACTATAGGATTTATCTCTACAGGGGCCCTTTTAGAAAAGGCCTATGTAAAAAGGATTTTAAAATGAAGAGAGCTATGGCATTTATAGATGGAAAGAAAATTGCAAATTTACTCAATAAGATGCTTGGAGCGGAAGACATTTGCACTCAAATTCAGTACTTGAAGGAAAAAGAGGTATTTGATTTGAGCCAAAAAAATTAGATCCTTTGATCAATTTCAAAGTTGATCTCATCACCTTACAAGGTTAATTTCTCTCATCTTCAAGTTAAAACTAGATTGATAATTTCTAGAGTGAAACTTAGGACTATAGTTGAGGAATTTAATAAAATCATGCTCCATATCCAATTTGTAGTGGAAATGGAGTGCGATATATTGAAATGGCTATAGCGAGAATTTTACACAAGTCAAAGAAATAATGTTACACTATTCAAAAGTACACACAAGACAAATGCAAGTTATTGATTATTATGCTTAGGAAACCATTGTTGCCCCTATTTATAAAGAACATTAGCATGATTAGAAGTGCATGGCAGTTCAGATTGAGGATTTTCGGTTTTGTGCAAACCAAATTATATAATGCATTGTGGGACTTAAGCATTTCTATGTTTTTACCTAACCCAAGATCCCAAACCATTTGGCCTGTTCATACTAATATCTATTTTATCCTTATTGAAATCATCAAGACATATGAATGAACTAGCTAATTGGCAGATATTAGCATGATATAAAGTAGATATGTAGTATTAATATATTATCTTCAAAATTCCCAAATCTAATAGCAAAATATTATATTCATATTCAAATATGTATTCCTTGCAGTAATGAAAGAATATTTTATTATGTACGCAAGGTTCCACATCCTATAATATATTTGTTGCATTCATCTTCTTCTCATCCTTAGAATTGCCTCTAAATTATTTATACTTGAATTTATACTTGAAATTATTTATACTCTCACTTGATTATCCCACTTTGGAACAACCTCTCAAAACATGATACAAATTTCAAATTATACAATACCATCAACTTGTCAAGCTTTTAAATCTAAAATACACGGTCATGGGTCCCATGGTAATAGGTCATATTTTTCTAAATATACTAAGTTTTGTTGAAAAAACATCAATCCTTCAACTTTTTAACCAAATTTAAAAAAAAATTATATCATGTTTTAAATTTCAAGACTCTAGGCTTACACAATCTTTGCTCACCCCTCATAGGCTCACGCTCACGTGCTCACATCCCAACGTCGTTGATTAGAAAGCTATAGTACTATTACAACCTTCTATAACATGAATTTTACATTATGTCTTACTTACTAGCAACTACTTTGCAACGAAGTGGTATATTCACTACCATCACGTACTACTAGTTTGAGCTACTAGTATAGCTTCCATTCAGTTTGGCATTGTAGAAATTAACTTTTGGATACTTTGTTTAGGTATATTCTCCCATGCCAAATTCACCAATGTCCACATTTGGTCTTTGCTATGGGGTCTACATCTTTTCAACACTCAATCTTTGACTTGCTTCCATACATTCTCTATAGGATTGAAGCCAAGAGAATTGGATGGCCATTCAATGAGATTTACATTGTGTCATAGTGCAAATTTTATTGACACTACTTAGAACTTCACAAAGTTTGCTTATGGGTAATTGTAAGAAACACTTGTACTATTTGTTGCATGTAATTTTGATTTTCAACCTTTTAGCTCTTTTTGTACTATGAGTCACCTTCACTACTATTAGAGGCATAGAACATGAAACCTAGATGGTTTGATTAGATTTTAGATTTACTATTCCAACAACACATGATGCTCATCATTGGATGGCAAGAATGGATGGCAATGCTTAATTTGCCATAAAAACAATTTACATTGGCATATTAAAAGCACTACATGCCCCTACTATTACTATTGAGTCTTTTTGTATATCTTGAAATTCTATTTTGAGCCACAAGCTGCAATTTATGCTAGAAAATCAAACTCTCATATTTCTATTTTTCAAAATTAGAAAATACCCTTCAAAATTTTATTTTAAAAGTGGCCATTGCTTTCAACTAAGAGAAAAGAAGGAAGATCAAAGCTAGAACTAAAAAACCATTTTTCATTCAATGTAAATTCAACTTGAATATAGCACACTTTAGGCCAATGTAGAACACATTTGGAACGGGTTTTGGGATATCCCTCTTTTGAGAAGGTGTATTTCTATACGAAGAGCTAACCTAGCAAATTTGACAACGTAACTCTTCAAAAAATGTACTTGAGAGTACTAAAAACCATCCAAATTGTATGTGTGACATATATTTGAAATTCAATCTTACCAATTGAATTAATTTAGAAAAAATTGAAATAATTCAAGTACATTTTCTATTGCTATAGGAAGCTTACTATAGAATTTCATGTCCATTCAATCATTTTGCAATACTTATGGTGCAAAACAACTTCCACATTGAACATGTGATAGAAAATAGGAAAAGTGCTTCTTGCAATCACCCTTACAAAACTCCTAGCAACATCACATATACAATATTCTACACAAACATCAATTTTTTCTTACAAAACTTTTAGGCTATAGTTGCAAGCAACAATTACTAAAAGCATGCATGTAGTAATGTTCGTCCTCTCAACTCCAAAGTTTGTTGTAATCCACTAACTATGATCTCCTAGGATGAATTTTTCAAGTGTAGCATTGTACCTTTAAACTTATCTTAGTGTTTCCAAAATCAAACACCTATCACAAAAAATATATTTCTAAAAAGTGGAATGAGTCTCAATAAGGTACATGACTCACCTTGTCCAAAGCAAAAAATCTCAATTGAATATCTAACTTTACCTGACACGAGTATGTTCTATAATCAAACTACTTGGCTGTGAATTAAACCTTGGGTTGTAAGACTTCTTGGAGGATATTGTACATTAGTGCATCATCCTGGCTCTCCCTTTGATATATAGGGTTTTTTTGCCAAGGAGGCGTCTCCAAAGATCTCCCTCTCTACAGATGCACATGTAGCTTCATCTTCATAAAAACCTTGTGTCCATTGATAATCAGATTCATCTCCATTAGCATTTTCTTTGATGTAATTTGATTGAAAAGAGCACCAAATCTACCTTTAGTAACCTCCAACTCCTCCACTATCCCCGCTACTCTCAACCATTAGTACTTACAATACAATCTAATTTTTGCCTACACTACTTTTAAAAGGTTCACTTTTTTCTTTGAAAATGAGTGGGTACTATTTTGGCCCTGTCTTTCAAATGCTAGAGGCACACATTGCTTTTATGCATCATTCTTCATTGAATGAGCATTGGAGGAACATTTAAGTGTTCTTCCTTTTTGAAATGACCTTGCATAAATGTCTCATACTCTCACATAACATTTAGTAGCTTCTAAGGAAGTTGTTTTTTCCTCCCTTCAACTATCTTCCACGACATCCATTAGTGAATTGTAATTTACAATAGAGATTTTGAGTTAGCTAACATTACTTACAATATTTTTCCATTCTTAGTAAATTAACCCCTAAGTGCCCAAACTGTGTTTATTGGCAACATAACGATTTTAGGTAGCTTGCTACGAATGGAGTTTTTATTCTTTTTCTTTAAATTTTTCATACAACATTTGACTGAGGAGTAGCTTCAAATCCCAACAATTTTGATACCTTTTGATTACATGGTTAAAAAGTTACTGTACAATATGCCATTTTCATTGCTCGGTGGGCAACCTAGGCAATTCCAAAAGAATTCTTAAAAAATCACTTTTTTAAGAAATAGAAATTTGAAATTAATTTTCTAGATTTATATATATATGAAAATCTTTGAACCATTCCATTTTGATTTATGAGATGAAAGTTACAAGAAGTTTTAGTTTGAAGGCAATAATGGATTCTCTACTCTAAAATAAACTTAGAAGTCCTTTATTTAACTCAATTTTTTTTTAAATTGGAAAAAAAAATTATAGGATTTAGATTATTTATTACATCATTACAACCATTGAGGTTGGCATTTTTCAATTCCATAATTAAATTCTTAATAATTTAGTAATTTGAATCATTTTGTACTTCCTTCTACTTACTATATTTTCCTATATATTGTACAATTCCAAATGATCTGAATTTTTTCAAACATGTAGAGAACTTGCTTTAGAAGAAAATTTTCAAGCATGTAGCCAACTTACCTTGAAGAATGAATCTAAAGAAGCATCACCATTTCAAACATTTTTTCATATAAATGTGACTTTGTGAAGTATAGCTGCTTGTTTTTTCATAGGGCCCCAAAAGGATTTTTGTCCATTCAAATGCTAATATCTTGCAATCTACATAGTGAAAATTTCTGAAATTTTTGCCACATAAACTCAAACTAGTGTCCTATAAGATCCTATGGTTATATATGTCTCCAAATGGAATTTTTTCTAAAATTTGATACCTATACTAGAAATGGTAGTTTTGGAGTGTTTTGGGTGAAAATATAGTCAAATACATTTAGGGGTTAAAGTTGAAACCAACCACTTGATGATGGGGACATGCCAAAATGAATAGTTGTCTACTGTTGGTTTGCTAGATTGTGCAGCTCAAGCAATTTGGGGTGTCAAATGAAACATGAATAAGGTAGGAGGCTTGAATTCTACTTGAGCATTTAGAAATGCCCCTACCTAAGCTTTGAAATTGAGATGAGATGGTCCTTAAATCAACCTCTATAGTCATTTGACTGGATGGAAAAGAAAAGTATAATCTATTGCAAGAGCCAATCATTGTCCTTGCTTTCTCCATTTCTCTTTATAACTTTAAGTGAACAATTTATGGAAGCCCTAGGGTCATAGATAGGGGCCTATGATACAATTTTTTTGAAAATTCATAACTAATTCAATAATGCTTCACAAAATATGAAACCACTTGTGTTACATTCTACATCTATTTCACTTTGTTTAAAAAATAAGCTAAAAATATTCCCATAAAAGGAAATATACGAAAAAGTCAGACTAACCCTTAGATGAGTGGTTTATGAGCCTACTACCTTATTAAGCTTGTTGTGATCACACTCACTGTGCATTAGTTTTGACCTAATTGTTTGATTTCTCATTTTGACACATCTTGATACATAGCCCCTTAGCTATTGATGGATGAGCAATATTCCACATCATATCATTTGGGGATGAATATCTTTGAATATTTCACATCATTGCGTTGGGTGGAAGGTAGAATGTTATGGGTTTGAGCCTCCAAAATCACAAGATTGTCTTCATAACAAGCACTTCTTAATACTCAAAGATTACAAAACCAACATCCAAATTTGTGGTTGTTCATCTAACTTTCAATTACAATCATCTCCTGATATGGAATTTCAATAATAAATTTATTAATCATATTTATAGTGACAATCAAAATTGAATACAAATGTAAAATGTTTTCATTCAAACAACCATACAAAAATTGCCAAAAATTACTTCACAAAAATGGCAATTTTTTGATGATATTGGCAATGAAATTTATTTTTTTTGGATTTGTTGAATCAATTATGCACACCATGAACTCTAGTCTTGGTCAAACAAATTGAACCTAAAAATGCATCATACAGCTATAAAATATAAGTTGAATGCATTACCCTATTCAACAAATATTTCAAATGCAAGGGCATTAACCCCTAACTACCCAACCGACCATATACGGTCAATCTAAAATTTCAAGCTCATTTTGGGATGGGCAGTTAAATTCTTATGACTGGTTTAAAGTTTTTTACATGTGGTTTCAAAGGTTAACTATTGAAATTTTTTATTTTTCACTGATAAAGGTAAACACTTGATTTTTGAGAAGTCCTAAAAGGCATATAAGGTAAACTTGCCTATGACATGCAAAATGAGTGGTCTGTGCTGTTGCCATGAGCAAAAAAAACAAATTTTTTTCCATACAAAGACAAATGTGAGAAACGGAAGAAGCAATCAAATTTTTCTTTTTTAGGCAAAGTAAGAAATTTTTATGAATTTTTGAAGTGTACAACCCAATTGGCCCAATAGAGTTTCTAGACTACCCCAAAATAGTAAAAAGTGTTTCCATAATGGTCATCTTACCACCTAAAGCAAGCACAATATTTTTTAACATGACTATAAGATTTCCTAACATGGCCATGACATGAAGGAATAAAAAAATGGCTTTTTATGATAGGTTTATACTAGAAAGGTGTAAGTGTCCTATGACAATCATTGATAACTCCATGACCATCTTGTAAAGCATTGATTATGGTCACATATCAATCTATTATAGTCATAATCCCATTTATTAGAAAAAATCTATCATGCTTTGATGTAAGCCTCTTATGGGTAGTTCTCTAGGAGCATGTCATGGAAGATTGGCTTGTCATAGGGAGGTTTACCATATGTATCTTAGTGGAAGAGTAAAGCTTGCAAATTTCACTTGATTTCTTGGCTTTTAGCTAAGCTTGTTAATTTCACTTGATTTGAGATCTAAAAAATCGTACTTATCCATTTGCTTTGAAAATGGTCCCAATGGAAAGAGTAAAGTGTTTTCATGATTATCACCATTGAAAATTTAAACATACAAATGTTGATGGAGTTAATTGCAATTTCTATTTATAAAAAAAATGCATTTCAACAATTGCAAGGTGGATTATGTAATGAGTTTGATAGCTCTTCAAATGAACTTAAGGTTTCTAGAATTATATTTTAGTGTGCTGTAGATTAGGATAATTTATAAATTTATAAAACTATCCAATAGTATATTAAATTTGTTCCTAGGAGAATTTCAAATAGGTAAAGTAAGAACTAGTTGATTTCCACTTCAATTAGGTAAGCACAACTTGAGATTTTAAAGTAGATTTCTTCACCAAATAGGCCTAGTTCCAATTCTACACTCCACTCTTAATGGCCACAAGGGTAAGATGTTTTATCTTTTGACTTGATGCTTTTTCTTTTCTTTTCTTACTCCAATGGAATTCTTTTCATCAACTGGTTGTTCTTTCTTCACAGTATCACTAGTATAGGCCAAATCCAACTTGTCTTTTAAACTTCCTTTAACACAAGCTTGCTCAGTATAATTCCACTTCTTACAAAATGCACATCCAGCTCCTACCAACTTGGGATATGCTTCATTTGCATTCTCCATTAATGCTCATACTTGTCTCACAATGGCTTTTTAAATTCACTTTTAATTTTACAACACTCACATAGATAAGCTCTCAAAATTCTTCCTGATTATGTATGTAATCTTTATTTGATTAAGCATGCAACTCCGATTTATTTCACCCTCAAAGCACAACACTCTCAATTATTTCCTAATAGGAGATTAAATTCAATCACTCAAATACCAATCAAGCAACTGATTAGGTAAACATCCTCATATAAATATTAACTCCAGTAGACTCAACCTTCCAATTTGGTAATATACAGACACTCTCATAACACACTTAGCTTGATAATCAAACACATTTTTTGGGAGATACATACATTCTAAAAGATTAAATCAGTTCCCAACTAGGATCAATAACTCTCACAATATTCTCTTACCACATACACATCTTCTCAATTTCTAACTCCAATTAGGATTTAAATACATAATTCACTCACTTGAACTACAACGACAACACCCAACAATAACACTTCAAATAGACAGATGCACACAATGCAACAATTTTCAAATTAACACACCACTCACACATTCACAAACTCAATTCTAATAACATTCATAACCTCCAGTTGGGTCAATAACTTCATAACAAAATTAATTCCAATATCAACATCAAACACACAATTTTTCCACAGCATACATTTCTCACACTTTAACAAACACATTGCAATCGCAATTAGGCAAATTAGGCAACTTAACCATTCATTTGATAGTATTAATATCATCAAAGTAAAATCAACAAGGCAACCAACTGGGCTAGACTCGCATTGGCACTCTCAAATAGTGGGTGAAGAAAAGCCAAATGGGAGGAAGGCTAAATAGCCATCGCTAACACTTTTTCAAATCCTTTTTGGACTTGAAATTCACCAAATTAACATCACAATTCAAGTGACATCCAAATTGGACCTGACTACTACTGACTAGGACTCCAACTCCATTTTGTTCACATTGGTTCTGATTGAACATACTGATTTGCAACTAGCTAGCTAAAACACCAAATCTAAACCCCAGAACTACAAATTAGACATCAACAAAATTAGAAAATTGAAAGTTCGTAGTCTACATGTGCTAATACAATTATTAGTTGGTCATGTCACCTCCAATCCCCCAAAACTCTTATATGCAAATTTCTGAAACATTGTGGGGAGGGCCAACATACTCAAAATAAAAAAATGTACATTTCTCTTGTTATAATCTCACAACTTCTATGCAATTTTGCAATCAAAGTTGGTGTGAATATTAATAAGCAAGCTCCTTAGACATCCATATGGTTAGATTTTGAAAATAAAAACATTTTTTTCATTGGGGACAACTATAAGCCCATGTTCTTTTATCATAGTCAAAACACACTTGGAAAAGCTTGGGCATTTGGGGTTTAAGATATAACAATGGTCCATGTTGCAACCTATACTCTTTCTACAATGGCTAATGCAAATCCCATGCTCTCAATTCCCCCCAAAATTCAAATATTGCAAGAACCAACATCATTCGCATGTTTCTCAAATTGTTGATATTTTAAATGCTATAAATGTCAATTTTCCTTCAATTTTTGTGTACAACAATTTGAAATGATGTAGACCAACATGCCAAGATACAAAAAGTTTTTAAGAGTTCTAAGAAAAAATTGACAAAAGATAAAGTAATCACAAATCATGGTGAACAAAATCAAGTTTTAGACATGGCTAACTCTGAAATTAATTTTCTTTCATATCACAACTAATTTTTTTCTTCAAACTTCCATGGTAATGTGTAGTATGTTGCACCCTATAACTTTTGTATATCCACTTTTTTTTTTTTTTTAAACAAATGGGAATCCATTGCATGAAAAAAAGTCACAGTACAAAGCGGCCAAGCCAAAAGAGGCTGGACAATTGAAGAGAACAGAGCACCTGAAAAACAAAACAAAACACCGGGAAGAAAACAAAGGAAGCAAGCTAAAAAAAGGAGCAGGGGGGGACCCTCCCTCCTCCAGTGAACGCTGTCATCAACCCTGGAAGCTAAAACATTAGATTGAAGCCAAACATTGGAAAATTTGGCCCAAAGCATGTCAAAATTCTGAGGTTGATGACGCACTCCATGTTGAGTCTTCAACAAAGCAGCACGCCCGGAGTCTAAAAGAGCCTCCCACAACGTATGTTGAATCCTTGGTAGAGGCCACCGATCTTGTGCAAAAACCAAGCTATTCCTGGTAATCCAAATAATCCAGAGAGTAGAGCCCCTAAGCAAAGACCATATGGTTCTGAGATCATGTACTTTGGGGCTGTCCATTGATGCTTATTGTTTGGTTGTTTGAATGAAAACATTTCACATTTGTACTCAGTTTTGATTGTCACTGTATCACCATTTCTTCATCCTTGCCCCATTTCTCAAGTTATTTAATTTCATCCTTGTAGTAAATTATTTCCCACAACATTAACTTCCAAAATTCACACCAAGGCAGGGACCAAAAATCAAGTTACCTAATTATAAGCACAACAGCTGCAACAAGAGTAAACTTGCAATTAGGAAAAATGAATTGCTTGCGTGGCCTTCTTGAAGGACTTCAAAATAATTGTTTGACATACCTCCTTATGAAGTTTTAATAAAGAATCCTTAGATTTTGTTGTTGCCAACAGAAGGATGTATACTGTGTGGTGGTCCTACGGTCAATTTTCCATCCTTAGATTTCGTATTCTTCACAAAAATCAAAGGTGAAGAAAATGCAGGAGATAACGATCTCTATGAAAATGTTCCTGGAGTCATTTCCAACCAACGCAATAGTTTTCAATCCATGATAACATCATAACTATATTCACAAAGGATGAAAAATTACATTGAAAAATTTCAAATTCCAACTGCATGAAATAATAATCATCAAGAGCTTCAGACAACAGGATAGGCTACAATTGGCCAAGATTGCCAACCTGATCACCAATAATCACCACAAGAACACACGCCATCTTGGAAGTGGTGAAAGCGATTAGCATCCCTCACAACAATATCTCGTTCAGTCGCCTTTGAGATAAACTTGGTTGCTGTATGGCAGTCTGAACACACTCGAAGGTTCTTGAACACCCGAATTGGCTGTCCAGAAGGTGTCCGCATGAGTCCGTAAGCGATAGCTAACTTCTCACTATGAGAGCAAAGAGCAAGTTCTTTCTCCTCCTCCTCAATATTCCACAACACTAACCGAGTATCAGGAATGTAGCCTTCGGCCTTGATTGTTTCACTCAATCTCCTCAGCTCAGCATAGATCTCTTTCGCGTCTGGGTGAGAAGTATCCCCTACAACGAAGTTATGGACCTTGTTATCAATTTCAATCCAGCTACGCCCTGGCTCCTTGCGTATACTCCTCTCCTGCATCATAGTGCGCAACCAGAAAACCTCCTCCCACTTGCCAGCTGCAGCACAGATATTCGAGAGAAGCACGTATGCAGAAGCATCATTCGGTTCCAACTTGAGAAGCTCAGTAGCGGCAAGTTTGCCCAACTCCACATTACCGTACGTTCTACAAGCACCAAGCAAAGCTCCCCAAGTTGCTCCATTTGGTTCCGCTGGCATGTTGTCAATCAAAAGCTTTGCTTCCTCCAAGTGTCCTGCTCGCCCAAGAATATCCACCATGCAGGTACAATGCACCACAGTAGGTTCGATGCCATAATCTTGTGTCATAGCCAAAAAAAATTTACGACCCTCATGCACAAGGCCTGCATGACTACAGGCCGACAACACTGCAACGAATGAGATCTCATTGGGCTGCATACCGTCAGCAATCATATTTTGAAAGACTTCCAGGGCTTCGTGCCCACATCCGTGTTCTGCAAGTCCATCAATCATCACATTCCATATGAATACATCACGATCCTCCATCCTGTCAAAAACTAGTCGTGCATCATCCAAACTGCCACAATTTGCATACATGTGAACAAGCGCAGTGCCAACACGCAAGTCTGACTCCAGTCCCGCTTCGAGGACATGCCAATGAACCTCCTTCACCCACTCCAAACCCCCTGCGCCTGCACATGGATTTAGAATGTTCACATACGTGAATACATCCGGCTTAAAGCCTTCCAGTTGCATTTGCAGAAACTTTTCATATGCTTCGTGCCCACAGCCATGTTCTGCAAGTACACCAATCATCACGTTCCATGTGATTACATCACGATTCTCCATCCTGTCAAAAACTAGCCGGGAATCATCCAAACTGCCACTCTTTCCATACATGTGTACAAGCCCATTTCCCACACGCAAATCCGACTCCAGTCCCGCTTTGAGGACATGCCTATGAACCTCCTTCACCCACTCCAACCCCCCTGCGCTTGCGCATAGATTTAAAATGCTCGTATAAGTGAATGCATCTGGTTTAAAGCCCTCCTTTACCATTTTGAGAAACAGATCATATGCTTCGGGCGCACATCCATGTTCTGTAAGTGCCCCAATCATCACGTTCCATGTGACTACATCACGATCCTCCATCCTGTTAAAAACTAGTCGTGCATCATCCAAACTGCCACTTTTTGCGTAAATGTGAACAAGCGCATTGGCAACACGTAAATCTGATTCAAATCCCGCTTCAAGGGCATGCATATGAACCTCCTTCACCCACTCCAATGCCCCTGCGCTTGCATATGGATTCAGAATGCTCGCATACGTAAATGCATCCGGTTGAAAGCCTTCCTTTACCATTTTGAGAAACAGATCATATGCCTCCTGCCCAAATCCATGCTGTGCAAGTCCACTGATCATTATGTTCCATGAGATCACGTCGTGTTCCTCCATTCGCCCAAAAACTACTCGGGCATCATCGATACTACCACAATTTGCATACATGTGAACAAGCGAATTGCCAATACGCACATCTGATTCAAGCCCAGCATGTCTAACATATGCATGAACTTCTTTGCCCCACTGCAAAGCTGATGGATTGGCACAAGCCTTCAGGACGCTCGAGAAAGTAAATGCATCTGGCTGGACTCCTTCTTGGCACATTTGATTGAAAAGTTTCATTGCTTTTTCAGCATCATTGTGCTTTGCATAACCTCCAATCATGATGGTCCAACTGAACACGTTCTTCTTCACAAGTTTATCAAACACTCCGTGTGCAGACTCCAATTCTCCACACCTGATATACACGCTCATTAGGTTGTTTGCCACATATCTATTCTTCTCCATTCCACTCTGGTTGATGTAGTCGTGAACCTGCTTTGCTACATTAACTTTAAGGTTTTTCTCCTTCAAGCACCTTCTCAAAACTTCAACATACATGTACGAGTTGATGGCCATGCCTTGTTCTAGTCGATTCTTCAAGTTACCAATTGCTTCAATCGTGGTTCTTGCACTTCCCATGGGCATACCACCGCCACCAGCCTGTACAATATGCCTCGACTCTCTTGCAGTAGTAGACACAATGCTTCTTTTTCCATTGTGGCCCTTGGATAGCCTGCTTCATCAATACAGTCTTTATTAGAAAACCCTTAGAAAGAAGAAGACTGATACACAAAGTGAAAAGGGTGCAAGACCACTAATGCCCTGTACTCACATATCTAAATATGAACAAAATTGCATCCATCCATTTGAATTCTTCACATCTCACATACATAGTTAGAAAATCATCCCACTTTAAGTGCACCCAATGACCCTAAAGAAAGAGCAGAGTGAATTGCACAAACAAGAATCCTCAAACTCACTCAAAATCACATATTTCTAGATGCACCTACTCTCATCACTAGACAAGGGAGTCAACTCAATTCCTAAAGTTACCTATTTCCTTGTGTTGTGTCTTGAGAATCTTTGGTGCGATAATCAACAGGAGGTTGCAATTTGCCTTCAGTTGCCAAGTTGAGCATTGCCTTTACCCATGGTGGAGTTGACCAGCCATATATCCAAAGTGCTTTCCTTGCCACCTTATGTCTAAAGTCAGGTGATCTAGGATTCCTCTGTAGGCACCACAACCCATGATCAGATCCTAAAAACCTGTCTCGTGTTCATTTGCATCCAACAATCAACATTCAAGGAATATTTGTTGTTGATACTGCAATGATCTGAGCGGTGTTCCCTGCACTCTTTGACAACAAACAACGCAATTTCACACTTGTTGCTTTACTAAGTGCCCACAAGTGCCCATGGCCTTGTACAAGCAAGAAATATCCCCCTCACTTGTTGACCCGAGCATTTGAATCCACTTTCATTTATCAAATAGTCATACCTTATCAGCTCTATTGTCCCACCACTGCGTAGGATCCGCAAAGTACTCTTTCCAAAGTTCTTCAACCGACTGTAGTTCACCTGAATCCACCGCAACATGCTTCATCCATGTCAGTCACATTCTCACCGAGAGAGGCAAACTCTTTCTGTGAAAATGGGCATATGATACATACCTGAAGCATTGGAATTCGAAGGTGATCTCTTCCAAACTGATGAAAATGATGAACACCTATTTGGTCCACTCCTTCGTATGTGAGAGGACAAGGGCAGGGATAAAGAAGGGTAGATTGGCCATGGAGACCTGAAGACTGTGATTGCACAGATATCCTGGGCACACAAATACCAACACTCTGTCAATAAGCAACTTCGTACCATTTAAAGCACACTCTCCCCATCAATACCGGGGTTTAGGGTTCGGTGAACCATGTTCATATCCGGTTACGTTTGGAAAAATGTGACAACGTCTTTATCAAACATTGCTGTAAAGGAGACCTCATATTTCTACAGTAATTCATGTCACAAGTCATCCAACCCCTTAATTCACTCACCTGTGCACCAGCTAGTCCACGCACCAACAAAAAGTTTCTCTGCTCTCTCCCACACTGCAATTGTTGTCTACAATCTAAATCCCGCGACACCAATTGAGCTGGCAATCCCATCACTATCTGCCTGCATTACAGAGACCAATTCACTGACTGTTACTAAGAAGGACATCACAAAGACTGACGCCGGAATGGACCTCTGCATTGAACCTGTGAACAGAAACACATCAAATTGAGAAGAAAGTTACATGTGTGAAAAATCTGCTACTAACTCCAAATCCTTAAAATCCCTAACACAAAATAAATAAAGTCCACAAACAAAACCGCATACCTTATACTTCCGACGGCCAAATGAAGCAAGACAAGCTGCCCAACGACGGCAAACTTCCACTGCAGCTTCACGAGGAGCAGTTCCGTCCACGGGATCAATCAATTGCTGAGGCAAGAAATCATTGATTACCATACAACCCCAGTCAATTGACTTGATTACTGAAAATTGCCATCGCTTCAAAGTGAGTCATCAAAAACTTACACTCAAACTAAATTACAGTTCTCCTTTGATATGAATGACAAGCCAAATTTAAACTTAGATTGTTTAAATGACATACACAGAAATATGCATTTGACGCTACTAGAATGAAAAACTATCAGAATTGGTCATAACACATGCATAGACCGCAAAGGGGTCCTCGGAACCCAATCCCCAACCCAGCCAGATCACTCAATCCAGTTCCCTGAATGTGATTCACACTTGGCTCGTTCCCTACCAGTCTACCACAACTTTTACTTCCTCCCTGCTGCTCGGGAAGCCCAGACTCCTGCCCAATGGTGCGTACGTGCACACCCCTACTCTGACATATGACGATACCTCGTATTGGGTGAATATGACTGGAATCAGCATACATGGCACCGATTTGGCCATTTCCAGCACATTGTTCGAATGTATCGCAAGCAAAGGTGATAGCGGAGTCGTTTTCGACCCTGGAACACAAATGTGAGTCCTCAAACGGTTCAATACATCTTACCGGTCCTAAATCCAGATTTCTGCCATTGAACTCTGTAGCAGCTCACCCCACATCTATAGTACACACGTTGAGCAGTTCCTTCTAGATTTTCCAGAAAAATACTAATCCGGAAAGTCATGAATCAGTGTTCTTCTCCTGCAGGCCCAAGCTTCTTTTAAGGTTCCAAGACTAGGAATCAGGCAGCCATCAGAATTAAATAAATTATAGCTATGCTGGTTGCGACGGACAACAATGTATCACGAATTCCCAAGTCCAAGTTGAATTGATTTCTTCAAGCGAAAATCCTAAACCCTAGTTCGCGAAACGGCTCATTTCTTCTTGCTCAGTCTATGAAACTCCCATATCTGCTCCTAAAGAAATACTCCTCGAAATGAATTAGATCCAGAGCATTGAAGACAGAGGACCTGTATTTGAATTGCACTGCACTAATTGCGCAGCAAGATATCATCAGTCAGCAAGTTAAGTACTCGCGGTCCACAAGCTCTGAAGAACAAGTGCTACTCTCCAGTCGTAGGAGCACGAAAGATCTAAACCCTACTAGCGGTAGTCACACCTTCTCAGAGAAGCAAACGTCTATGAAGAATGAGTTGGTGAGAGAAAAGAGGAGTCAATGGGGAGCAGTTCTGCATGAAGAAGGTGTGACACCCCTTTTTGGTGTGTCGAGCATGAAGAATGGAAACTGGAGAATGGGTTTACCTGCAAAGCTGGAAGAGGTCGGAAATAATTTTTAATATCATCGAAGACTTGGGTGTCCACTTTCCAGTTAGACATTCAACAGAGACCACAGCCTTTTGCAACGCTCCAGCTACAAAGACCGAGTCCCTGTCGATTTTCGTAGCGAATATGGTCAATTATAACGTCACTGCATATCAATTGCAGTTCATCCATTCTCTTTCGTCAAAAGAAATGGAGGGTAGGTACTAGTTCGTTTTGAGCTCAAGCACACTGTATGTTCTCCGTGCAAATTTGATTGTCTCTCATTCTTTGCTTAGCACTTGAGAAATTGGGCTTCAATGAGTTCGTTGAAATAACTAAGTGAAGGACTCTAAAGAGGTCACCTCTCCAATTCATTGTGATGAAGGAATTCATCAAATTTGGCACAATTAACTAGAAAATCATATGATAATGATCACATATCCTTCTCACTAATGAATCCAAGAGGAAATCTGTCTGAAGATGAAGATACAACGAAGAGCAAAAGAAACAAAAAAATAAAAACAGACAATTCGAAAAGAAAAAGCAAATTACCGAAATAATAAACCTTAATCGAATGGCAGAGAAACCCTAAACCCTAAGTGAAGGACACAAATGGCACGCATGAATCGACCCCGGAACTCTCTACGTGTATAACGGAGGAATGTACAGAAGCAGCTGCGAGGTCTACTATTCCATTCGCACATTCAGTGGTCACAACTTCTGAAGCAGATTTCGAACCGGCGATTCATACGGTTCATCCAAAGTCGGAGGGCAAAGACATTGCAACAGGATCCCTCAGACATCACACGTGACAAAAACTCAGCAAACTAGAACTTCATTTCCGAATTCACAGAACTTGTACCTAAACTTCAAAACAAAAACTCTCGCTTCTTACTCCCTGCACAAATGACAATTACTTCAAGTACATTGACACGCAGCCGCTCCCCACAGTAAGCTCTCCAGTGCAAGGGCTCTGCGGCTCTCCAACAACGATGGTGAAGTCGGCAGAAACAACAACGGTGAAATCTGCAGAAGAGGGGTGAAACTAGGGAGCGCAAGATCAAAAATTCCCTCTGGAGATCTTCGTCGCTTCCGGAGGCGAAGAATATGCATACTCAATCTTCAGAGAATGGGACCTCTGCGGGTCAGGGAGAGCCAACTAGAGAGCACCATGTCTCCATTCTCTGAAGATTGACAATGGGGTCAAAGAAGGTGTGACCACCCCTACAAAAGTTGGCGTCTCACCTCCGTCCTAGAAGCTCCATAATACTCCCATGAGCTCAAATAAAAATGACTCCAAACCAATTGCCAGAGCAAAGAAACAAGCTAGAATTTCACGAATAATTTTGGACAAGCAAGCATTACAGTACCGTAGGTGTGAGGCAGCTTCACCATTGCCTAGGCAAATAATTCAATAATTTAAAATTTTAATACTCATTACCTAAAAAAGAATTTTTTGACATTAGAAAAAAAAGAACCCTCAAATGGGCCTCCAAGTTTTTACATTTGCATTTTTAAATTTGGGGAGTAGGGCAAGGACAAGTTTTGTGTTAGAAATCAATCAATATCTTGTGTGAATTTGTAGATAGTATATGCAATATTTACTAGTTTTCTATTTTGTTCATATTAAGGATAGGTACTGAAACAAAGCCCACTTAGGCATTTTTCTATTGTTTTTTGTTGTGTTGTTTTCATGATTACTTCTATGATCTATGTTTGCATCAAAGATTGGGCAATTGTGTTATGAGCATGGACTATGATTTCTATACATTGGATTATTTGACCAATTGAAGACTTTCATAATTGCTATTTCTACTACATTGAATAGGGGTATTAAGGGGACCTATGCTAATTAATCGACATTCCACACTATATAAATATCTACCTTTATTGTACATTAATAGTTATTGATGGGTCTAGGGGATGTACATCATGTTTTAAACATCTACAATTTTCTACAATGAGGCCCTTTGATTTTTTGGTCCCCCATAATACCCCTATTCAGTGTAGAAGTTATTTGAGTTGAAAAACAAGTGTAAATTGTTTATGCATTACACCAAAGAAGCTTTCTCAGAGTCATCAAGGTGCAAATCTTTCAAGAAGCACTAGTGAGCAATTGATTTTGGAATTTAGATAAGCACTATGTAAGTTCAATGATTGAAGAGAGTTGGGAGTAGATCATGGAATGTAATTGACTATATCCTTTTGAGGGAGCAAATAGGAATTGAACACAAAGTTTAATATACTAGAATTTTTTGCCCAAACCTTCTTACTTCAATTCAATAGTGGCTACTTTTCATGGAAAATTACATGAGATAGGTAGAGACTAGTGGTCAAAGCTTGAAGTCTAATAATAGTACAATTGCTTCATGTAAAATTTAGTCATCCGATTGCATGTGCCTCCCACTATAACTATGACTAAGAACAAAAAATATAGAGCAACTTGAAATTGAGAATTTTGAAGATCTATTAAATCAAGGCATCCATAATTGTTTGGCCACTCATACAAAAAATGTCGCAAGCTATAGTACTTGTGAAAATTGATAAAAATTGGCCAACTTATACTGCTATAAACAAGCTTTGTAACGTAGGAGGCTTGAAAACCACTCATCTAAGGGTTGGTCAGTGATTGCAAGAAACACTTTATGTTTTTGGCTCAAAAACCTAATTTCTCGCTGTAGAAATAGCTATACTACAAGCTACTATCAATTTTGCGCATCAACGTGCACTTGTAGATCTAAACCATTGATTCAGTACTATATAGTACTATGTAGTACTAGAGACTACTATAGAGTACTCTAGAAGCCACTGGGAGCAAAAAATAGCATAAAAGGGGTCTATGGACCTTTATATTTTTAGTAATTCAAAAAAAATTTTAAAAATTTCCAAAAAAAAAATTTTGTAGACAAGCCTACTCTCACATTGCACCAAAAATTTCTTCAAGGAAAATTTTGTCTTGCCCGAAAAATGTGCATGAACAACGGTCACTTTGGTCCCATGTAGACACCTCATGCAAAAGTTTTTTGCAAAAAACTCTTCGTCTCTCATTGGAATGCAAGTACACCTTCGGCTTCTCCAATTTGTGGCTTCCAGTTTGCATTTTGGGGTACAACTTCAGACCAAAACCCCCCAAAATGGCCGAAGTAGACACCCAATCGGGGGCACCTTAAAAATAATAAAGTAATTTTTAAAAAATTATAAAATGTGTGAAACTTTTATGTGTACCTTCATTCCAAATTTCAAGACAAACGAACTTACAATGCAAAAGTTATGACCAAAAAACCTCATGTCTGAGGGTAAGGGGACAAAAAAATAGGACAAGCATTTCTTGCAATCACCTTGGTCCACCTTTTTTTATGTATTTCCTTCAATGGTAATATTTTTAACTCCCTCTTCAAATAAAGAGAAATACATTTAAAATGTAATAGAAGTGGTTTCATATTTTTCGAAGCATTATTGAATTAGTTATGAATTTTCAAACAAGTTGTATCATAGGCCTCTATTTGTGAGCCTAGGTCTTCCATTAACTATTTACTTGCAACTTGTAAAGAGGAATGGGGAAAGCAACTGAAGGACAATAATTATCTCTTGGAATAAATTATAATTTTTTCTCAATCCATTCAATGACTATAGAGGTCATCTTAAGGACCATCTCATATCTATTTCAAAGCTAATTATACAGGTGATTCTAAATGCCCAAGCAAATTTCAAGCCTCCTACTTTATATGAAGTTTTTAGTGTGCTAAAACTTCACCTTCCATTCTATTTTCAACTACAATCCCCACTTAGTGCTTGAATAAGAAAAATCAAGAGTATCAAAGTACCATGTATATAAAATGATTCCTTCTTGTACCTCATGCCTAACTCCCTTCAATACAATCCATATAACCCATTGCATTTGGTCTATACCATCATCACATGGGGTGACAAGGGTCCGTCCAAATAGGGGATAGAGCTTGCTTAGATTATAAAAGGACAATTTAAAAGCAATTGGAGGGGTCCCTTGAAGAGAGCACTAAGGGCCCATTTGAGGGCTCAATTTTTTCCTAATGAAATTCGACTTTTTGTATAAATAAATAATTCTAGTTTTGCCTTTTGTCCACAACCGTTTCACATTCATGAGAAACTTTTTTTAGCCATCAAGGAAACTCATTATTGGTAGCCATCCACTAGTAGAAGAAAAACATGTCTGTTGCAACTGACTAAAATACGACTAAGTGTTCTTTACAACTATCCTGCAACTGTAGCCTTTTCTATTTGCATCAAATTCTTACATCATTGTTTTACGTCAATAGTACAATGTTTAAGTTGCAAAGTAGTTGTAGAATGAAGTGAATACATTGTTTTAGTTGCAAAATAGTCATAGAATGAAGTGTAGGATTATGAGAGTTGTAATAGAGTTCAAATTTTGAATGAATGTGAATTACTTTCCATCTAATATTCATCACAATTATTGATGTGGACAAGTCTACTCTCTATGGAATCCACCATGTCTATCTTTAGTAGCAAAAAATGACTAAGAAACAACTAGAAATTGACTGCAACTATAAAATGACGATAGTTGTTTCCTAGTCAAATCTTAGTCGTTTTCTAGTTGTTTCTTAGTTGTTTCCTAGTTGTTTCTTAGTTGTTCCCTAGTTGTTTCCTAGTCATTTCCCAAATGTATCTTAGTCATTTTGTAGTCATTTCCTTATTTCCTAGTTGTTTCCAAAGTCATTTTCTGGTTGTCTTATATCAATTGTCAAGAGTACCATTAGGTTGGACATATAAGACTTGTAAGTTGTTGTATTCTAATGTAATGAATTTCATTAATAGAATTCTAAGATTTATAGATTTTACAAATTTCAATAGCTTGTAGATTTCTACAATCTATAGAAATCTAAAAATATTTAAAATCCAATTTTTTTTAAACCTATGAAATGGTAAAATTTCCTAAAACAGTGAAATTTATTAAATATCAATATTCAAATTTTTTAATTAAAAAAGAAACTAAGTATAAAATCTATGAATCCTTGAGATTAAAATTTTAAAATCTACAAATCTACAAGTTGCAGACAAGTTGCAAACAAGTCGCAATGAAGTTGCCATCAGTCATAATGAAGTGATAGATGAGTCACAGGTAAGTCATGTACTAGTTGCAAATGAATTGTCAATAAGTTGCACAACTCATCAATTGAATGATCGACCTCACATAGCAACAAATACGACAAAGGCAACTACATCAGAAAAGTTCATCGATGAAGTTCCAAATAGGTTGTTGTGACTTCTCTTCTCAAAACACCCCATTGTTGTATTTGGGTCCATTTGGTCTAATTTGTGTTCGAGATTTTGGCATTTTAGCCAAAAATCTTGATGGTGCTAACCTTGTATTTATCTTCTTTTGGGGTCTTTTATTAGTATTTTTCTAAGCTCATGAAGTTCTTGTGGATCCTTTGCAATTTGTGTCTTCTTGTGTTCTTGTTCCTAAGTCTTTTGTCTCCTTGTGTCGCTTGTCTTAAGTTTTGCTCAAGCCTTGAGCACCTAGTCCAACTAACGTTAGAAGAGGTTGTTATTGTCTCTTTCATTTGGGTCTTGTCACGTTCTTTGGGAGTTTTGTGGGGTTTTATTTATCATTGTACTAACATTAGAGAAATTCCCATCGTACCTTAGTAATGTTACTTTGGGGGTTTTCTAGTTTGTTTTGAATCTTGTACTAACCATTACCATAATAAGGGGTGCCACAAGTCTTTGTGTATGTCCTAAGTCTCCATGGTCAACCAACCTTGTTTGAGCTTTGCATGTGGTATTGTGGATCCCATTGAGACAACAAATCTTTGGACCCCCTAGGTCACAAAAGTCTTAGATTGTGTGTTAAAACCCAACCAACAACAGAGCTTTGAACCCTCTCGATGCTCACCTCTAAAGTTTAGTTTCCAAAAAGTGTTGGAAACAAACCAAAATTTAGTACCATAAAGTTATATAGAAGGTCCTACTATACTTAAGACTAGAGCCTCCCATGCCTTCATTTATCAAGTCTATCCTTTGCAAGTCCTAGGATTTCCCAAGCAATTTCCAAGTCCTAGTTTTTTTTGGTAATTGCTAACATCTATTCTTGCAAGCATAGGACCCGCCATGGCTTGCACAAATTGTTCTAACCAGTTAGGAGGTTCCTAGCTTTGACAGCACAGGCTCCGGCTAGCCAAACCCAATCTTGGTTTTTTTTCCTTTTCTTTGTATCCCAAATAAGAAGAGTAGAATAGGGAGAAGATGGAGGAAGGGTGGACTAGGGAAGAGATATCAGAAGGGTAGACTAGGAAAGAGATAGAAGAAAGGTAGAAAAGGAAAAAATAGGACAGGATAAAAACAAAACCATAGTAGGAACAAAACCATATTTCAAGTGAAGGAAGAAGAGGGGAAGGAGGTGACTTAATAGGAGTTAGGGAAAGTCCTCCAACTATTAGGGAGTAGGTTAGATGTCATGGGAATTAATTAGGAGTGTAAGGGGTAGTTCAAGTAGAAGGGATCATTAATCCTTGCCTTTGGGTTTGTAGGTTAGTAGAAATGAGGTGATAAAATAGGTGTGAGTGGTCATTAATGCTTGGCATAGGGCTTTTAGAATAGTTGGTGGTTGCCCCAATGTCATGACCCTTGTCACAACTCTTTGATGGATGAATGCATTGATGGATGAGATAATTTTGATGATTGTGTCATGACCTTTGATGGATCAATGCATTGATGGATAAACTAATCCATGATGAAATGTGCACTAGTGGACAAGCACAGATTGCATGGAGATAGATCTCTCTAAATGGTGGATTTGTGTGTTGGAGTCAAACAACTCCAGTTGGATGACAAGGACACTGGATTGCTTGGAGATAGATATCTCCAAATGATGGATTTATATAGTGAGTTAGACAACTCCACTTGGATGACTAGTGCACTAGATTTAGACAATTCCCAATTGATGATAAGTGTGATGGAACTTAGAGTTAGATAACTCCAAGTAGAAGATCAAGATGTAGATAAGAAATAGACTGCATGAGATATGATCTAGAAAAGTACAACTAAGACTTTTACCTTAAGGGATAGTTCTAAATGGAACCAAGAATAGAAAGCTAAAGATAGAAAAGAAGTCTTAGTCTATTTTAAAGACTAATAGTCTTTATTGATAGTCTCTAGTATATAAGAAGAGCTCGGGGGTGAGGAGACTATCTTTTGGAGATTGATCTCTCTATATAGTTGGGTGGTTTAGGGTCTTTGTAAAAACATTTTGTTAATGAGTATATTTTGTGTCATTAATTGGAGTCTATTGTGGGAGGTACGTAACACCCGGCTACCACACTCTACATGGAATGAGGGTTAGAGTAGAATGAAAAATGAAGAAAAAAAAAGGAAACAAAAGAAAAAGAAATAGAGGAGAAAGATGGGGAGTTAGCCAAACTTAAGGTAGGATTTAATGGGGGGACCAAAGATTGTAGGGTGATTGCAAGAAACACTTCACATTTTTTGATCAAAATCGCAATTTTTGGCCATAGGACTGACAATACTACGAGGACCTATCAATTTCGCGTGTCAACACTATGCTTGTGAATTTGAACCATTGATTTAGTACTATGTAGCACTATAGACTACTACGGAGTACTACAAAAGCCACTGGCAACATAAAATAGTAAAAAAAGAGTTTGTTGATTTTTTATTTTTAGTAATTCAAAAAATATTCAAAAAAACTCCATAAAAAAATCAATTTTGCTAGAGAAGATTGCAGTCCCATTGCACCAAGAAATTCATGTAGGAAATTTTTTTCCCTCTTTGTAGCCTTTGAGCAAAGAAGGTCACTTTGAGCCCATGTACACAACCGACATGTTCCTATTTTCACAGAAACTCTTCATTAGTCTTTGAAAACATAGTATACCTCCAACATATCCAATTTATGGCTTCTAATTCACATTTTTGGGTCGAAAATAGTACTACTCTTCCCCCCCCCCCAAATGGCTGAAATAGACATCCAATCGGGGATAAGTTAAAAATAGTAAAATAATTTCAAAAACTTATCGAATGTTTGAAACTTCTACATCTACCTTCCTTCCAAATTTCATGGCAAATAGACTAAGGATGTCGAATTTATGAGCACAAAACCACTTGTCCAAGGGCAAGAAGACAAGAAATTAGACAAGTGTTTCTTGCAATCACCTTGTATCGAAATCAACATCCAAAATTATTCAATCAATTACCAAACTCTAAGAGGGTGACATAGCAGTTAAAGACATGTTGAAAAGAAGTCTCACCCACCTAGTCGATGAGCCCCAAGCATAGGTAGCATACTAACCTTCTCCTTTCCCTTTGAGTTCGTTTTCCTTGGCAAATATAGATTAGAGCCAAGGCCTAGGGGTGGATAGCACCTTTAGAGTAGAGGTTGAGGTCAGGTTTAGTTTTAAAATCATAGATAGAGTAGAAGTCAAGGGCATTTCAAGAGTAAAAAATACACCCCAAAGCGATTCGTACGAGGGAGATATGAGCAGATGAATTTTGGGTCCCGAAATAGATGCAATCGGGTGAAAATCATCCATCCACTTCGAACATATACACTAGTCAGTAATATAGGCTTAGGTTCCAAAACTAAGGGTCATTAGAATTAGGAAAGGGGTCCCAAGAGGTGGATGAAGTTTATATAGCCTTCTAAAGGACTAAACTTCATCTAGTCATAACTCCTCATAAAAATGTCCATGAATCTTAGGTTTTTAGAAATGTAATGACCTGATCTACATCTTAGAAGTGATAGATTTACACTGCATCTATTTTCATTAGGAAACCTCAGTGGTCAAGGAATCAAGGTAGTTAGAGTAGCTTCTACAATTACGCTAGTTTAAGGGTTCTTAGTAAATTTGTAGGACTTAGGAGCTTAAAATAGATCCATTGCTTGGAAGTCACAATGGATTGACGTTAGGCACCCATTAGTATAGGGCCAACCCCAAATAGAAGAATCTAGTTGTGCTTGTGTATTTATCAAGAGTGGGTAAATATCCACTCACAAGCTCATGTATTTAATAAAGGTGGGTAAATATCCACTTACGGAATCCACTATATTTTCTACGGATTCTATAGATGGATCAGGAAAACCTCCTCAAGTGAACCTTCCTTGATATGTGATGATTACATTTTATAGTGATTGCAAGACGTCAAAGTGGTACATTGCAAAGATCAACCACAAATCAAATGTGAAATGTCAATCTCAACAAAGGGGGATCAAAGATGAAGTGCATCTCTAAAATTGCAAGGGAAAAAAAGGGAACCTGATCTCCCACCTACCTCGAGAGATAAGAAGATCATAGGAGTAAGCAAGAGGAGGTGGTCTATGAGCCTCCAATTTGTTACAAGTGACTTATTGGGATTTTTTTTCTGTATTTTGCAATTTTGAATATAGTTTTATATACAAAAGCCCTCCAAAGAGTGTAGAACCAAAATAGGTATGCTGCATACCAATATAACATTTGGTCTAATAATAAAATATTATAGCTAGATACCTCAAACCACCACTTGTACATAGGTTATAACTTGACTAATTGTGGTGAATTAGAGAATTATATGTTATTGGTAGAACCGGCTCAAACTCCACATGCATAAGACATATCTAGGCTAAAATTGGTCGAGGGAACCCCAATGAGGTATTACAGTCAATTCCCAACAATAGATTTCCAATTTCCCCTTTTCATCAATGAAATAGCAGAACCTCAATTGTCAGCCTATAGAAGTTAATTATACCAAGGCGGGACTATAGAAGAATTTATGGCTAAGGAAAGGTGATATAGGATTAAAATCAAGCCAGCAAGAGAGAAAGAAGAGAAATATCAGCACCTCAGACCAACCCCGGTGTCCTCCTCCCAATACCCACATGGCCGAGATTGCTAGACATTGGGGGGTCCAACTAGGGCCTCCAAGTGTTAGGGAGTCTAGTTAGAGTCTTTGGGTGTTGGAGGGGGTTCGTTTTAGGATCTCTGGGTGTTGAGAGGGCTCCGTTAAGATCCCCCGATGTTAGGAGAGTCGAGTTATTTAGGTCCTTTGGGGTGTCAAGGAGGGCTTTATCAAGGTTGTGAAGGCGTCAAGTGGGCTCCATTAGGGTTGTTGGGGTTCAAAAAAGGGGAGTCCAAGGAGCTTGTCCAGTAAAGGGGAGTTTGGGAAGAAAGTGGGGAGTCTAGAGGGTTAAGGGGTTAGAAGAGAAAACCACAAAGCAAAATCTAACCCTCCCCTAAGATGAATATTAGAGCGGAGAAGCCAACTCCCTGTCCCCCAACAACAACAACAAGTGGGAATGAAGGAATAGGACCATCATGTGAGAATGAAAACCAAGAGAAGGAATATGAGGGAGAGTTAGTATGAAGAATGACAGGTAGGAGAAAACTATCCGAGGTTAGATAGGAAATAACCTATAGGAGATGAGAAAAAGGGGAAATCACCCCACCTTGTTTGGACCATCGAATCAAAATTAGGCAAGTATTGAGATGCTCGACGTAAGAGGTAGTTCAACATTGTAAAACGGAATGATGCATTTTTAATTAGTCTCGTAGGTAGAAACAAGGGTAGTTGGCCACCTTAGGATGTAAGAGGAATAGGGTAGAAAGAAAAGAAAAGAAATAAGAGACATGAGAAAGAAAGAGGATAAAGTTGGTAGGAGTAGAAAGAATCAACCATTGTATTATCCCACCACTTTATTACAACGGTGATCAAATGCATCATATCATGGGAGTTCATGGTGGAGGCGGAAGCACCTCTAGAAGGCACAATCAATGATGGCATTAACTCTGAGGTATGAAGCCAAACCCCTCTTTAACCTTCCCAACCTATCTAATTAGCAACTACTAACCTTGGCCAAGGCTTGGCCTTAAGTTAGATCCCTAAGATTAGAAGTCAAATCGTGTTTAAATTTAAAACCTTAGAGAAGAGGTTTGTAGCACTCCAAAACCCTAAGATACGCCCATATCGGAGTATAAACAAGGAAATTATTGCCGGATGAAGGTTAGGACTTAATTTGGATGAAAAGTATTTAGACACAAAATTTCGGAACAAAGTGAGAGGATTAGAAAGAAAACATTAATTGGAGTCCATAAGTAAAAGAAAAAATCAATTCCAAATTGGAGATTAGAAGAAATTAGTAGATGAAGTTTGAAGCCCCGACTAACAATCAAACTTCATCCATCAAGAACTTTCAATAGGAAGGTCGGATTAGAAAGTATCTTACCAATATAGAAAGCTAGAGCTAAGGGCTACAAGAAGAAAATATAAAATTACCAAAAAACAGTAAATAACCGGAAGTTAATCTGAAACTTGAACACTATGGGAGACTAATAAAAAACTTAAAAAGTCGAGTAGAGTAAGGAAGATAGGACTATATGTATGTAGTATAGGCTAAATGGAGCTCATAAGGGCCCCTCGCTTAGGGAAAGACCAAAAATCCAAGAAGATACAAAAGGATGAAGTTTAGCCTAGGCTTGAATGAAATGTTTAGAGAAGTGTCCAATTAAGACCAAACTCCAGATTTAGGTAGAGACTAGACTCTTAAACAACTCAAAGAAATATCAAGTTATTTTGAATTAGGTAATTAGACCTAAGTTGCAGATGAAGTTTGATGAACTGAGTAGCAGTCAAACTTCATCCGCCCATAACTTTGGCCAGGAGAGTCGGATAGGGTCAAATTTTATGTTTTTAGAAAAGGCAACAAATTCTCTAGAAGTTTTTTGAGGTAACTTCCTCCCTGACATGAGTTACACCAAAAATCACAGTGACCCAATCCATTCGGTCAATTGCCATTATGGTTGCAATAGAAGTTAGACTTTGGTGATTTTAACACATTTAAGTACATTGAGGCAATTAGAAAAGATCCATTACTTGGAAGGCACAATGGACCACACTTAGACATCCAAAAGTAGGAATCATTTAGTCTTGACCCCCCCCCAAACCTAGTTGTGCTCATGATTTATTAACCCCTAAACGTATTTGACTATGTTTTCACCCTAAACACTCCAAAACTGTCATCTCTAGTAGAAGTACCAAATTTTAGAAAAAAATACATTTTTGGACAAATGTAACCGTAGGATCTTGTAGTATGTTGGTTTGGGAAGATGTGGAAAACATTTCATAAATATCCACCGTTTGGATTGTAAGATATTAGCATTTGAAGTGACACAAAGCCATTTTTAGGCCCTACAAAAATCCGGGCAGATGCACTCCACAAGACCATATCATTATGAAATTATGTTCAAAATAGTTGTAACTCTTTGGATTCATTCTTCAAGTCATGTTGGCTACATGCTTGAAAAATTTTAGATCATTTGGAATTGTACAACATATAGGAAAAATATAGTAAGTTGAAAGAAGTAGAGAATGATTCAAAATACTAAATTGTTAATAATTTATTTATGGAATTGAAAAATGCCAATCCCAATGGTGAAATCGTTGTAATAAACAATCTACACCTTAGGTTTTTATTTTTTTCCAAAAATATTAAAAATTGAGTTAAATAAAGGTCTTCAAAGTTTATTTTAGAGTAGAGATTCCATTACTACCTACAAACTACCCACAACTAAAACTCTTCATAACTTTCATCTCATAAATCAAAATGGAATGATTCAAAGCTTTCCATGTATATATAAATCATAAAAATAAATTTCAAATTTTTATTTTAAAAAAAAGTGATTTTTAAAGAAGTTTTTTTTGTTGCCTAGGCTGCCCGCCGAGCAATGAAAACAACATATCATACAAAAACTTTTTAACCATGTATTCAAAAGTTATGAAAATTGTGGGGTCTTAAAGCTACTCCTCAGGCACATGTTGTGTGAAAATTTCAAAGAAAAAAAATAAAAATTCCATTCGTAGTGAGTTGCCCGAAATTACTATGTTGCCAAAAAACACCGTTTGGTCCTTTAGGGGTTAAGGGTGGATAAATGGGCACTCACATGGTGGTAGATTTTTGCTTATATTTGGATAACATTGAATGATGTGTGAAAGTCACAAAGCGAAACTGGGTCATTGATTGGGCCGAGGTGTCGCATGTTTGGTATGTTTTAATTGGAACCAATCTCAGTCAGAAGGAAACTTTGTTGCTACAACATGCGGACTTCGATCTTCAAGTGTGACCTATATTGCCACCACATCACCTCTTCAATATGTCTAAGATTCTCAAGAGCATTTTTTGTGATCAACCGTTGCTATAGAATCCAAATGCATATCCAATGATAAGAAACAACAGAACCATATGGCAAATTGAAAATGCACTAATTGCAAAGCAACTTAACAAGTGGGTGAGTGCAAGAAACATTAGAGGACAAATTTTGGGAGCAACTTTGCTTTTTTTTCTAAGACTAGGTGCAATTATGTCACTTGAGAGTAGAGACCGGTGCAAACTAAACCAAGAATGTGTATCAAATTACAATGAATATATTTCCCACGTGCACAAGCATCGACTTTGAGAATATAGTTGTTTTAGCTACTGGAGGTCGTCATCAATACATAAATTTCAAGCACTTGTACTACTTATATTGATATTTTTGCTAGATAGACATCCATAATGATGAATTCATTTATACACCAAGTTATAGCTTCAACAAGTTGAAGCTTCTACTCTAAGCAAGGATCATCACTCTTTCAAAAGTAGGCATGGCCATATTCTTCTTGTACTTCATTTGTATTGTATTAATTTACATTTGTTTTGATTGAAGGCATTTGACTCCTATGGAATGAAAAATATTGATACATTCATGTAATATAAGTTTATGTCTAATTAGTCAAATTAATGTTTTGAAGTAAAAAGGTATGAATAGCCAAGAACAACAATTGTAACCTCTAATCCATTGATGCATATATGAATTTGAAATAAAATTAATTTTCCTTTCCTTTTTTACCCTTTTATTCCTTCACTCTACATTTTTATCTCTATTCTTTTTATCATTTCATTTTTTCCTCTTTAAAATTTTTTTTTTTTTTCTATTTTCTTCCACATTTTTTCCATGTTTTTTTTCATTTGGGGGAAAGACATCTTATGTACTTTATAGTTTTGTTACCCCTAGGAATGAAAATTATATGAAGTAAAACACTTAAAGATTAGATTGAAATGTCTACCACAATGATTTATGGTAGTCATCTCACACTAATATTTAAGTTGTCTACTCAACTTACATATGTCTTCTTATACTAGTGCATATTGAAAATCCCAATCATTATGGGATATTCAAAAGTCATTTTTTGGTGTATTCAATTTAACTAGTCAAAAGAATACAACATAGTTTGCCAAAATGACATATGTCTAACGTACACTCAACATCTAACATATTTTTTTTGTTATAATTAATGAACTAAGTGCTGAAACTTCGTTTAAAAGTTTGAAGGTCTTTTCCCATACAAAATAATATTTTGAAGACAAAGAAAACAAAATTAGCACAATCCACAATTATAGGGGACATAGTCATAGGTCACAAAATTTTCTACAAATAGTAAATTTTCCTCTTTGGAGGAATTTTTTTGGGGAAAAAAAATTGGAAAAAAATAGTTAAAAATTTTTGGGGGGCTTTACACTCACAAGCTCCAAACTCATAGCTCACAAATTCACCACTCCGGGCTTCCATGCTAGGGGTGTTGAGGATGTAAAGAAGCATTCCATATTAGAATGTAATTGCTTGTTGCTACACCTAATTCTGGTCATTGTATAACATGTATTTTAAGAATACTATAATATGGATATATTAAAGTAGATCAAGAGTGGTGCCCACTCAAAAAATGTCATATAGATACATGAGGTCATAAATAGTCATCCATTATTCATATTGGTATTGGTTATATTTGCAAATTGAGCTTTTCGATAGCTTATCAATTTGTAAGTGTCTAGAAATTTCATAATCAACTACATGACCTTCAAAACTCTAATTTTTAATTATCATCATTTCCATGTATACTAATGTCACTTTACTCTCAAGATGATGACCATGGGACTAAATGTCTTTACAAATAATCCCATAACATTCAAGTATAATCTTCAGGTATATTTGATCAATTCCACATTAGGCTTAGTTCAATGGGCTTGAACTCAAACAATTTCATGAAATAATCAAATATATCATTTGAAGTTAACACAATTTCCCCATTTTTATAAGTAGAAGAACCAATATAGGACATGCAATATGAAGCTATTTTCTAGAGAGGTGATAGAAAATAATAGGATTGTAATAAGGAGAATAGTAGCACATGAAGGCTTAAAAGGCAATTGTGGAATAAGGCACTTTGCCCTCTCTTGAAAAAGATGCACCTACCACATTTATTTTGTTTGATGTTTATAACTAAACCATTCATTGTTTGTCAGTTTACTTCATGTTGTATTGGCATTCTACTATTTCCATAAAACTTAATATGTATGCTACGGATTAATTCTCAGAGAGTTTACCCTCTTCACATGGTTCTCAAATTTTAACTATGAATCCATGACAATTCTTTTATTAGTTAGTATTGTGCTTAATTTCCAAACATTCTCATTTCACCTATTTTTCTATTCCATAGCATTCAAATATATTTTTGCCTAATACTATCAAATTGCATCAATAAGTGTACCCTAAACTAGTATTGAATTGCACCCTTCTATTGTCAATGTATAATTGCATTCGATGCACATGAATGTTATGATTGCAATTCAATATATGTTTATACATGATAAATTGTGTCAGATGTGCACAAATGTTTACATTGTGATTTGATGTACATTTTTATATGATTGCTTACGTATCAATTTGAGTTATACTTATTAATCATTTGTACTATTGACTAAAATTTATTGGATATTCCTAATTTTTATTTATTATTCATTGTGGACATTTTAGTAGACAAAGAGGCATTTGGTAAAGGGTCATTGTGTAACAACTTGGAGTATTTGGATTGGACATTCTTGTACTTGATCCATAACAAATTTCTATGTAAGTTCATACATGTATTGAAAATTTTTCATACATGATAGTTGGCTAGAGCCTTTGACAAATCAAGGGAAAGTACAATCATTTATGTTTTGTTAATGCTCATTATTTTTACCTCTCCATTGTATATATTAAGATTTTACAAGTACCTCGCAACCTATTTTTGTCCAACAAAGAACCCTAAACCACTTGCTTTGAAGCATGTCCTTTGCAAATAGCCAAAACCATGTATATGAACTTTTGATTGGGCCTTCGTTCACAACGTGTCATTATCATAGTAAACTTTGTCTTGTATTTGAATATAGAATATCCTTCACATTTATGGGTCAAGTTTTGGAATTTAAGTTTTCATTATATGTGGTGATTTTTGCACGTGTCTCAATGCTATATCCTAGAACAAAGACTATTGATGTACATATCTATTGTTTGGACTATTGATGTAGATGCCTCTATTGCTAGAACATGTTGAATGTCTTTTGTATTGTAATATTATCAAATGAAATAATATCATATTATTAAGGTAGAAAGTTTAGAATTTCAAGTTTAGCTATTCACAATAATGATACACATAGCATGACTAGTATAAAGAATACAAAAGATGCAACACTTTGGTTAGAGTAATTTTATTTTTATAGCTCAATTTAAGTTTACCCTAAATTCATTGTAAGTGATCAATGGTTTAATAAATTCATTTTATCTATTGTATAATTCAATAGAAGCTCAATGGAAGTTCAATATAAATTAATTGCAATGGTCAATGATAGTTCAATATAAATTCAATGTATGTATCACATCCTATCTAGATTGCAAAAATGAAAGGTGTAAACGCAACCAAGGATAGACTACATACACTAAGGAACTCTTAACAAGCATATCCACCTTTTCATATGTCGACAATCTATCCAACTGCACACTTTCTTATCCATCTATCCAACCAAAAGATCCTACGCTACACAACCATCTATTAATGCATCCGTCAAGCATATGCATCCATCAAGCATATACATCCATTGCCTACTGATTCTTCAAATCTGATCCATTTCACCTCTAAACCTGTGCTACACAAGCACCTACCCTAATCTCAACATCTCTTGACCTTTGCCCAACACACAAAATCACAATGTAATAGAACCTCTCTAAAACATACAGAATCACAATATCACCATGGAGTAGAACCTCTCTGAAGTAATATGCCTAGAATGGGGATTCCAATATTCCAATAGAGAAGTTATTCATTAAGGGAGGTCATAGCATTAATGACATTTGTATGTAGCCCACTAGACCAGGCAATCAATATTACCTTAGAGGTTACTTCTTTAGACGTCACTACTACAGAGAGGCATCACTGCCCAAACAAGCACGCAAACTAGCTAACTATTGGTCTAGACCACGAAATAGGGTCAGAGATTGCAAGCCCTAAGCCCGGCATATCCAACACCGAGGTCTCCAAACCTCTCCCACCACAAACAGCAAAACGTATTCCACAGGCAAGATCATTCATATTTCCATCCGTGAAATTTTCTTTGCTAGGTGGGGGCAGTGCAAAGTAATCAACAAGAGAATATCTACTCATTGATGTGCGTCGCTTTTTTCTACAAATAGAGATTCGAATCCATGGACATCGAAGGGTTTCTATTGCACAACTTGGGAAAGTTGCAAAGCGGTTACTTATAAATTTCTCTCCACCTGCTCCTACTAAACAGGACGAGCGCATCCCCCCAGGTCAAGCCCACCACCCACCCATCACCCCAGAGCCCAGCGTGCGGCATCTGCAGAGAATGCAGCGAATGGAGAAAAGATGACTGTAGGGTTAAATTAGTTTTGAAGCGACAGTGAATGAAGACGGCGGAGGCGAAATAAAGACAGACGAATGCAGAAAGTGGAACCTATCTTCAACCCGGAATCGTAAGTGATAATGACCATTTCATTTCATGGTTGATGCAAAGCATTCAACTCTACAGTACTTCATTGCAAGGGAGGCGGCGGCCTATGCATCGTATGCTGACCCATGTTGGGAGGTGGAGGTCTAGGGGCCATCAGACCTTGATTCATTGTAGGTCCCAATTGAAACCCCTGGGGAGGCCCTTGAGTAAAACCGCTGGGTGGAACCTCCCCCATTGGTAAAGTAGGCCCACGCATGCCTTGGCGGGGCCCAGAAGTAAACCCAAGGGGACCACCAATTTGTAGAGCACCCATCTGCGGTCCTCCGAGACCCATGTGGGGGGAAATCATAGGATGAGGGACATTAACGTTCTGTTGGGGTCCTCCCATCTGTTGAAGAAGTCCTCCCATGGGAGGTAGGCCACGTTGGGGCGGGCCTACAATCGAAGGACGACCAGACATAGGTCCTCCCATAAGATGTGGAGGAAGAGACCTACTACCAGGAGGAGGTCCAAGGGGAGCCGGGCCGTTCGCACCAGAAGATGGACCAACTTTCTGGTCAGCGGGTCTTGGTTTGAAATACAACTGGAGCTGCAAATAACGAGAAAAGAAAGAAAGAAAGAAAGATCAGAATGAAAGCCTGGGAAATGCATCCATCCAAACAGGTAATACCAATACAAAATCCAACTTCCAATTGGTCTAAGCAATCAGCAGCAGTGATCTTGATCAATATATTTCAACCATCATAACTTTATCACAAAGGCAAGTAGTTCATCATGCAACGCTACTGTTAGAAGATAAGATATAACAGAAACAAGCAGATCATTTGCAGTAATAGTCACAAACCATTCATACTGTTTAGGGGCACTGTCCACGTATCGGCAGACCGGACTGACATTCAACCAGCTGTCAAGCTATATCAGTCTGACCCCACTCCATCCATCAGATTATCAACAGTCCGGCATTACAAGGAAAGTGCTACTTCGTATACTCACCGTGAACATTTTTGTGTCAGGATCCCAATGCGTGAAGAATTTGTTTGAAACTTTGTCTATTTCTGTACTGGGAACCTGAGGAGAGATGCACCAAAGCCAGACGGCAACACTTCAAGAGCTCTTTGGTCAGATAGTATCATTTCTCTTACATTCAATACTTTCAACTATTACAAAACACACTATCGCTTCTGTACACCCAAACCTCCCCACTTAGCACACTTTCAGGATAGCATCAAACTCATGGAAACATAAATATACTCAATTAGATTCTCCCCTTAGGTTACAATTTACTAATACAGACGGTTCCAATACAATGTGATAATATGAACGATATTAGTGGGAGAAGGATCTTAAAGGGAGACCTAAGGCGCGACAGAATTTACACTAAACCCCTGTAATGCCACATACCAATGTCACAATATTTTAACAACTCCAAATTATCACAGTATTTGGTCTTCCAAAGAGGTACAATTACACTGGTTAGAATGTGAAATGCTAGAGCGCACGTTACGTTATATAAAATACAAAATTTCCAACAAATACATGCAACATAATTAAACACTAGCCAAGACCATGCACGAGTCATTCCTAGTTTACGAAAGTCACAATCCAAAGACTGGTAATACTGACCTTGAAAGAAATGATTTCATACGGTTCAGCAGCAAATAAAAGATACTGGTAACGTTTGTCCCAACCTTGCACCCTCTGCAGCAAAGAACAAGAGCAGCTGAGTCATTGCTTTCTTTCATTAGAAAGAAAAGCGAATAGTACAAGACCAATTTTAATCCCCTAATGTAAAAGTCAACCAAGCAATCGCGAACAAGCACTACAGGCTCTCAAAAACGAAGTGGAATCAACAGTGTAAAATTGTTGGATTATACAGACAAACTACACGATAAGAATAACAAATACATCACTACATTACAGTATTGTGTGTTTTAATCCGGACATTCGCACAGATAAATACGGGGCATTACCTGTTCATAAGATGACATGAATCGGTGGCGAGGCTTGGTGTACTCTTCAATTTCCGGGTACTCAATCTATCAAATACGACTGTCAGTTGGTTCAAAGCCACATTCAGCAACAGCACGCACAGCTGCCCTGAAGAAAGAGCTATCGAAGACGAGTTCCCATATCTTATACATCGAATAAATGTAAACTAAGATGAACTATACCTGAAAAAGTAGGGAACGCTG
This sequence comes from Straminergon stramineum, assembly GCA_963920665.1. Lineage (NCBI taxonomy): Eukaryota > Viridiplantae > Streptophyta > Bryopsida > Hypnales > Calliergonaceae > Straminergon > Straminergon stramineum. The sequence continues at coordinate 22,887,637 of OY987270.1, forward strand.
TCTAGTCTCTTGATCGAATTGCTTAGTGACTCTATATCCCGGGCGACCAATTTTAACTGTTGAAAACAGATTAATTAAGTCAGTAAACTCATCCGCACTCTTACTTGTACTCTACTTGAAGCAAATGTAATGCACGAGAACATCACAAGCAGTGCACTCAGAACACTTGAAAAGCCAATTATAATGAAGGAGCTATCAATAGCTGTTCTACCTGTTTTGCGAGGATTAATTTTTCGCTTATTCGGCTGAGGCTGGGCAGGAGCATCTTTCGCTTCACGAGCTGCACGCTTTGCCAAATTTGTCTGATGCCGCTTGCCTTGAGTGTGAGCCAAGTAATTCCCTTCGTTGTTATGAAGTGTCAAGCACAACTTACATTCATAGCTGCACAAAAAATCGACGACTTGCATTCAGAGTAGAATTTAGTTTCGCTGAACCCAAATCAGCACGAAAGGCCAAACGAAAGGGAAATGGAACTAAACCGAAAGTCTACAGTGACTACGTGAAAGTATGGACGATCGCTTGAACGGTCATCGCGCACCGCCATAATTAATTTAGCCTTCAAAAGTTTCTCACGATGGCTCAACCATGATTAGGTCTGAAAAAACTACGAGATCGACTACGCCATAATGGCAGGAGCAGGAAATAGGAAGTTCAGGGCAAAAAATCTGCTTCACTGGTTAAACTTCCGCAAACCTCTACACCATGCAGAAATACAAAGCTAGAATAAAATTAAAATTAAAAAATATGTCCGGTTCCGAACACCCACAATCCCAAATAGAAGGAACAACCCGAGATTCAAAATACTAACCACAAATTCGAACCCTAAATCTGTGGCACCATTACCCTCGGATTCCGCCACCCTAAGAAGTCTGCACTTCTTGAAAACTCACTCTCAAAATGAGGCAGAGAAACAAACCTTCCAAGATGGTTTCGCATAAAATAAGGGTCCTTGGCAAGATCGATAGTCTCCAACGCCAAGCGCCGAAGCCGCTCTCGTCGATCAATCGCCTCGTTCTGGGCTGAGGCAGCACCTCCGCTGCCGGGCTTGCTGCCCCATTCTGACATGGTAAAAACCGGTAGAGGAAGAAGGATGCAAGTACTAGACGAGCAGAGCAATCAATGTTCAGGATTTTGGCCCGGTAACGGAACCCGGCGAAGAAATTTTCAGCACGAAGAAGCCAAACAAGAAAAACACCACGAGTTGGAACACGAGTAGGAACGAGACGAAGAAGATAATAGCAATACAAAGAACTCGCGATGGCGGCGTCGCGATGGTCCGGAGGAGAAGCGGTCGATGGACGGTACCACATGAGAGGCTGGAGGCAACCCCCGATTGTGAACGCGGATGTAACTTAAGCCCTAAACTAGTGTGCCTGTGCCGTTGTCACAACCGAAATAAAGAGTAAAATATTTTTCTAATTTTTTAATTCATAAAATCTTCAAAATTCAATAACTTCCATACTGTAGGTTCAAACGTCACTGTAGGTCCAAACATCACGAAACAAAGCTTGTGCATCCCTCCTCGCACACAGCTTTCGGTTGGTATGAAGAACACAACCAGGGGACAAGTTTTTTGGGAGATCTCAACGTAACAAACAAACAAAACAAACAACCTAACTTAAAGTATAGACTATTGTGCCCTCTGCTATTGCTATAGTATCCATAAAAATAAAAATATTTTTTTAATTTATAAAATCTTCAAAATTCAATATCTTTTATGCATCAAAGAGTGCAAGAGGTTGTTGTAGTGTGAGAGGTTGCATTCTTGATACGAATAGAAAGCTTTATGCGTAGAGGAATGGAAGAGCTTTGTTTTATGGTGTTTGGACATACAATGTAGAACTAATGGTTTTTCCAAAATGAAAGATAATTTAATTCAATTTTTTTATTTAGGAAAACTTTGAAATTCAATAATTTTCTCACCCTAGGTCCAAATGCCACAAAACAAAGTTTGTACACCCTTCTTTGCAAAGAGCTTTCCAATGGTATTCAAAATGTTGATGTACGCTTCTTGGCTTTTTATATCTCAACGTATCAAACAAACAACCTAATTTAAGGTATAGATATCCAAGGCCTTTTTTGAGCTTCTCAAAATTTGCTCTAAATTCAACAAAAAGACAACAATTTGACAAATTTTATGAATTTTTTTTTCTAAATTTTGGCCCTATAAATTCAAATTAGACATGTTAAAGATTACATGAAAAAAAAAAAGAACAACAATATCACTTATAATGTTTGATCATGAGGGTATTAAAACTGTGAAAGTGATTCGAAGTCCTTCAATCCTCTTTCTTCATGTCAAATCTAACTTTACTCTATAAATTTTTTAAATGAATTTCTAATATGATTTTTTCTCCAAGATCTAGTGTATTTGAAGCTCATTATCAAGAGCCCTCAACACTTGATAATCAAGATTTGCAATGGACACCCTTGCAAAATATTTTGAATAGAAATATTATAATCATTCATTATAAAAATCAAATTTTTAATTCCAAAATTGAACTTGAAAACAAATTCAAAAATAGTAATGACTAAATAGTAACTTAGTTAGGTTTTATTTATCTTCAAAGTATTGTCAACACAATAATTTGGTGCCTTGGTGAGAGTCCCCAATTCATCACTAGGGCCTCACTTTTTTTTATTTTGGTATTTCATTATTTTGAATGTAGTTATATATACAAAAAGTCCAAAAAAGAGTGTAGAATTAAAATAGGTGGTTCACATAGCAATACAATATTTGGTCTATAATTAAAATATTATAACTAGAATGCCCCAAACCACGACTCGTACATAAGTTAGAACTCGATTAATCATGGTAAATTGGTGCATTATATGTTATTGGCACATTAGGCTCAAACTCCACATAGGAGAGACATTTTGTGAGCCCCGTAGTTGGCACCTAGGTTTCGAATTTTTCTTTTTTTTTCTTTTGCTCACATTTAGTATCATTTATAGCAAAAAAGACCAAAAAAGAGTGTTTATAGCATGATTGGTAGAAGTCCCTACGAATGTGTTGTATTAGTCCTAAAAGTCCAGGAAGTGCCTTAAACACTTTTCTTTCTAAGTTCCATTGTCTAAATTAGGTGTTTAGCACAACAATTAGGATTTTGGAGTAGTTTAAGCCCCGGTGGCAAGGATAGGTAAAACCACCTAGTTTGGATAAGAGTGGGTCAAAATCTTTGGGAAATGGTGATAGAGGGTTAGATTATAGGAGTTAGAGGGTCAAGGTGGGAATTGGTTCCTTAGGTCCTAGAAAAACACATAGGTAACCCATGTAGAGATCACCATTCAATTTGTGAAGAATTGGAAAAGTTACTTTATTCCTTGTAGGTAAAATCCACATATTCGATGACTACAAGACCGATGGATGGAGAGAGGTGTTTTTAGCTTAAAAACATGTAAGGAACACAATGGTGAAGTTGATTCATGGAGATTATCTAATACATGAATGATTACCCCCCAAACTAAGGAATTAATTTCATATGTGATATTTTGATACCTTTACCACAAGGTGCAATATAGACGTGAAATCTTGCACTTGTCATTTGGGAGCTTCCTAGAAGCTACCCAAAAAGTTTTGTAATTTTCTGGATTGCAAAAAATGACTCCATGGGAAGTCAATCGCATCTATTGACATTTGAAAATTCATAGAAATTACCAAGATAGTGGTAAAATCCCACTAAAAATTAGGATATTGTGTTTTAGTATAAATAAGCACCCCACTAAATTTCAAGATGTTCTAACACCGACAAGTACCAGAACCGAAGGCGATTATAATTTTTAACGGAATTCCAAAATTTCCGATGAGTTAACTAGCGTATCTGGAGCAAACGACATCTGATTGAAGTCAACTTGGACTCTTTTCTTACTTTCTTGAACCTCCTAAACAACCTTGGCTAGTCAAAACCTTAAGAAAAGTCAAACTCCAAGTTTTGAGTTTTTGACCTTTTTCATTACTTTTCAAAATACTAGCTTTCACTTGCAAAATGGGCTGGGAGTAGGGATACTGAATCCTCTAGACTAGTTTGGGTCTTTTGAAGACTATGATGCAATTTTTTTGGCATTTGAAGCATTTCTCCAAAAGTTAGAGCAATCACAGTAGTAGAGTAGAAAATGAAAATTTAGTTTAGAGTTTTTTCCTTGGAGTAGTTGTTAGGTAACTTAAGGGGGGAGGAGGCCTTGGAAATGTATAAAAGTCCTCCCGTCCTCTCACTTTGCATCCCTTTTTCATTTACTTGTTGGGCCAACTCAAGGCCTTTCGTGCTTGCTTTTGTCACTAGCCAAACTGTGGCCACATTGTTTGAATTTTGGCAATTTTGCCAAAAAACCTTGTTTGGATTGCATTCAGAGCTTTGTTCCTTGATCTTTGTTCACTTTTCTTGTGTTTTTGAGCCTATTTCAAAGGACGTTGGGGTCCCTTAGAAACAATTAAGCTATTGTGGAAGTTTTCTAAACGTTTTACTAACAAACTTTGTGTTATGAATCTTAAATTTCTTACCAAGTTTTTTTTGATGAGGATTTCACACATTTTGTGTTGCAAATCCCCCCTAAAGCCTTGACGTAGAGAAATTGTGGTCCAACTATGAGTCATTGAGTCATTTGGAAGGTGATGTTTGTTGCAATCTTCCAAAGTCCTACAAACTAGTCATTATTATTTGGTTATTATTCGTACTAACTGGAACTTCAAGTTCCAACTAATTACTTATTTTGTGTCCTATTATGTGATGTTAACCACCATATAGCAAAGCTTTCACCCATAGGCACATTCTCTAACATAGTATCATTGCTTTTGTGTTCAAATCGGGGCTTAAAACACCCCATACTATGAAACTTTGAACTTAGGACTAATTTTAGTCTTTAAAATTCCGGGCTTGAACCCTTGGGACTATAGAGCTTTATACTTCACTATAATTTTTTTTTGTTTTTTTTTGTTTAAGGGTCTCCATACGGAGACCCAAAGTGTGGGAGTGATTACCAAAAAATTGGAAAAAGTTCTAAAAACTTGTCCAAGTTGAAACCAAGACAACCAAACGAGCAATAGTTAAATAATACTACAAGTGGGGCCGGTGGGCAAGGAGTTGGTGGGAGGGCTGGTGTACAATACACCTCTCAAGGGAAGTTAGTCTAGGGAGTTGGGTTTGGTTAATGAAGTTATAAATCAGTGTCACCAAGTTTGGCATGCACATATACATGCAAAAGACCATAAACTGGACATCTTTAGAAAGGTACTGTCTAGTCTTTCCAAATTTTTGGATATTTGAATCCCTTTCCTTTCTGGAATTCTATGGTTAGCTTTTAAGTCAAAATTTCAAAGTTTTGAGAAATCCAAAGAGTAAGGAAATTCTAGAGTTTTAAGAGAGCAAAGAAATTTCAGAGGTTTGAGAGATCCAGAGCAAGGAAATTTTAGATTTGTGAGAGGGTCTAGAAAACTCCGATACACTTGGGGGGGCCAAATTAGTGCTTGCACACCTTAGCACTCCACAGTCAACAGGGTTGACTTGCTTTCTAACTCCACCTTCACTCCAATTCAACTCCAATTCATCTCCAGATCAAGCTTCAATTGCAAATCCGCCTCATTTTGTTGCCACAACTCACAAATCTCATACTCTATTTCATGACTTTAGAACTCAAACTCATAAGATGAAGATGAGTTATGTCAATTGATGGCTTAAGTTGTAGGAAGAAGGTAGTAGTGCAAGGGGAGCCACTCTTTAGGCATATTTGACTTTGAAAACCATAGTTAATTTAGATTAGGAGACAAATAGAAAAAAGAAACCAAAGAATATCTCGACTTTGGAGAAATTCTAGAATTTAGTTATAAGTGGGAAAATGTTAGAAGGCTTATTTGGAGCCTTAATTGACTTTCAACCTATTTAGCATGCATTTAGAGAGATTAGATTCTATTAGTTTTTTTAGTATTTGACTTGGAAAAAATTTGAAGAAGAAAATAGAAAATTAGAAGATAAAGAAAACATCAAGAGAGCATTTAGAAGAAGGAAGGGAAGGTTGGAAGACAAAGAAGGGGGGATTAAGGCAATTTGGCCCTTGTATTATGTTCAAATTACAACACCCTAAATCATCAAAATCACAAATGGAGGTTGAAAGGAACCATATTGAAGTCATGGAAATGGAACACAAGGATGTGTTCATTGAACCCGCGGGATTTGAGGTTAGTCTTTGAATACTTTCTTACCACTGCTCATCTTTCTAAGAAAATTAGTTAATTAAAGTCAAACACTAGTGGTAGAAGTTAGGAAGTAGATTTAGACCATTAGGACCATAAAAAAAGTAGGATTTGAGCTTACTAGTGGTTAGAAAAAAGCAGTAGCTTTCCAAAAAGTCATTAAACATCAAAAATAGACAAAAACTCCCAAAGTTACGCTTGAACGTAAAGTAGTTGAAATTTGGATGAAAACTTAGAAAATCATCCAAAAAAATCTAGGAATCTTAGAATCTAGAGTAGAAGTAGAAGTTAAAAGTAGAAGTAAAAGTCAATTTTAAAAGTAAAAGGTAAAAGAAATTGATGGATGAAATTTGATGAACTAGTTATCGGTCAAACTTCATTCGTAAATAACTTTTGCTAGAAAAGTCAAAAGTATAAGTATTTAACTTTTTCCGAAAGAAAACTTTCAGTGAATTTTATTTTTTAATTTACTTAACCCTAAAAATAGAAAATAGGATAAAAATTAAAAGATGTAGCTAGAATAATAGGGAATTAAAAGGAATCTTTCAAAAGAATCTTAGGAACAAGTTAGGGTTAGAATCTTTTAGAGCATAATTTCAGGATTCCAAAAACTTGTTTAACTTTAGGAAATAGGTTTGTATTGAAGAAATTAGAGTAGGATGAAGAATTGATCAACGTTAGGGAGGATTTGGATGAAAGTCAACTAGAGTTTACCAAATTGAGTGAAATTTAGAACATAGGAAGAAGATAAGAAATAGAAAATAACCCAAAAACTAAAAGTAGATTTCGATAGTTAACCTAGAAGTAAACAACGGATGAAGTTTTAACCATTAGACTAAAAATTAAACTTCATCCACAATTATCTCATAGTAGGAAAGTTGGATTTAACAGTCCTTTATCATTTCGGAAAGGGCATTTCAAACCCTACAGCTTAAACTACTTCGCTCTTTTGATTGATTAATCTTTTATAGGCCTAACTTATGAGATAAATCCCAAGGCCAAAGTCGTTACTAATTTTGTTTGAAATGGATTAAGTTTACAATTATGGAATTCAAAGTAGAACTTGCATACTAAAGATTCATTGCTTGGAAGGTGTATTTTGGATTTGACGTATAGAATGCCCATAGGATAACTTACAACACCAAAACCCGGTTGTATTCGCTTAGTTTTAAGGGTGGGAATCAAGTGCCTACATAATAGTGCATTTGTCGAGAGCCTAGGCAATTAGGGTAAGAATATTTTCAATTTATTTTGTCAAAGTTTTCTTTTAAAACTATTACTAACAAAAAGTGTGAACTATAGGATTACCATCCAAGCGTAGAGGAATACTTTTTAGTACTTGGAGAGTAGTTTGAAACTAATAGAGGTCGACCATATAAGAATTATTGGGGTGACAAAGAAGGCTATAGCGACAACGAGGACAACGAAGTTCTCCCTTTGGAGACATTGTTACTAACTCCTATTGAATTAGGAGTGTCTTATGAATATTGACATTATTTGGCACGTCAATATTTCTTGGAATCAAACCAACATACACCCTCCATTGCCCATGCCATCGCCTCCAGTGAATTTGGAGTATTAGAGGATGAATTCACCCGTTGTTTGTTGTTTTATTGGTAGGTGGTGGTTGCTATTTGGGGGAACAAGAATGCTTATGTGAAGACCTACTTTGAGGCTAAGATCCTGTCATTCGATTCTTACAAGGCATTGTCAGTTTCTTATCTTCGAGACATATGTTTTTTTACACCAGTACCTTTAATTTTTGGAGAGCAGAATCGATTTGATATACCCATTTACAAGTACGAACATCTTATCAACAATCCATATATTCAACCGGAAGACTTCCGAATGTGGCATAACGGGATGAGCCACCTCACATTGCAGTGTTGCCAAGGCATCCAACGAAGCTAGTATATGAGCGTAGAGCGGGAGCGTGGAGCCTAGAGTGGGGAAAATTGAGTAGGGATTTGGAGAATAAGGAGAAATTTTTAAAAAACTTATTTTTGTGATAAAAAAAGGACATTTTTGGGGGGAATATTGGGAATTATAATGAATTCCGGGGGGTTTAGGGTTTAGGGTCCTATAACCGTGGATATAAATGTTGGACTCAAACGTTGGACTGGAATTTGTAACCATCCTTCTGTGACCTATAAGTATTCATATGCACTTTATAGCCTATAACCGTGGACATGAACCTATATCCGTGGATGCAAAATGATGGATTGAAACCTCTAACCACCCTTATGTGACATGATAGCATGGATATATACTTTCAAACCTGTAATTGTGGACATTGGGTGGGTTTAGGGTATAAACGGGAGTAGTTTCCGGCTCATCTATTATAAAGTGGATTTTGGAAATGGAGTGAATTCATAGACAGACAACGGCAAACGTTGTTTCCACGAATTTGTAGAATCTGAATGCATAGTTTTAAGACTTAAAGTACATAGAAATCTTTAGAGTCTACAAAATGGATAGGGGTCTTGGAATTGAATAGAGTGGATGGAGTTTTTGTTGTGATTAATATATACATGAAGTCATTTTAAGAAAGCCAAACATTGTAGTCAATCTTACAAGAAATCATGCCAAAGTGAAAAGAGGTGCAATACAAGTCAAAAGTAGACATGAGTGTAACCAAAGATAGCATAAATAAAGTAGTGGCCCTTTTAGTCTCACTACATGTACTAAGTGAATGGGAATACAAGGAATTCTTTCATGTGTACCTCCTCACTACTTTTGTACGAACTGTCTTGAATTAATTAAAGTGACCTATGTATTTTGGGTGCACCTCAGTATCTCGCACTCAAGAATCCGCTTGACTTCATTGAAGTTGAAGCTTGGAGCATGAATGAAAACATCCACCTTTGCATCCAAGTTGCATATGACAATGAATAGAAAATATAAGTGCTTGCAGTTTGCCCATTGTCCTCTCTTCCCTAGTGCCTTTGTCGACATTTCCTTGAAATTAGGACAAGTGCAATCCGGAAATGAACCTATAGTAATCATGTATTGCTGTACATTAGGGGCTATACTCGAGTCAAGGGTTATGATGCACCCGAACCCAAGATGTGGTATCAATATAACCTACCGAACAAGAGCCTTGACCGTAAGTGCTGAAGCGTAGTTGTTTGCTTGTTTAGTTGTGGGAGAGTTGGAATTCCTACGAATTTTCTTGCCAGACCTTGTATTGGAGTGTTCTGTAGGATACGGTGGGACTTCAAATTCTGGCACTCCAGGTGGTACATTCTGGTTCACAAACAACCTGCGCAAAGAGATTTCAAGACGTTGAGGAAGATGGAACCCCGCATTTTGAAGATCTAAAATCTCTTTAGGCGTAAGATGAGTTCCAAACTTCACTGGCCAAATGCTTGGTACTTCAGGTTTGAACATAACCCATTTTCTCTTTGAACCTTTGACGCAACGCTTAATGTCATCATTGCAGAAGAAGAATTGCATCCGCTCAATCCTGTTCTTCTTGTAATTTTCCATGTCACTTGTGTAAGTTGGTGCAGCAGTTCTTTTATTGCCTTGCATAATCCTTGTGATGCACTTCTTCCTAGTAAGGGCTTGTAAAGCAAAGCAAGCCTTAGCCAACGTCTTGGGCAAGCGAGCAATATGCCATTTGGATTCATTGCAAGCACTCTCTTCAACGTTTGTCACTCGAAAAGAGCCCGATGTTGTTGATGCATTCATAAGGTTCTCTGACACCTGCGGCTCTTTTTCAGCAACATGAAGTAAAGTTTCTTCAGAAATAGTCTTCAGAGAAATCACACCTACATTTGCTCTAGTGCATCTTGTTCCTATACGGGGTCGGGAGAAATTCACCTTGTCAGGGCGATGCGAATCATGTTGAGAACCTGGAGGTAAGTTTGGCATCCGCTGTTGAGATCTGAAAACTTCTTCACCTTCTAAATGAGAATCTCTTATGCAATATTCTTCAACACTCGGGACAGTTGCCATTGCATCATGAAGGCCACTAAGATTCCCGGTGCGTTGAGCATATCGTTGTGCTACTCGGAGGAGAAGTTCTTCTTTGCCCGGACCGGTTCCAGGGTTCTCACCTTTCAGAAATTGGTAGTATCTAACCATCTGCATGAACGCCCTACCATAATCATCAACGGTTGCCACATATAGATCATTCCCTCTCTTTCCAGACTGCTGAAGCCATTTATTGTGGATTGTCTCGGCGAGGTTGCAGGAGGGCATCTCTCCAAATTCATTCACTGGCAAATCCTGAACCATTAGACAAATGTTCGAGATATGAAAAACAAATAGTTTTGTTTTTAAAAGGCTAGTAGGCCCGACCAGTAAATTAAGCAGGAGGCTTCCACATAGGTCAATGAAGGCAACATCAACCCATTGGAGGCAATAATTACAAGCTACTACAAGAAACTAGAGAATGCAAAGTGTATGATGAGAATTGCACACCGAGAATTGAAATGGATGGGTTTAAATATTCTTACAATATGCATGAAACCTCCCCATTGCTTGTATCGGAAGTGCCAAAATGCTAGCCACAGCTCTAGTCGTTTAATCCCCTCCTCTGTTGTGGCTCTCGAAGAGTGCCACCATGCACGAATAGCATGAAATCGGATATCAGACTCGGATGTTGATGTTGCATCCTTGTACTGCTTGCACAACATTCGATGCTGATCTCTTAGGTCAGCACAAATGTCTGCTACCATCTGTTTCTCCATTGACTGAGTTCAATGGAAGAGACATGTCCGTTTTCGATCTACCATAGGACTTAGAGGGTCACCACTTCCATATACAATGCACATCGCATTCTAGTTTGCTTGTGCACAATCCGCCATGAAGCCCTTAAAATACGGCAAGGCAATACCATGCCTACTCATTACAGTGTTCAAATTAGTCTAGAAAGATGTTTGGGCAATGGAATCCTCGGATTTCATGTCGCAGACAGCAATGGTCATGACTCTACAGTAAATGGAGTCATAAACATGACAGGCAATGGTAGTCTACTGTTTCACTCGCTTGACATGATCAAATATAATCCAAGCATCTTCGAGATCACCACCAGTTTGCATTTGTGTTACTAAATCGACGCCACTCCTTGGACCAACCTCGGACATCTTGAAGACAAACACTTTGTCTGAATCAGATCCTTGCTCGGGGAACTTGTTCTCTTGAACATAAGCCCAATTACTACAACCTCGTAACTTCGTGATGCTATCCATGACTCCAAATCTTCGAAAGTACTTGAAGGTTGCGACTTCATTTCGAATGCTGGGAGAACTCATGAACTTGCACTTCTCCAGAACTGGCATGAGTTCGTCCAATCCAATAGGAACAATAGGGGCTCTTACCGGTTGAAGAAGCATCTCCCTTAAGAACTCCTTACTTGCCTCTAAGACAATAGAAGAATTTGTAGTTGAGGGGTTTCTCTCAACTTGATTCGAAATTAGGGTTTGAGTCCTTTCCTTGTAGTCACGACAATCTCCAATTTTTACAGGGTGCTCATGGACTCCAAAGTGAACACACACCCATCGCATGTTTGCCGTGCCGACTACATAGTATATTTTCGCAGGCCAATTTGCAATACATGAAGGAACCATAGAGCAAATTTTACAAGTAATTGTTGAATCGGAAGGGGGGGTAGAACCAACCTCAAATGGAATAGGAGAACATCCATCCCATTCGGTCTCGTTAATGAGCGCTACGCAGTGCCTTCGCATGAGAAAGTCGCATTTGCTATTGTCGCAACGTAGATGACCGACACAAGAAGAAGATCGGAATGTGAGAGCATCATCGTTCTTGATGTTCGTCGTATGTGTATTTGACCAGACGTGTCCATCATAACGTTTCTCCATTCCACTCATAAGTTTTGCTTGTCCTTGGGAACCATTACTACCGAGGGGCGGTAACTCAAAAATCACATCACCGTTAAACACAGGTGGAACAAATTCAACATGATGAATGGGAATTGAATTGTAGTCTACCTTCTTGAATGGATTCTTCGACCCTTTCATGTGACAAAGCTTCTGTAGACAACAAATTATAGATTGGCTTGCTCCAGAACTAGATGTGGTTACATTCTCTACTGGAGAAGGCGAAAACAAAGTGCAAGGGACTTAGGTTGAGGGAGGCTGGGTTTTCCTAAGGAGCTTGTGAGGAGGTGAGTGGTCATTTGAGTCATCGCTGTCTACTGCTATGACCTCTACTCCAGGTTCCATCTTCACTTTGTTAGGCAAACATGTTTTCGGCGTAGAAGTAGATGATAGTCAAGGAGTTCCATCACCACAGGACGCCTCGGAGAGCACCTGAGATAGACCGTACGCTAAATATTTCCCTGGCATTAAATGCCAATGCCGACACGGGCCTAAGGATACAGGCTCGTGACTTAGGGTGTGCAACAATTCTCCACTTGCAGTATTGAAAACCTCTTGATCTATATGTAGTGATGTCTCAACTAAGAGGAATCTTATACTCAATCGAAATGCACTAACGACAGCAAACCCGGCATCTCCGACTTGAAAGGAGATTGGTACCGCTTGCCCGGGTGCCCGAACAACTACCATTGATTCAGAAGACATACTTGAACTCATCCTAGAGAAATACAAACAAAGATCGGTGTAATACAAAAGTATGAAATCACTCAAGATGAACATGCGATGGACATTAGCACCACCAATCATAAGAAAGATTAATCTCTCAGATCCAGACAGAAAAAGATATGCACGATGGAAAAGCGGAGACATGGAAGAGGTGAATACCTTCACTGTAGTATACGACATAATACAATAATGGGTTCACGAATTCGCTCACCAGTAAATCACCACCGTTGTTAGAATCCGCTTCTACTGTAACGGTAAGTGCGTTAATGAATATCACAAATACTAAGTTTCAAACATTTTCTGATCTAGGTTTATCATATATGACGTCAAGAACAAACATTCGGTCATAAACAATGAAATGTATTACCTATCGATGTAAATGTGTCATTCTGAAGCATGATATCTCAGTACATTCAATAATCAATTATCATATTAAGTAACAAATCATATTCTCGACTAAATGAGGGATCCCTCAAATTTCTAACGTTATATTTGCGATTATGATATACAGTAAGAAGTTTGGTATAGCGTTGCATCATTTATTGCCAACGTCATATAGTTCCTACCGGATTAGGGATACTCCACATTAACTATTCATATGATACATCAATACAAAAACCACCACAATAGTAAGTATTAATATTCAGTAGGGCTCATCATAGATATGCAATCTAATAAGGAACAAAGTAAATAACCCGAAGCAAGTGACATGAATGTCGATGTCAAAACATATGTTAGTCCAAATAATGAACTCCCACACCAAGCCTTCCGGCCGTCTTGGATCCACCTCTAGGATTGGTATTGGCAACCCTAATCGCTATGCAGACCAAAGGACAACTTTCTTGACTTCCAACAGTGTTAGGATCAACAGATCCTAGCATCCTCATTCCTCCCTTCCCCTTTCATTTATGCAGTTCATCTTCTTCATTCGACTCTTTTGGCATTACCGAGTTCTCCAACACATTAACAGAATCGAGCGCAATCTTCGACTGTGGCGAGGCCAAGCTGTGGTGAGCGACACGGATTCCGGGATGGGAGCGTCAATTCTTGCTGATACAAATGCTTCACCAGAGGTATAATCCTTGAACGCACCTGTCGTAGCACAGGATAAGTAAATTCCCTATTATGCTCACAAAAATCACTCTAGAGCATAACAAAGTGACTCTAAAGATCGAACCCACGAGATTCTGTGAAGTATTTACTTGATTTGGGCGAGTAAGCGCTTTCACCCTCTAAAACTTCCTTTCCGGTCCTAGATCTAAAACTAGAAACAAACAACCACCCAGAGGATCAGGACTGGATTACTTCCCACCCGATTCATAAATCCTCCGTAAAACCCAATTCTCCCAATCTCCAAGAACTAAACAATTCCGGTCCTTGTACTACTCTGAACCAATCCGCTCCGGCTGGTTTCTGTCTCTTCCCAACACTCTTCCGGTTTAGTTTTGCCTCTGTTGGACCATCAAAGGGTTCGCCGCTTAGGTTTCTAAGTGGTAGGCCCACCACTCCTTCTGCGGATTATAGTGGTTGAAGACCCACTGTTCTCTCCCCTCCTTTCCTAACTAACTCGAATCCGGTTTGATCCCTCACAACAATCCGGAATGCAGATCACATAGAGATCCCCCGTACGATCCGTTCTTACTACAACGACCTCAATGCCAGCTCTTACTCGTGCGAAGCTAGGTGGTTACAAGTATACTCGTCCGTTGCAACAGTACCTAGGATCATTCTGTTTACCAACTATGGTGATGAGACCTCTCAGAAGGTCGGACACTCGACTGGACTACTCATCCAGGAGTTCTAGCGCGACTAAGGATACCCTCCCTATTCACCTAGCCTAACAACGGCTATCTCACTCGGAACTTTAAAACCCTAGCTCTTGCTAAGGCACTGAAATACACTCCCAACACTTACACAACCTGCATACACACTAAGGATCGGAAACTATCACACTAAGGGGAGAAATCTAACCACAACTCTGCCTTACACCTTCCTAACTTCACATCATGCAAACCTGCCAAGCTTGGGAGACACACACAACGAGAGAGCGCATACAAAGGTACAACAGAAATTGCAAAAAGAAGACTCCCAGCGTCCCTCGCGGGTGCTGACTATATACATTTCAAAAAGTTACAAATGGGCGGGAAAACGCGCAAAAGTTCCGCCGCCATCTTAGTCAGACTTTCCGGTCCTACCTACTCCCCACTTGGACCGGAACAGGTTCCGTATCCGTTCCTACTCTACCTACTCTGCACATCCTAAGTCCCTATCCGCGATCCGATGGTCGCATTGTCCGCTCCCAAGTCCATCTGCTCGAAAACCTCGTTGAGGTTCCGACTCCTCTCAATCTCCTAAGGTCGAGGAACCGGATTGCCTTCTGTGGACGTGGGCGGTGAGTCCAAGTCGATGGCGGTTCCAGGCGTGCCGGCCTGGGTCGTTTTCTTGGACTTCGGGGTCGTACCCTTCCCCTCTCCAACTGTCACTTCCGGGAACGAATCCGGAAGGGAGATATCCGAGAGTCAGATACCGCGAGAGCAGGTTGCTCCCGACAACATCCGGGTACTCTCCTCCATCCGGTCCGCTACCTTCCGTGCCTCCTGCATTGCCGCTTCTACCTGCTCGGCAAAGTCGTTGAGGATCCGCAACATCCGGGAACTGGATAGCTTCTTCTCCTCGTGCACCCGTTTGTCAAATAACTTGGCCTTGGTGAGGGCCGTTCCGGTCTCCCCGAACGTGGCCTTCACTTGCTCCATCATCTGTTGAGCATCCTCTACAATCGCTTTGGTGGCTGCGAAGTTCTCCTGGTGCACTAGGATCTTCGTCTTCATCTGATCCACCTCCTCTTGCAACCGGCGGATCTCTGCTTCCTACTTCTGGAACTCGACCGGATCAGAAATACAGGCCGCCACCTTTTCCGGTAGCTCCTAGTCGGGTGCTGCTCCCACCAACTGCCCGATGGCTACTACTATCCTTCTCTTCCGTTCCCAGTCCATCTAGATGTCACAGAGGACCTTCACCAGAGGTGGAAACGGATCCTCGGGATCCACTGCCTTCTCCTCTTCTGGTTTCCCTTCCGGAGCGGGAGTGTTGGGCCCAGGTGGCGCCCCTCGTTTGTTCGGGGAGGTAGTCTTGTGACGCTTGACCGGCGGTACTGGCGCCTCCTCGTCTTCCGACTCCAAATCCTCTCCCGGTTTAGAACTGGATTCGCTCTCCCGATCCGATCCTGATTCCCCATATCTGAGAACTACTTCCTGATTCTTATACACCTCGTCCTCTCTGTCGTTTAGGAGTTGATTCGACTAATAGAGGTGCATCAAGTAGGGGCTTACTAGAGTTGCCCTACTCTTTCCGATTCTACTAACTAACTGGAGCACCAGATCGGAAATGATCCGGGCCCAGTCGACTTTCCGATCTCCTCTCAGGGCCCCGAAAATAGTGTTCGCAAGGGTAATAGTTACCCTTATTGGCTTCTCCGGATGGAGGATCGGAACGAGGAACTGTAGGAGTCGGCGGTTCCGCTCATCCTTACAGTCCTTGATGGCGTATCCATCCTTCGGGTTGACTGCTCCCTCGAACTTGCCCCGGACGAAGTCGTCCTACCGGTTGGCCATCCCGAATCCTCCCGGCCGGAAGCTGTACACTGACCTCTAGACTTCTTCCATCCAGAGGGGTGGAACCGCTCTCAACGTATTATCAAACTCGTTAGACACTTTACCCGAGAGTTCCTGGACGAAGACTTCCTCCTTAAAACCCCAGGGCTTGGTTGCAAACCCTATACAACCCATGGAGTTCAAGTCGTCCATGAGTTCCGCTCGGGTATCCTCTGACAATAGGATAACCGGAACTACTTTCCGGAGTTTGACATCTGATGACGAGCTAGCCTAACCTCTAGTCCTTTTGAGTTGCGGCATAGTTGCGGACGAGCTACTCCGAACCCTTTCCGATCCTGCCTTTTTGTCGCTCTTCTAGCCGCACGTCCTGTTCCTTTCCTTCACTCTTCGATCTCAACCGGAAATCAAACTAACACTATAGCGGACACTATAACACTTGTGAAAAACACTCGCAACAATGATTGACACGGAACGCCGAAACTGACAAACACGAGGAGCGTTGGAAAATGAAAAAGTGAAAAGGGGTGCGACTGGCCAGGCCAGCCTTTTTATACTGGCTGGACCCCATTGCCACCTCAGCACAACCTAATCCGGATCCGGTTCGTCTAAGGTATCCGGTCCGTCACTTATCCGGTTCGACATCCGCTCTTATCCGTTTATTCTCTGGAAACGGGATGGAGTAGACCTTGTCGCTAACTCATTCTCCACTTCTATTTCCGCTCCTTATGGTTTCTTAACCAAATCCGGATACCCTTATCTAGCTATCCGGTTAGTATTACTAAATAAAACCAAAAAAATTAGAATTTCATGCTGCCACAACATCTCTCACCGAGGTCTCTCCTATGACTGGATTTGGGATCCCCTGTTGAAACCGGGAGGCGGCGACGCAAGAGCCTCCCCTCTGCCTAGTGCCTCTTGGCACCAAGAGGGCTCCCCATGGGTCATGGATTATGCGCCTGCTCATCCAGTTTTGGATTACTGTTTTTCTGATTATGATTTGGTGTGATTAATTTTTGCATTTGAGTTTGGTTCCGGGTGACCAAGTCCCGGACCCTGTGACTGGATTTGGGATCCCCTGTTGAAACTAGGAGGTGGCGACGCAAGAGCCTTCCCCCTGCCTAGTGCCTCTCGGTGCCGAGAGGGCTCCCCATGGACGTGGGGTTATGTGCCTTCATCCTCGAGTGTTGGATTACTGTTTTTTTATTTTGATTTGATGTGATTAATTTTTGCATTTGAGTTTGGTGCTAGGTGATCAAGTCCTGGTCCTTGTGACTGGATTTGGGATCCCTTGTTGAAACTAGGAGGCGGCGACGCAAGAGCCTCCCCTCTGCCCAATGCCTCTCAGCACCAAGAGGGCTCCCCGTGGGTCATGGGTTATGCGCCTACTCATCCAGTTTTAGATTACTATTTTTCTGTTTATGATTTGGTGTGATTAATTTTTGCATTTGAGTTTGGTTTCGAGTGATCAAGTCCCGGACCTTATAACTGGATTTGGGATCCCCTGTTGAAACTAGGAGGCGGCGACACAAGAGCCTTCCCCCTGCCTAGTGCCTCTCGGTGCCGAGAGGGCTCCCCATGGACGTGGGGTTATGCGCCTTCATCCTCGAGTGTTGGATTACTGTTTTTTTTATTTTGATTTGATGTGATTAATTTTTGCATTTGAGTTTGGTGTCGGGTGATCAAGTCCTGGTCCTTGTGATTGGATTTGGGATCCCCTGTTGAAACTAGGAGGCGGCGATGCAAGAGCCTCCCCTCTGCCCAGTGCCCCTCGGCACCGAGAGGGCTCCCTGTGGGTCATGGGTTGTGCACCTGCTCATCCAGTTTTGGATTTCTATTTTTTTTATTTGGATTTGGTGAGATTAATTTTTGCATTTGAGTTTGGTTCCGGGTGACCAAGTCCCGGACCCTGTGACTGGATTTGGGATCCCCTGTTGAATCCGGGAGGCGGTGAAGGAAGAGCCTTCCCCTTGCTGAGTGCCTCTCGGTGCCGAGAGGGCTCCCTGTGGACATGGGGTTATGCGCCTTCATCCTCGAGTGTTGGATTACTGTTTTTTTTATTTTGATTTGATGTGATTAATTTTTGCATTTGAGTTTGGTTCCGGGTGATCAAGTCCCAGACCTTGTGACTGGATTTGGGATCCCCTGTTGAATCTGGGAGGCGGCGACGCAAGAGCCTTCCCCCTCCCTAATGCCTCTCGGCACCGAGAGGGCTCCCTGTAGGTCATGGGTTTTGCGCCTGCCCATACAGTTTTGGATTACTGTTTTTTTTATTTGGATTTGGTGAGATTAATTTTTGCATTTGAGTTTGGTTCCGAGTGATCTAGTCCTGGACCCTGTGACTGGATTTGGAATCCCCTGATGAAATTGGGAGGCAGTGACACAAGAGCCTCCCCTCTGCCGAGTGCCTCTCGGCACCGAGAGGGCTCCCTGTGGATCATGGGTTATGCGCTTGCTCATCTAGTTTTGGGTTACGGTTTTTTTTATATTGATTTGGTGTGTTTAATTTTTGCATTTGAGTTTGGTTCCGGGTGACCAAGTCCCGGCCCCTGTGACTGGATTTGGGATCCCCTGGTGAAACTGGGCGGCGGCAACGCAAGAGCCTCCCCTTTGTCCAATGCCTCTCGACACCAAGATGGGTCCAAAGAGGGCAGGGTTCATGCGCCTTTGGCATCCCTTTGTTGGATTCATTTTTTCAGGAGGGTCGCGTGGGGTTTTTTCTTGTGTTTTATATGTTTGATTTTAATTTATATATCTAGAGTTGGAGGATGTTTTCATGCATTTGGTTGTTTAATATCAGGTTGCTCTTGATGTGATACCCGATGCGGATTCTGTACCTGTCATTGCCGATCATGCTGCCTAGGAGGTGGGTGTTGTCGACTTGATCGTTCAGTTGCTTGTGGTAAGCAGAGATGCCTTCCTTGTCCACCAAGAAGACCCTCTTATCGAAATTTTCAGGAGTGGCGAGATACTTCGAGTTGATTCTAACTGCACTTTTGTTGGAGATAACCAGTTATTTCCTGTTTTTCTTACCTCAATGGATACCACTGAGTTCTGCACATGTGGCCACGAGGATGTAGAGGTCACATCAGGTTTAGAGGAGGATGATGATATTCTTATATTTTGTTGTGGCCAATACCGGGCCATCAATAGTGTTTGCGATTCTTCTATATGTATTTTTGTTAAATCAGTGAATTTGAATGATTTGATGTAATCAAAATCATTCATAATTTCGTACTATATTATTAACTTGGTGATCGTTTCAGAGTTCATTTAATGTTCATAATGGGATAATGTGATTTGCGAAATGCATGGAAGCAGTTGTATTGCATTGTTGGTAAATTTGTATTCCTTCTTTCCGTGATGTAGATTGGGCAGGACATTGGGACTCTAGACTCTCCTACGAAGTCCACCGGATCGCCAATGATGGACATCAGTCCTCAACCAGCGATTGAATCGTTCATAGAGATTGATGATGTCGATGAAGAGCATCATCCTGCACCAGAGGATAATTATATGGAGGATGACATTAGGCGGACACAGAAGATTGACACTGTCTCCACCATTTCCAGTTTGAGACTGACAGCGTCAAACCTCTCCAGAATGCGAATTCCTCTTTGTCGGCTTATACCCATGCCGATGGTTCGCCCTACTTTATCTTGTGATTTGATATTATTGGAGCAACAATTTGTCCACGGATATGAGGAAGGCGCTCATGTATTCTATGTCTCCATTGCAGATGAGCAGGGACAAATAAGTGTGTTCACAGATGAGGAGAAGGAAGAATGGGGACCCTTGTGGAACTCGGTGAACGACGACTTCAACAAGCACCTCAGGTCTAAGGCAGCACTCAAACATTTGGTTGACCACAAGTTCTACATCTGTGACGGGAATCACCGGAGGCTGGCATGGATGAATCACATTGAGCGGCTGCACAAGTTAGACAGAGAATGGCACATCTCGGTAGATTCCATTGTCTTGGACATAAGAAATCGTATTGGCGTTGCAATGCAAGTCATACACGATATCAATAAGTAAGACCTCTTATGTTTCAGTGGGAATTATTTTTGAATTCAACATTACTTGGCATGTATTAGGGTTCATGTCTTCATTTGATGTTCACTGTGTATTTCATGTGAATTGTTTCTCAGGCACACTGAGAACTCCCACATGAAGACCAACTTGGTGCACACGCTATACCGTGTCCAGAAGTATGGGGTCATGGAACTAGACAAGTTCAATGAGCTCCTTAGTCCGGAAGAGGTGAAGACTTGCCAACAAAGTACACGGAAGACTTGGTATACTATGCCACTAGAGGTTTTTACTTCTTTCATTTTCAAGGTATATGTTTCATATTCGTTTTCGCTTTATTTTTTCGTAGGGATTATTTCAATGATCTCTATAATAGGATATCCTTCAATCTCATTCTAACTTATTGTTTGACTTTGCATCCAGCAAGAAATTGCTGCGGCAGCTAATGCTGCAGTCCGAAAATATAATGAGGATACTACTCTGGAGGAGTTCTCTAAAGAGGGTGTCGCGGCAGCTATGAGGACTTCTATAAAGGAATCCACAGAAAAGTTGTACAAGAAGCTATCTAAGATAGTGTCCGTTGCCAATCCCACCCTTGGTCGGGATTGGATGGAAGAGGTATTATGCAATTCTAATCGAGTTTGTGAAGTTACCATGTGCAATTGAATTCAATTATTCATATTATCTCCTTCAACTTCTCGCAGATCAAAAGGCACTGGAGTCTTTATGCCCAACCGGAGTTGACCTTGGAGAAGCTTCAACTGATAGCCACCACCAATGTAAGTCCAATTCACAAAGTGAAATGGCTGAAGTGGATTAATGCCTCAGGTCCATCTTGAGAGGCACGTCGACTCCCTCCCCGCCCAGTCAATGAGGAGAAACTAATGCTCTTCCTCTGCAAGGCATGTTGGTATGCCGGGATAAAACTCTTTACATTCCTATGGTTGTTCGTGACATTGTGCTGTCGTTTGTGACTTTTATTTTATACTAGAATCATTATATCCATTCTTTATTCATTCGAGGATTGCCCTCATGTGTTATTGCTTTTGTTTACTCGAGTATCAGATGGAGGAGGTATGCGTGGAGATGTTTGATTCCATTGTTCGGGCTGACAATATTCCAATTAACTACTCAGTCCCCACTGAACCCCAAACACTCATTGAATATTTGGAGGGGTGGAGAATGAAGCTGTGGGATCATGCGTACACGGGGATATTCAAGGGCAGTGAGGCCTTCAAAAAGTCAGATTCCTTCAAGGATTATAGGGGAGCAATTCTGGCTGTGAAGTGATTAATATACAGGTTTGGCTCTAGTTATTATTCTTTTCTGTTGTAATGCTTTCATTCTCTTATAATTGGTTGTCTACACATCCAACTACTTCTCCGCCCTCTGCCTTTATTTTTTTCTAGAATTGTGGATGTAGTGTAGTATTTCTTTGAATTTCAACATCGCCCGCGAGGGGACCCTATTGAAAGCATGACGGTACTGAGAGATGTGTTTTGATACTAGAATTTATGACCCAAATACAAATTTGTTACCAATCATGTTCAACTTCATGAATTCTATGCCGCTAAGTCCAATGCCTTCCTATACTTGTACTTGCAGTTTAGTGATTACAGTTTAAGCGTTTCCTTTATAGTTTTCATGTGCAATTTGTCATGTCTACTTGCCTTCTCAATTTTCATCATCGATTTTGAATATCAGGATAAATGTAAGAACCAACCAGTATTTGTTTTTAACATTCTAGGTCTTGACCGCAATCATATTTCTATTCTTACTTCACTTTCACATCTTACTCACATGTGCAGGTATTTCAAGTTCGATTTGTACGACAAGAAAGCCATAGAGAAGGCAGACTTACCACCGTTCCTCACCACCTGGTTGGACCGATCTTCTCTGGACTGCATGTTCTCTCCGTACCAGTTGAAGAACTGGACAACTCTACATCTCCTAGCTTGTCCGTGGTATTTGGAATGCAACCAAGGCTTCACTCCCCAAGATGAAGAGCAACTCTTTCGGACATTGAAAGAGACAGCAGTCTTGGAGC
Organism: Straminergon stramineum; assembly: GCA_963920665.1. Classification (NCBI taxonomy): domain Eukaryota; kingdom Viridiplantae; phylum Streptophyta; class Bryopsida; order Hypnales; family Calliergonaceae; genus Straminergon; species Straminergon stramineum. The sequence continues at coordinate 22,910,083 of OY987270.1, forward strand.
CTGAATTTGATGAATTCAGGGGATTGGATGCCAAGGCCAAAGCTAAAGCCATTATGCGACGGGAACTTCCGATAAGAGGAAGGAGGACTGCTGGGAGGTGGCCAAGAAGAAAACTGAGGAGAGCAAGAAGAAGAGGCTTGCGGCTAAAGCTGAGAAGGACCAAGAGAAGGCCAAGAAGAAGGGAACGAAGAGGAAGGCAAAGACACCATTGTTGGAAGCAGCAACAAGTGCCGCTGATGTGAAAGACACTTCATCGGGGTTCTCTCTTACTCAAGAGCGCCTCCTGCATGGACCGATGCCAACGATCCAGAATTTGGACCCTGTCCCTGACATTGATGAGTGTATTCTCAACGTATCTGTGGGTAGTTTGAACAGTTCAGGGAAGGGTCCAAACTCTACGTTTTACCAAGACGTCCTAAATTTCCTAGATATGGTAAATTTTTCCTTCGACTTCGCTTGACACTGTGAACTTTAAACCAATTACAAAAGCAAGACTGAAGTTCACTTAGTCCATTTCTTTAGCTCATTGTTGTTCTTCAATTGTCGGTTCCTGCTACATTATTGATGAAAATTTTCACTAATTCATTTATTCTATCTTTAATTTTTTGGTGCAGCATTCAGGAGACAAGGACTAATACTTCAAGGGTACTCTTAGCTCACAATTAGCAGTCGACCTGATCATTGTCGACGTTCCTGAAAGTCTTCATGTTCCAACCGTATCGGTTCACCCAGGCCCTATTCCAAAGTGGAATGAGTTTGGGGATGAATACTTGATGCCCATTTTTGACTTTGCTCTTGAGTATTTGCAGGACCGTGGCGGTATTTTGATCATGTACCCTTCTAGTCGGACCCACAAAAGCCATGTTCTCGGATGCTGTCAAGAATACGGGTTCAAGATTGTCCAAACATGGTTGGGCATGAACCGTTTACATCTCACATCCCCAGCAGATCCAAATCTGACGGTAAATTATATTTCATGGATTCCACGTTTGTCTTGAATTTTCTTTTCAATTGGATTACATTCTTACCCAACTTCTTTTGCAGACTATGAGGTTTACCATCTCTCTTATGGTCAAAGAGAATGCGCCCCCACTTTTTTTCCAGAAGGTGCCATCTCATGATGCGGTTGGTGTAAATCTTGCTAAAGACGACATCCTCCAGAACTTCTGTGGCAAAGATGACGTGGTCATGAATGGCGACAAACCATGGCGGGGTCCTTGTGAGAAGGCCCGACCTTTCATGCAGATGCTCATCGAGGCATGTTCGCAGCCTGGAGACGTCATTATGGACTGTACCGCAGCTACTGGTTTGTTTCTTACTTTCCTTTCCGGTTTGTCTCATAAAAATAGGTCATCTATTCAGTTTTATTGCCACTTGCTCATATCTGCTTGGTTTCTTATCAAGTTCCAGCATTCAGGCTTGCTAGGCTACGCGTTGTCATATTCTTGCTTTTGAGGAGGATAAGGCTATCTTTGACGCTCTCATTGTTCCTGTCATGCGCACTACGGTGGTTCCTCAAGCTCAACCATCTCGCTTGGTTGTTTCTTCCATTGATCTCGATGAAGAGGAGGTACTACCCCAACGTATCGTGAAGACTTCCCGATTCAGTAAGTAAGTTCATCTTTCATGTCCTCGACTTCAAATCTTTGTCACCATGTACAGGTATTTTGTTCAATTGTCCTAATGTGTTCTTTCCTGCTTTGTGTAGGTAAGCCCAAGATGTGAAGAACCACAAATATGTACCGTTCTTTGCGGCACCGGGCTTTTTCCCAAGCCCTCCTAAACCATATCAGCTCCCGGTCTATGCTGAGGCCATTTCCAAGGATTTTGTTGCTTTCAACCCTAGAATAGCTTCTAGGGCCCATTCCATAGATCCCCGCATTCTGGATTTTGTTGATGATTGTGCTCTAGAGTCGGATTTGCAAACATCTGATAGTAAGGGTAGTTCGACCTCAACCCACTCCAGTTCCAGTATGGACATATAGTACTCTTGTGTTTCTACCACATGATGGTAGTGCAAAATTTGGAGATTTTGGTTTTTCATTTCTATCAAATCTTGACTTCGTTACGATTTCCATGTCGTAGTCTCTAAATGAGATTGTGTTTCCAACATGTTATTCTAGTAGGATTACTGTGAACCAAGAACACCATGTTCTAGACACTCATTGTGCATTTTCTTCACTATGTGACTAATTAATCTACTGACACTCTTGAATTCCTAAACTCCCTGCCCTTTCATAAACAGACAATGACATTGTTATCAAAATGGCTTTGTGTTGAAAAGGCAGGGAGACTATTACTTCAATGGTGCCCTGTAGAATGAATATGTCATATGCTGTAGAGAATGCACGGTGAGTGTCTAGTATATGGTGAGCTCGTGGGCACTTTCTAATATTTCCCTTAGGAATTTGCGACCCTACACGAATTCCTAAACTTATAGGGCTTCCAATTAAATAGAAACATTTGTACCCTGATTGATTTTGATTATGAATAAAATTTAGAATCGTTGAATATAAGGGCTTCAATGTGTTCCCCTTTTCAAAATATAATTTGATGTACATCTATAGAATGCATGAATCATGGGCATTGTTATAAATCCATTGATAAGAAGATGTATACTACACAATTGATATCCCGAGCATGTGTATGCTAATTTGTTCAAGTAATAAATATGTAATTGTGCATCCTCTTCTACAACTATTATGCTTACATCATGTCCACAAATTGATGAGGTCACCTCTCCGCTTCAAAGACTAGACCCTTTGAAATTTCACGGTTATAGGTCAACGTGGGATACTTAAATTTTAGAGACTAAAACTTTGACACAAATTAATTCCACGGTTTTAGGAACCCTAAAACCACGGTTATAGGCTTCATTATTTTTACATAAAGTTTTTGCTCCACGCTCACTTTTTCTCGCTCCACGCTCGCGTACCAGCATTCCCCCCAAGGCATCACCACACGCTTCATACTGGAGACGTTGGACACCATACTACAATTGCAGTATATTACATAATACGGTGTAGCATGTGAGCCTTGCTAGGGTGCAAAAGACTACCATGTCTCACTCTACACCAAATTAGTGGGGAAGGGGGTCCATCATCCCCAATATTACCCACTCTTCTATGAGTATCTGAGTTGAGGCAAGCGATCTCATCCACATAGACTAAAAAATGCAACATTCTCCAACAACGCATGCTCATGGAATCAATGACTAGTTAATATCAAATGCATCGAAGAATGGCAAGCATCATATTTCTTCAAGTACCGTCCTACCTCTTTGGAAATAGTTAGCACCTTGATTTGTGCAGATCAAACTATAGCACCAACGATTGCTAACCTACTAGAGAGCACTTCACTTATAGCACACTAGTAGAAAAAAAAATTTCGTCAATAAAATTTAGCTGACGAGTTTTGTTGGTTTCTGCCAAAAACACAAAAACTATGCTCACTTTGTGTTTTTTGGCAAAAAATAGTAAAACACAACAAGACACATTAGCTAAATTTTGTTGACAGAAACGTTGTTTTCTACTAGTAACACTAACGTGCTAGAGTTGTGTGGATTTCATATTATCTATATAAGATTGGATTGGATTGGATTTGTATGAATTGGACTCATCTAATACTTTAGATGCCACCAAAACCTCCAATCAAATCCACTAGAGTTACAAGATCAAAAGTAGTTGGAGAAGGATCAACTCAACTCAATCAACCATCACCAGTAGTACAACTAAAAGAGGTTCCTTTGATACCAACTACATCTATGGATCAACAAAATCCAATTGTGAGCGCCAATTAACCCACCCTTTGTAAATTGCAAGTACAACCAAGTTTTGCGTTTTGACTAAGTGAATCTTATTTTGGGGTGTCTAAGTGTAGTCTATTGTATCTTCAAGCAATGGATCATTTTTCAAAGTGCCTAATGTGACCCAAACATGCAAGAATCTCTTAATCTAGTCTAATGTCTTTGGCTAACCGAATGGATGGACCATTGTGGATTTTCGATAGAACTCATGCTAGGGAGAACTAACCTAGAAATCCTCTGGGAAATTACTTTCCAGTTCTAAAAACCTAAAACTTGACCCTATCCGACCTTCTTAGCCAAAGTTATAAGCGGATGAAGTTTGACCGCTACTCAGTTCTTTAAACTTCATCCATCGATTAAATTTAACTTCTTAATTTAAAATGATTCGAGATTTCTAAGAGTGGTTCACGAGGTCTATTCCTACCTAGATTTGGAGTTTGGTCTGAAATGGAAACTCTTATGGATTTCTCATCGAACCCTAGCCTAGACTTCATTCGTCATTACCCTTTGGGTTTTTTGTGATTTTTCCTAACTGAAGGGGGCTTGTGGGCTCTACTTGACTTTCCATACAAGCCTAGAGTCCTAAATTCCTTGCTCAACTTCTACCTCCTAGCTTTGTAATTGACTTCCTATAGCGTTCAGGGCTTAGGTTAGCCTTTGCCTAATCATTATTTTGTGGTGAGTTTATATTTTTTTCTTCGTAGCCCTTAATCTTAGCTCTCTAGATTGGTAAGATACTTGCTAATCTAATACTCCCAATAAAAGTTTACGACGAATGAAATTTGACTACTAGTGGATGCTTAAAACTTCATCCACTAACTTTCCCCTAATCTAGAATTCAGAATTAACTTTTTCTTTCACCTCTAGAACCTAATTAGTCTCCCCTTCCCAATGTCGTGAATTTGCTACCAACTTACATGTCTAGCTAATTTTCATCCAATTTAAGTCTTAATCTTCATCCAGCGATAACTTTCTTGTTTCTACTACGATTTGGATGTGCCTTAGGTTTTTGGAAAGCTAAAAACCTTCTCTCTAGGGTTCTAACTTCAGAAGTGAATTGACCTATGGCCTGAAGGGTCTGACTTAGGGGTGGGCCTTAGCCAAAGTTAATAACTGCTAATTAGGAAAATTAGAAAAGTTAGGGTTGGTTGCCTCATACCTCGGAACTTGAATTGTTGGTTGTACCCATCGGGAGCTCACCCTCCTCTACCATGAACTCCCTTGCTATGATGCAACGAACCACCATTTTCATTATAAAATAGTTTAATACAAGTTAGCTTGTTCGCTTCATTTTTTTTCTTTCCCTCCCTCGTCTTTTCCTTCTACACTATTCATGTTACATCCTATGGTGGACCAACTACCTTTGTTTCTTCCTACAAGGCTAATGAAGGACCCGTCATGGCATCCTACAGAATTAAACTACTTCCTACGTCCTACGTCTTCTGTCTAATCTCGCGGTAATCCCTAAGTTTTCTATCCAATGGTCATTAATTAGTGAGGGGGAATTTCTTTCTATTCTTCTCAACTTCCTCCTATCTAATCCCAATTTGTTCCCCTCCCTTTGCCATTCTTCACCCTCTCTTCTATGAGTTCTACCTCTATCTTATTTCGTAGGAGACGAAGAGTTGGCTTCCTTGCTTCGGCGCTTGGTTGGTTGGTGGACCTTGGTTGTTGCTTTGTTCGTCTTTTTTCTTCTTTTCTTCCCACTCTTTTTTTTAGCCTCCTTCATCCCCAGGCCTCAAATATCTTACACTATTCCCCTTCCTTTCTTCCTTTTACTACTGGACCCAACCCCCTCAAACCTTTTTCATTAGACAATTTTCCCTTACTCCCTCAAATACCCTTCTCTCTAGTTAGCCCAACCCTCACTCTATGGAACCCCAACCTTCCCTAGATAGCCCGTCTTTGCTCCCTAGACAACCGCCTTTATTCCCTCAAACTCCCTCTTATTCGAACAACCCAACCCTCACTCCTTGGAAACCCCTCTTATGTGGATGATCACCTTTACTCCCTGAACATCACAACCTCACTCCTCCAACCCTTCCCTTAATTAAACAACTCCGTCCTCATTCCCCGACCTCCCTTTACCCCTAACAGCCCAACCATTATTCCCTGGACCCTGGCCCTCCCTAGGCAACATGTCTTTTCTCCTCCAAACCCTAGACAACTACCTTCACTCTTCTAGAACCCCCTCCTTACCCGGATAACCTACCCTTATTCCACGGAACTCCCCTCTTACTTAGACTCAGATACTAACTACTGGACCCTCTTTGGTATACTAACTATTGGACCTTCTCTGTTATACTAACCATTGGACTCTCTCTAGTATATTGACTAATGCACTTTCTTTTGTCTAGGAGTAATTTCCTATTTGTGGTCGGATTAAGGGCTTAGGAAAGGGCAAAAAAACCAAGGGGCAGACATACTTCTGACTTTAGAGGGTTGTGAGCTCCAAATTTGTCACCATGGGCTCAGTCTTTTTTTCTTCTATTTTGTCATTTTAAATGCAATTTTATATATAAAAAGCTCGAAAATGAGTGTAGAACCAAAATAGGTGTGTCACATACCAATGTAGTATTTGGTCTAATTTTAGAATATTTTAGCTATAATGACCCAACGATGCGTTGTAAATAGGATAGAACCCAACTAATCGTAGCAAATTGGTCAATTACAAGTAATAGGCATAGCAGGCTCAAAATTCCGTATAGAGAGGACATCTCTAGGCTAGAATTGGTTGAGGGAACCCTAATAAAGCATAGGAGTTAGTTCTCAAAGATAGGTTCTAGTTTCCCCATTTCATCAACAAAATAGTAGAATTCCAATTGTTGTCTTACAGATGTTAAAAATACCAAGACATGACCATGGAGGAATCTCAAATCCAAGGAAGGTGGTTTAGGGTTTAAAATCGTACCCGTGAACCAACGGCGAAGTTGGTTCACCAAGATTCCCTCCAATGTAGAAGATTACACGGCCATAAATAATTAAATGAGGGGGTGGATTTTGTTCCCCCCTAGGCTGATGTGTAGAATAAAAGTATAAACCTACACATGTGTTGTGGGATCCCATGGGAGGTTCCATGAAAAGTTTCGTAATTTTTTGATAGTCAAAAGATGTCTTTTCGGATGGTCAACCACCCAAATCTGCAATGGAAAATTCCTAAAAATTTCCCAAGTAGTGGTAAATTCCCACTAAAAATTAATATAGCTTCTTTTATGTTAATAAGCTTCCCTGAAAAGTTTCAAAACATTCCGATAGTTGGAAATACTCGAACCTGCCAAATTCCCTGACAATTAAGGAAATTTAAAGTCCACGGCAGGTTTGACTGGTGGAGGAAGAGCATACGAAAGTAGAATGGGACCTAAGATAGGTCTTTTTTCACTCCCCTATACCTACTTAAGAGCTTAGGCTAGTTACTTTTGCTAGAAAAGTCAACCCCCAAAGTAGGGATTTTTTTCCACTTTTGGCATTAAATTGGCACTAGGTTTCATTGCGATTTTGAAGATAGAATAGGGGAAAGGGAATGTTGTTTGACTGAAAATAGCCTTTCGAAGCCAATGGCGCAATCCGTTTGCAAGTTAGAGTTAATCTCCAAAAATTAGCTTTGCGGGCTAGCATAGGATGAAAACCTTGAGTTTAGATGAAAATCTAGGAAGATAAGATTAACTTAAATGAACAAGAGGAGGTGGGTGCCTAGGGAAGAGTATAAAAGGACACCCCTTCTTTTCTCTCACAACCCTTTTTTGTGTAATTGGGTTCGTTGGGTCCAATTTGTATTGGAAATTATGGCATTTTAGCCACAAGCCTTGCCATGGTGTTTTTTGGGCATTTTTGGGCCATTGTTATTTTTTAAGCTTGTAAGGTCTTTGTGGGTCCCTTGCATCTTGGATGTGTGTAGTGTTAACCTTTCAAAGCTTGAACTTGGAAGTTTGTTCACCTTACCATATTACTAGAGCTTGGGTGCGTTACTTAGGCAAGTCCTTTGGTCCCCTCTTGTCTTATCATTGTACTAACCCTAGAGCAACCCTCCATATGACTGACGATGCCGCTTTGGGGGGCCTTTACTTTAAGTCATTTATGATACTAACCCGTTTCCCTAGTCTTTTGAGTGTCAAAGGTCCATCCCTTTTTATCCTTAACATTGATGTAGTATTCCCTAGTGTAAGGTATGAGGGTAGGGGGTTCTACCCTCATGATGAAGCTTTGAATCTCTTTTGGATAAAAAATCTTAGCAGTGTATTAAAACCACCTCATGGGAGACCTGTGAGACGACGTGGCCTTTTTCCCTACAAGGTTTAGTTCCCAAAACTTATTGGGAACAAACCAAGCTTTAGGCCTCGAAAAGTCAGTGTTAAAGGTCAAGTTGAGTATGAAAAGTAATTAGGGAGAAAGCGAGGGAGGTCGCCGTCCCATGATCCTAGCTTACCACACACTACTTATAAACATGGCATGTCCCAAAACCCCTTAGAGTTCGCAGAAAATCCGCACAAAAGGGAAGCCATTTCAACAACCAACATCCAACTGTCCAATACACCAACACCCTGATATCTGGGAGCCCAAGGCTAGGTATCGTGGGCCAAACATTGGGTGGGTCAAGGCTAGGCGTTGGTGGTGAGATCAACTGTCAGTAGGGAGTCGAGTTGGGAATACGGGTACTAGGATCCCAATATTGGGGTTTGATACTAGATTTTCTGGCACTGGAGTTGCGATATTAGGGATCCGAGCCGGGGTTCACAAGATAGGGGTTGAGAGGGGAAAGAAAGACCTATCTAAAGCTGCAAGGAGAAAGGGCTGTTCAGAGCTACAAGGAGAAAGGACTGTCTAGTATTGAAGGGGAGGGAAGGGTTGGCTGGTAATTAAGGTGGGAAGAAAAGAAGAGGCTAATGATATACATCCAACCGCACTAAAGAAACTATTAGGGTGGGAATTCAACTCCCCAACTCTCGTAAACATTACCAAAGCAATGAACAAAGGGCCAAAAGAATGAGGGAGTGACAAGAAGGAGGACACTTTGAAGGTTAGGAGTGGAAGTAGATAAGGTAGGAGGTGAAATCTTCAAGACTTATTTAAGCCCTTAAATTAGAATTAGATGATCACCACGAGATTAAATGTGAGACGTAAATATAAGATATAAAAAGTAGTTCAACCTTGGAGGATGGTATGACACGTCCTTAAGATTAGTTTGGTAGGCAGGAACAAGGGGGTTGGTCCACCTTAGAGTGGGAGGAAAGAAAAAAGAAGAGGAGAAAAGAAATGAAGGCCAACAAATAAACTATTGCACCAAATTATTTTATGGTTAGAGCGGTGGTTCATTGTCTCACGGCTCGGGAGTTCATGGTGGAGAAAGGAGAGCTTCCGTAGGCCTGATCAATGACTCAAGTTCTAAGGTATGAGTTAAACCTTTCCAAACTTTCCCTAGGTCTTTAATTAGAGACGAGTATCTTGGGCCAAGGCCTACCCCTAGGTCAGGCCCTTAGGACTGTAGGTTAGGTCATTTCTGAGGGCATGAACTTGAAGAGAAAGGCTGTAGCTTTCCAAAATCCTAAGGCACACCCAAATCAGGCCAAAAATGAGAAAGTTAATGTCTGATGAAGATTAGAGTCAAATTAGATGAAGAATAGCTGAACTCCAGATTTGATAGAGAATTAAGTAGATTAGGCAGAGGCTCCCAAGTAGGGTCCAAGGCCAAAAAGGAAAGTTAATTCTGAATTATAGATTAGGAGAAATTAGTGAATGAAGTTTAGATAAGGCTTGGATGAAAATTTAGTAGGAATCCCCAATCAGGGACTAACTCCAAATCTAGGTAGGAGCAATTCGTGTGATCCATCCCTAAAAATTTTGGATCTTTTTGAATTGGGGAGCTAGGTGCAATCGATGGATGAAGTTTATGAAATCAAGTAGCAATCAAACTTCATCCACCCATAACTTTGACTAGGAAGGTCGGATAGGGTCAAGTTTTATATTTTTAGAAATGGCAGAAGATGAACTAGAGGTTTGTTAGGTTATTTTTGCCCTGACATAGGTTCTATCCAGATCATATAGCAAGCCATCTATTTGGTCGGCCAAAACATTGGGAGTAGATTAAGCGAATCTTGCAAATGTGGGGTCACTTAGACACTTAGTAAAAAGATCCATTGCTTGGAAGATATAGTAGCCTTTGTTTAGACATCCAAAGGTAGGAGTCACTTAGCTGAACCTAGAACCTAGTTGTATTCATGAATTATCAAGGGTGGGTAATTTGGCGCTCACAAGGGTAGATTGCTACAGGCTAGCACCATTGGTAATCTTTGCTATCCCTCCGGTCACTTTCTCCTCTTGAGTCAATTTTACTTTTTACTTTTAGGTGCTAAATTTTGTTTGTCTCCAACGCGTTTTAGAAACTAAACTTTGTATAAAAACAACCATGAGGATTCAAGGTTTTCCCACAGAGTGGTTTTAATACACCATTAAGACTTTTGATCCTAAGGGGGTTCAAAAGCTTCCCCGTATTTCTCTCTTTTAACACACCACTAAGAATTTTGACTCTACAAGGTTCAAAACTTCGTTCTCTTGAAGAACCCGCCACCCCTCACATTCTCCTAGTTCTTCCTAGGAACCACAACGTTAGTATTGGGGAACAAAAGGACCCTTGACATCCAATGATTAGCTATATAGGGTTAGCACAACGATGAACTTGAACTAAAGGCCCTTGAAAGTAGCATCACCAAGTCTTATGGGGGTTGTTCTAGGGTTCAGACGAAGACAAGATAAAGAAAGGAACGAAGGAAACCTTGAAGGATAAGTGAAACCACGACCTCTAGTGAAACGATAAAAGTGAACCTTCAAGCCTTTAGGGCTTGGAAGAGTTAGTACCAAAAAAACTGAAGGTCCAAGGGACTCACAAAGACTTCACAAGCTTCAAAAAGAGCAACAACAGCCAAAAAATGCCCCAAAAATATCATTGCAATGTTTGTGGCCAAAATGCCACAATTCCAACATAAATTGGACCTAACGGATTCAAATACACAAAAAGAGGGTGATAAGAGAGAAGAAGGGGTGTCCTTTTATACTTTTTCTCGGGCACCCCTTCCTTTCATTCATCTTAGGTAACCTTAACTTTTCAGATTTTCATCTTCTTTCTCAAAGGTTTTCATCCTATATTGGTCCGCTCAGCTAACTTTTGGAGATTAACTTCGAATCGCAAATGGATTGTGCCTTGGCTTCAGAAGGCCACATTTAGACTAAATAAAATTCCACCCCTTTTTCTATCCCCAAAATCTCAACGAAATCTAGCGCCAATTTAACACCAAAATTGAACAAAAATTCAAGTTTTAGAGTTTGATTTTTTTGACAAAAGTAACTAGCCTAGGCTCTTATGTGGATTTAAGGGAGTTGAAAAAGACCTTCTTGGGTCTCATTCCACTTGTATATGCTCTTGCACTACTAGTCAACCCTGTTGTCGACTTTAAAATTCTGGTAGTTCTCAAGGAATCTTGCAAGTGCGGATATTTTTGACTATTGGAATGTCTTGAAACTTGTCAGGGCAACTTATTATACTAAAAAAATATTCAAATTTTAAGTAAGATTTTGTCGCCACCTGGGTAATTTCTAAGAATTTCCCCTCATAGGCTTGGATAGTTGACTGTCTAGAAAGGCATCTTTTGATTATCAAAAAAATTCAAATTTTTTTGTAGAACCTCTCATGAGATCCTACAACACATGTATGGGCTCATGTTTTTTTTTTACACATTAGCCTATGGGTATAAAATCCACCCTTTGTTAAATTATTGGTGACTAGGGAATCGTTCACTTCGAAAAGAATCTTGATGAACCAACTTTGCCTTTGGTTCTCAAGCATGATTTTAATCCAAAGTCATCTTCTTTTTACTACAAATTCCTTCACGGTCCTATTTTGGTATTTTGGACATCTACAAGCCAACAAATGGGGTTCCACTATTTCATTGATGAAATGGGAAAACTGGAACCTATCTCTGAGAATTGAACTACATGCCTCACTTGGATTTCCTCAACCAATATTAGTCTAGAGATGTTTTTCCTATGTGGGGTTTTCAATCTAATGCGCTCATAATTCATAATCCACCCATTTACCACAATTAGTAGAGTTCTAATTTAGTTACAATTTGTACTTCCGAACATTTTAATTACAATATTTTAATTATAAACCAAATGTTATATTGATATATGACACACCTATTTTGGTTATACACTTTTAAGGGGGCTTTTTAGTTTTTATATATAAAACTATATTTAAAACAAGAAAATTCTAAAAAAGAAAGAATGAGTTTCTGGTGACAACTTTGGGGCTCACACCTCATCCATTCAGTTTATCTCTGGTGTAGTTGTATTGGACATTAGATTCAATGATTCTTACACATTTGGACACACTTAGGCACTTAGAAAACATCCATTGTTTAGAAAGCATGTTGGACTTCGCATATACACCGAAAAGTAGGAGTCATTTAGTCAAACATCCAGAACTTGGTTGTACTTGCGATTTACTAAAGACAAATAAATTGGCGCTTATAGCATTTTCTAACTATTAGAAAATGTTGAAATTTTTTGTAAAACCTCTTATGGAATTTCAAAATACATGTGTAGGCCCATATTCTTAATCTACACATTGGCTTAAGGGAAATAAAATCCACCATGTTATTAGAACATTGATGATGAGAAAATCTTTTATCCCAAAAGAAATCTTGATAAATCAACTTCGTTGTTAAGTCCTTGGCATGATTTCAAACCATAGTCACTCTTCTCTAACTATAGATTCCTATATAGTCATATCTTATGGAATCAATTTTTGCATGCCTACAATTGGAGTCCACTATGTTGTTGTTTTAATGGTGAAACTAGGAAAAAACCCCATGTAATCATTAAACTAATAGAAAAAAATTAATAAAAAATTAGGAATAGTATTTGTAAAGATTTGATTTGATTTCAGATTATTATAAATTTTGGAGTATTGAAAAGAATTTCAAAAATTATAAAAAACATTTAAAATCCTTTAAAAAACTAACAAATTTTTGTCTACTTTATCATTTTAGAAAGAGAAGAATTAGCTCTAGAAATTGAATTAGGCTAGATTAGTCAATCGTTAGTCCAAAAGACTTGGAATCAAACCTTTAAACGTATTGAAATGATTTTCAACTACTTTTAGGAATAATACAATTAAGTGTCCATGGCTTTGAGGATACATCTTTAATCACATTTATTATTTATGAATGAATTGTCATTAAAACCTATGGTTAAATTTGACTCAAGGAGTGGAATTAAAATTGTTCACCTACACCTTACCTTTAATGAATGTTTGGTTCACAAACCAATGTATTAGTTTGGATTGAGAAACAATTTATGAAGTCTCATGCTTTTCCATTGCATGTTATAATGTCTAATTCGAATGTCTTGGATCCTTTTCCAAAGTTGTTGGTGATGACCACCTTTGTAGGAAAACCTCTTAATTTTTCAAAAAGTAATGTCAACATCTATTTTAACTATTTCTTTTTCAAACACTTGCTAGTATGAAAACTCAGGTTCTTCTACTACTAATGAGATTGTAGACATGGATAATGTCTATTATAACACCTATATATATCATTTTGATATAACAATATTAGTTCAATTTCAAAGGATTACATAAAAAAATCATTCTACATTGAATTCAAAAATTTATTTTCATACAAGAGATGATTTATTTTCATATCTTGAAATAATATATCAACTAAATGTTCTTAGTTAGCAACAACATGTGAATAATGTCATTCATGTAAAAACGTTACGTCGTTAATCAATAAATGATGGTTGGAAGAAATGATTAGGGGTTTGATGAAGGGATTGAATAAGTAATTTTAGAGTTGAACAATCTAATCATAATAGAAAAAAAATTATTAAGTCAAAAAAACAAATAATATTCTAGAAGACTTCACGTATAAGACTCAATTTTATAACATCACAAGACTTGGTCTTCTAATGTCACAACAAATAATGCTTATTGTTGTATAAGCCTCCAATTCGTCACCAGGGACTCATTTTTTTTTTATATTTCATTACTATGAATAGAATTTTACATACAAAAAGCCTTAAAAGAGTGTAGAATCAAAATAGGTTTATTATATACCAATATAGTATTTGGTCTAGCATTAGAATATTATAGATAGAATGACCCAAACTACAACTTGTCCATATGTGGGAATCCAAGTAATTGTGGTAAATTGGTGGATAATGTATTATTGACACAAATGACTCAATCTTTGTAAAAAAGAGACAACTCTAGACTAAATTTGGTCGAGGAAAACCCAGTGAAGCTTTTTAATTAGTTCTCGGAGATAGTTTTTAGTTTCCCCAATCCATCGATAAAATAGAAGAATTCAAATTGGATTAAAAGACCTAAAGAGTAGAATTAATAGTAGAATTGAAAATTTTAAAGTTCTAAATAGTAAATTAAAACAGCAAGGGAAGTGAGAATTAAGGAGGCAAGATAAAATTTCCGAGACTAAAGATATTGATAGGAGGAAAGATTCAAAGTCTAAATACAATAAAGAAATAATGAGTTTTAGTTTAAAACATGATAGAGATATTAATTTTGGGGTTTTGGAAAAACATGATAATTATAATTAATACAATTAGGGCTCCGAAAAAAATTTAAAAAATGAATGACATTGAGGTACAAACTACTATGGTTTGAATGATGTAATGACTATAGACTGAATAGATGACAAGAATTGTTACTAAAGATTGAGGCATCTAGTCACTAAAATCAAAATCATAGTTATAATGATCCCGCCTAAAAAATTAGTTAACCTCATAATATCCTTTCTTTCTTGGGTAAAGGCAAGAGGTTATTGATACAACCAAGATCTTTGTCAAATCCTAAAAGATTATAGTTATTTTGAAATTATTGTTTGTTAAAAAATTAGTAGCCTTCTGAGTTGTTGCTAAATTAAATGAATGAGGATTATTGATTGTTTTTCTTGTTATGTATGAGTGAAAAATTTGTATGCTAATGGAATGCAAGTCATTCGTAAAAGGATCAATAAATCTTAAACATTAGTTGATTTTAAGTCAAAAGAATTGTTGTGTGAAAGAGGGCTAGGGGCAAATCACGATCATAGTCGTGAGGAACAACAAGTGAAGTCGAGGGTTAGGGGAGTAGAAGAAGGAGATCCCCTATAGTAAGAAGCGACCAATATGTGGCGCATTCGGTGTAAATCAACACACCAATTTACAAAGGGGTATACACCGTGTATTTTTCCTTTGTTAATCTACGTCAACTTGCTCGAATCTGTGTTTTTTGGAGCCTATCATTACTGATTTTTTCTCCTCTTTCCATTGGTTCTACTCTCGAGGTCTGATTCCTTGCCAATCGAAAGTTATGGCCCATTTTAGGCCGCGGTTCAAGGTGTGGGATGGGACTTTGGCGACCAATATCTCAAGCAATTCTTGCCCAATTCGAGAAATTTTTGGGTGTATCTTGCCTGATTTCTCCCCCTCTTTCCATTGGTACCAATCTCAAGCTCTAATTCCTTGCCAATTAGAAGTTATGGCCCATTTTAGGCCGCAGTTTTCTTTGCTAACTGGAACTTCGGCGACCAATATCTCAAGCAATTCTTGCCCAATTCTAGAAATGTTTGGGCGCATCTTGCTTGATTTCTCCCCCTCTTTCCAACGGATCCAGTCTTAAGGTCTAATTCCTTGCGAATCAAAAGTTAGAGGCGGAATTGCCGTTTTTATGGGATAGAGTGGCTTCGGCGGTTTTCGGTTTTAGTCAATTCTTGCCTGATTTGAAGAATTTTTGGGTGCATCCGGCCTGATTTCTCCCCGTCTTTCCAACAGTGTAAAGCACACTTCCTAATTCCTAGAGTATCAAAAGTTAAGGCAGTTAAGGGTTTAGGGAGTTCACGACAGCCAACAACTCGGGTTTGAGGGGGTTGAGGGCTCATTTCTTCGAGTTTTAGCAAAAGGTAAAGAAAACAAGGAATATAGGGAGTACCAATACCCCATTACACCTTGGGGCAGGGACCAACACCAAAGAAAGGATGTTACATGGATTCAAGCACTAACGTATAGGGATGGGCAGCAATACATCGTTACACCTTGGACCAAAGAACTACACTGATGGAAAGGTGTATTTGGGTGTACAAGGATGCATTGGAAGAAGAGACATATACCATTACACCCTCTCTGGTGCTTTAGAACACTAGAACCTGGCCTCTGTAGACACCATTACCGTTCTTGGTCCCTAGGATTTGCACTATTGTAGCTAGGTACAACATTACACTTCTCTCTCCAAGGACTTACACCAGTGTAGCTCAGCCTCTAGCTAGGTATACCACTATACTTTCCTAAAAAATAAAAAATGTTTAGTAACATAGAGGGTCTAGTCATCAAAAAATCTCCCCATAGAAATGATAAAATTGAAAGTAACATAGCAAAAATGTTCATTGGTTGATAAAAATGCACAAACTGATATGAAAGCTCCAGGGATCAGTATGACTTCAGAATCCCGCTAGTACTTCAAACCCTACATATACGGGCTCAGAAAATACATCATGAATTGCTAGAACAGGTAGGGTTTAGGCACTAGATACCGAAGCCGCAATTCAATTCATCTGTGACTGACGATATTTACGAAGGACAAAGAATCAAAGACACAAAGTATGGTGGAAGGAGCTCAAAAACCTAATTAACACAATTGTAGCCCCTAGAAACACCAACGCTACACCACTTGTTGAGAACTCCATCCTTGAAATACTCGATAGTCATGAAAAAACGTTGTGAATTTCAAAATTTTAACAACACATAGTACTTGAGCAAGCTTCATCAAACTCATCAAAACTCACAGTTCTTTGTGTGCAGAAAATGTGGCTAACGCTACTAATCCATTGCGAGTGAGGCTCAACTTCAAAATGCTTGACTTCGAAACTCGATCCCAAGATGTTTACACTACCAAGAACAAAAATTGGCACCCAAACCCGTATGGTCCTCCAAATTTGAGATGATCGCTTCAAAAATCCAGAGCGTCGGACAACCCTAAAACTCAGCTCCTTCTCTACACAAAACACATACAACAACAAAATTAATCCCACTATAGAGAGTCAAATTGCCCGCACAAAATCAAGATTGAATTCTTGAAAAACAAGCATTCAATTTCAGCAACAGAGAGGAAGAAATGCATGCACCTAGTCGTGAAGACGGAGAAAGGTAGTCTCACCCTGCCACGCTGCAATTTAGCCTCACCCCCACATTGCGATTTAGAATTCAAACTTCAACAGACTTGTCAACGAGGTATTCTGATGAAGGTAGACCGAGCTGCTCAATCCTTCACTGATCTTCCAGGATTAAAAAACTCTGCCTGTCACCACAACAAACTCAGTGAGTTAACGAGTTCATCAGGGCTCAAAAAAACTTTCTCCACAACAAACTGCCAATTTTGAGATGGCGAGAGATAGGAGGTAGAAAACAACGATGTTGAAAGAAAAAAAAATAGAGTTAGGGTACGGCCACTCACTTGTCTCTCTCGCAGCGAGGCGGTGACGAGCTCACCGAGCTGATTCCCACTACAAATCCGGACGCTCCTAGACGCTCCCTGAGATTGAAACAAACATGATTAGTCAATGAGGTATTTTTTTCCACAACAGACTGCCAATTTCGAGATGGCGGCAAATAGGAAGTCGAAACAACGACGTTGATAGACAAAATAATAGAGTCAAGGGAGGACCACTTACCTATCTCTCTTGCAGCGAAGCGGTGATGAGCTCACCGAGTTGATTCACGCTACAAATCTAGACGCTCCCACAACGAGTTGATTCACGCTACAAATCCAGATGCTCCCAGATTGAGCTAATTCACGCTACAAATCCAAACGCTCCCACACCGAGCTGATTCACGCTACAAATCCAAAAGCTCCCAGACGCTCCCTGAGATTGAAACAAACATGATTAGTTGATGAGGTATTTTTTTCCACAATAGACTGCCAATTTCAAGATGGCGGCAGATAGGAAGTCAGAAACAACGACGTTGATAGACAAAATAATAGAGTTAGGGTAGGGTCACTTACCTATCTCTCTCGCAGCAAAGCGGCGACGAGCTCATCGAGCTGATTCACGCTACAAATCTAGACGCTCCCACACCGAGTTGATTCACGCTACAAATCCAGACGCTCCCACACGCTCCCTGAGATTGAAACAAACATGATTAGATGATGAGGAATTATTTTCTACAACAAACTGATCACCGAGCTGATTCCCGCTACACATTGAAACAAAGATGATTAGTTGATTAGGGATTTAGAAGTGTCTGGAGATGCGGTTCAGGGACAAGCATGCTACAACTGGAAATCCAGAAAATAGTAACGGAATCCTAAATAGAGAGACTGCAGAGTTAACTTACTTGACAGATCCAGACATTTGATTTAGGATCGATGGAGGCAAAGCAGCCCGCTGTTGATTGATACAAAGCTCTAGTTTTCTGAGTGACACAATGTAGCTATGGCAATGTCGTCTGGTTGCCAAGAATGAAAGTTCCAATTTGATAACACATCATTGAACTGCTTGAATCAGTTCATCATCACCGAACCCTAAACTTTGAATGAACGTCATCCGCACGCCAAAATTTTTTACCAATTCCATTGCTCTCTACGTTAGCGTCTTTTCTTAATTGACAATGCTCAAATCTCAAAATTGACAAGCAGATTTGAACCTATGGATTCGGAATTGGCATCCGTGGTAAGGGCCAAAGTAAACAAAGGCATCATATGAGGGCCATACTATTCTTAACATATCCTTAGATGTTTTGGAGAAAAATCTTGTTACGAGCAGTCTACCCTTCTCTGGCAAGTGTGAACCAGCCATCCATTTCTGATTTAAGCTCAGTTTGCGACCATTGTGATCAACAAACAGATGCAATGAGGACACAGAGAGGGCAAGGGCAAAGAACGTTGATCAGCGGAGTTAATCAACACATGGGTTCTAGGGTTGGGAAAAATTGATTCAATGTCTGTTATCTGAAATCTAGAGAATACCCTCACGCTCCCATGCAGTATGGCAATTTTATATCAGCCTATGCATGACCACCTACATGGGTTTGCAATCAGTCAGTATCGGCGATGGTGCCCTGAAATTTAGACATCGATCGAACTGAAATCTCGATCGGTGGGAGGACCGTAAGTTCCTACGTTTAGGATTTAGGGAGAATTGGATTGCCTGCACAAAATCAAGATTGAGTTCAAAGAGCAAATTTCTTGCAAGAAGAATAGCCCATTAGTAGACAACGAGCAAACATTCAAGAGTGCACAATTAGGATACCACACCAATCGAGACACTCGATTCACGGTAGGTGAGGGCAGAGTAGCACGCTGTCGATTGATTCAAAGCTCCAGTAACATTACTTCCTACATTTTCCCCGCATTGAAAAACCACAAGGTCAGATCAGGGTGAGATGAGCTTCAATCCTCACCCACAGGCATGGATCCCAGGGCTGGCTAGTCGCATTGCTCCAGTCACATTTCACCAGTCACATTGCTGGTGGCGTCAATGTCGTCGAGTACGATCCAGCCCAAGCTTCTACTCAATTGGTTGCTTCAGGAAATCCAGAAAATGGTTAGGGAATTACCGTTCATCCGAAGCAAGATGTACACCTGACGCAGCCCACTTCCCTTCCTCACCAGCTCGTACACGACGGGGAAAAAAGCCGCCCTCTCCGATGCACTTGCCGTATCTCTACCCTAAACTGCAGGCACGACAATTTCCGAAAAAGCCTCACCGAACCTCTCTAGAGCCATCGCACTCCACCACGCAATTGATGGATTGTAACACCTGAACCCCAACAATCGATGATCCCTCGCCCTCGCACCAACAAACGACATAAGTTCTCCGAAGACGATTCGCAACTGCCACTCCGATGGAATTCACTCCAGCAACCCTCAACCCCTAAACCCAAACTAAACCCAAGTCCTCAACCCGAAAACCCAAACTAAACCCAGGTCCTAAACCCGAAAACCTGAACTAAACCCAAGTCCTAAACCCAAGCAAATGATACCCATAGCAGTTGATACCCACAGCAGTTGATACCCACAGCAGTTGATATCCAGACTGTTAGGGGCTTGCTGTTAAAATTGCCTTTTTCAGGCCTTTCTTCAAGAAATTCCACAAGAAACTAGCATTTGCATTGCAAAGTGCAAACAAGTTTTGAATTTATTTTCCTACCCATCTATAAATGAATATACAATATTGTACAAGATTAGTGAAAAAATGTAAGAAACGAATTTTAGAAACAATGATTGTATGGATTGCAAGATATTTGGGATTCGAGTATGGATTACTTTTTTGTTTAGCACCTTACCTACCTACTATAGAATGTAAGGCTTTGAATCTTCTTATCTTCTCCATTTTGTTCTACACATGATGCATTTGTTTTTGAATTGCTGAAGAATTCAATTGAAAGTTCAAAAATGGAATCAAATTGTTTTTTATAAATTGATTTTCTTCCATGATTTTTAAATTGGTATATACAAGTGAACCTAAGATTGAACTATAAATTATTCCTATTAGCACTTTCTACTCCAAATAGAAATTTTAAATAAAATCTTAAATTTCAATGTTTCTTAGCAATATGCATTTTGGGCCTATAACTATGCTTTGTTCATTTTTTATTTGCGGAATTGCACAACAACTTTAGCAAACATGTGATTTTAAAGAAACAACATATATGTATAGTTATCCCTAGTGATGCAAGTTGAAGGGTTTAAACTATCTAAACCTTTCAAGTGTTTGCAAAGCTTCTTTATTAGTGAACATACCTATTTTGAGTGTAGATTTGCACAGGAGTTGTAAGATTATAATAAGAATAAAACCACATTCCATTTTTAGCATGTTTTTCTTCTTTGTAATACTTGAGAAATTTGCATATGAGAATTTTTAGAATTAGAGGTGACATGAACAAGTAGACATTGTGCTAGCATGCTGAAATGTACTTCAAAAAAACATAATATTGTCAAAATGCATTTTTCTCTTACAAGTAGAAATCACAAATAACTTCACATTAGTACTTGCATGTATTATTTCTCAATGGCAAAAATCATGAAAACTAAATATGCTTTTGATTGGGGCCATTTTAAAAGCATTTTATGGAGAGTTACAAATTTTTCAAATTGAAACCTAATAGAATTGATAAGCTTTGCACAAAGCCAAGGAAACAATTGAAATTCAAAAGCTTTATTCTTCCATTGATGATATATATATACTTGCCTTTGAAGACCTTTGTAAAGTCAAATATTTACCTTTTCCAATAAATAGAATGAAAGCTTCCAACATTTGGTTAACTTTCAATTTTGACCTTTCAAGAAAAATGTAAAGGGCAATCCAGTTTACTATATGTTCATTTCTAAGACCCCTAAACACAAAAAAATCAAGATTTGTCCCAGGCACACTTGCACAAATTCTTGAATGGAAAAAAAAACATCATTCATTTTCCAATTTTTTTTTATGCTTAAATTAGACTTCAAAAAGATTTATACATAAATATAAGCTACTAAAAATGGTAATTTAGTAAGGTTTAATTTAACTTTGAAGAATTTTTGATACCAAAAGTTGGTACCTTAGGCATTTATGGATTAATTAGTATCCCTAAACCAGTAAGAAAACTACTTTTTAGTACTTGGTTGTGGGATATTAACCCATACATGATTTTAGGGTTTAGGGATTAAGATATTAACCCTTATGATTTTTTTTTGTTAGCTTACCAAAGCATTCCTGTACTCCCAAAATTTTATTTGGATGGACTCAAGACCTTGTCCCACTTCCCCGTTATTTATATTGGATTAGCAAAGCAAACCCTCACACCCAAGAATTTATTTGAGTGTAGTCCAAAAACAAATTGGGTGTCCCTAATTGGAGAGGGACACGAAGGGATTGAAAGCAAAGAATAAAATAGGTGAGCAATTTTCTTATAGACTTAGGAGAAAGAGAATTGTCTACCTATTGTTGAAATTAACCGTTAATACTAGTAATTATATAATGCAATTGTACCTTCTAGTACTTGCAAGTGCATAAAACTATTTTCACAAGTACATAATCTAGGATGTTAATAAAGATAATATATGTCACTAGGAATAATAATTTGTTTATTTCATTTTTTAGTCAAGTTGGAGATTTTTAGAAGAATACTATGAATTTCCTATTCTTGTTAATCACAAATATTGAAAATATATACCATTTTTTTTTCATTTACATACGAATTCTAATATATCTCTCAAGATGTTGTTTTTTAAACTATATCAAGTAGTTCATTTCATTTTTTTACTATTGTTGTAAATGATTTTTAAAACTATGACAAATTCAGTGTTATAATGAATCTTTTACTTAATATATTTATAAGTTTTGGGTTCCTTTTTATCACATGTTTTGTTTTTATTCCTATGTTATATAAAAATTGGGTATCCTAAACCACAATAAGGGTGTTTATTAAAAAAAATGCAATTTTTAAAAGAAATAGCACAACTCCAATGTTTCAATGAATCCTTGATATTTTAAACATTACTATTGCATCGGTCATATTGCTTCATACATTTTTTTGAACCTTTGACATCTTTCATGAATTGAATACTTTTAACTATAGTGATTTATAGTCTGTCTTTTGAGTGGATAGTAAGATAGAGGTATCCACCAAAAAGATAGTGGGATTGATTTTTTTAATTCATTACCCCACTCACCAAATTTTTTGTAAATATCCACTCCCACACATACTTGTATTTTTTATGAAAAGTTTATTTGGCAAACGATATGGTTTGTGTCAACATATTCAATACATATTCAATATTCACTAATTAGTATATATATAGTATACATTATATATATTGTACGTATTTAATATTCAATGATTAATATGTATATCATATATAGTATATTTTATGTATTCAATATG
Source organism: Straminergon stramineum (assembly GCA_963920665.1). Taxonomy (NCBI): domain Eukaryota; kingdom Viridiplantae; phylum Streptophyta; class Bryopsida; order Hypnales; family Calliergonaceae; genus Straminergon; species Straminergon stramineum. Next base: position 22,932,800 of record OY987270.1, read on the forward strand.
TATTTTTTATTAAATCAACGGCATTAAGGGGGGGCAATTTAATTTTTATTTTAAATCAATAGCCAGGAAAAGAGGGGGGGGGGGAATGGTGGGGGGAGCCAATGGATAGTGAGGGGAATCAAAAATCCAAAACTGAAATCAACGGCAAGGGCAATGGGTTCATCCCGTGATCAATGGTCCTCATTTTTCCTCGAGGGGAGAGGGGAACTAGATCTCTCTATCCTATAATCACAGGAGATAGTGATTTATGGTTATGTAGTTCAAAATCTACAAATACATTGTTGGTTCCTTTTTGTATAAAAATATACTTAAACTTTCGATTGAGGGCACTATGTAGAGTAATTTTGAAATAGAGTTTTCAAATTTTTTACTAGCAATAATCCTTAAATTATTAATTTATAATTAGTTAATTAATGATTTCTCCTATTTTGTGTGCTTTATTTAATGACTACAAATCCTACCAAGCAATTGTATACTTTACAATTCTAAAGAATTTGGATAAAATAGTTCCTTTACATTGATACTCAACCTATTGTATACAATTTTTTGCCATGTAAAGGTGGGTATTACTCATAGTTCATTGCTATTGAAAGAATTCTAAGTATTGTCCATGGAAAAAGGAATTAGAGAGTTGGATGAAGCAATTGAAATTTTATTTTCTGAATGAAGTATGAATTTGTTGGAAATTGAACTAGAAGACAATATTTTTATGATTTATTTTAGAATGTTTTCAATTGTAATTGTAATAATTCAAAGTAGGATTGTTAGAGATCACATGGGAAATGAAAACATAACAATATCACTTAAGAGCTTAAAATTTGGTAATTTATTGGGGTGCCAGCTAAGACCTTGTATAATTTTATTGAGTGGAAGAAAATATTTCTTTCACTGACCCCATGTTCTTTCTTAGCTAACCTTACCAAAACACTAGCCACTTCCCAATTTTCTTGATTTTGGTAGAAGTGAAGGCCAACATGACCACTCGAATTTTTTTCATGGGTTAGCAAAGCATTGGCATATTGGCAGTTCGAACTATTTGTCTCGGTGAAAGAGAAAATGAAGTCCCTTTCCATTTTTTTCCCTTGGCTTGGCAAAGCACTAATCAATTCCCCAAAATGAATGTTGGTTCTACTTTTCCATACATATTGCTATAAGTGTATAAAGTGAGTTTTATAAATTATTACAATTTTCAAATGCTATTTTTTTCATTGTATAATTTATAAAAATAAATTGAACTTCAATGTTCTCATTAATCTAAAACATTCTTAATATTTACTACTTTGGGGGTCTTCTTTTTCTATCTACTCCCTATAAATTCTACATGTTCTATGAATTGGTATTATATTGTAGTAAGTATTATGCCTTCGTAAGTACAAAGAGAAGTATCTTGTGTTGATAGCCATTGAAATTAGTATGAAAGAATTGTAGTGAATTATCCAAAAACATGGCAAACACTTCAATGAAGTAGATATTAGTGGGAAAATGGGGCAACAATAAGTTCTATCTTTTGTATTGTATGTGAAAATAATGTTCAATAGAAATTTGTAGAAGCATGAAACTCGTGCAATTTTTTTTAGATTAGGAATATGCATAGAAAAAAAAATTGTCAAAATTTGTTTAGTTTCATTTTTTTATTGACAATGTAATTCATAAAAAACAGCACAACTTCAATATTTCCATGAATCCTTCGGATTTTTAATATTTACAACTTATTGGAATTATTTAGTTTCCTACATTTTGCTACAAATTCTATGTTTTTTATAGCATCAATGTATTTCTCAAAGTACAACAAAGAGTTCATTATTTGTATTTATTATTGCCATTGTGAATTATTAAAAAACAGCAAGGGTTCAATGTTTCTGTGATTTTAAACTACTTGACATATTTGCATGAATTGAGTTCCATTCTTCCCATGCATTTTGCTACGACTTCTATGTCTAATTCTTTATAAACTGAGGTCTATGAAAATGACCATATAGTCTTCAAGCCAATTTCCAATTGGTTTTGTGGAAATGTTGTGCTAGTAATTTCTTGATAGTAGGTAAAGGGTTCTAGTTTCACAGTCATTGAAATTGAAGGTTAAGAATTTAGGGTTGATAGACATTTAGAAATTTTGAGGCAATCCAAAAAATTTCATTTATAAAGTAGAAAGTTTTGAAATTGGAGTCTCAATAGTTTTTGGAAAGTGAATCCTCACTAATTCTAAATTTTTATTAATGTGTGCACACTTGTAATATTTAAAATTTTTGAAAACTAAATTGCTCACTTCTAGTATATTCTTGAATCTCATGTAGTGATGATCTATTGATTCATGAAAAACTACATAATCATAGAATTGTTCAATATGGTAGATTTAAAGTAGAAGCACCAATAACCAATCAAATAAGCTAATTTAGAGTAGATGGTGAAGAATAAGAGTTGATGGACAATTTTTTCATGTAGAAAGATAGAAAATACAGGAATAGAGAATTTTCCATAATTCTACTCTCAAAACTGAAATGACTATGAATTTTGGGAGTCAAAAAGTACTTAGCACCAATGTCTCAAGTCTTCTAATTCCCATTAGTCAAGAACTACATTCCCACTCACTTCTTCTCGACATGTATCATAACTTTATTAGTTTCAATCTTGGAAAGGACAAGAAGACACAAAACAAATTCCAAGCTTGATTTCCACCCTAAGGTTGAAAATAACACACCCTAAAGGTTGGTTTTGGGGTGTGGTTGGTTATTGGTGGTTTAGGGTGCTCCTACATTATGCCCAACAGACTTTGAAAAGGATTTGTCAATGTTTGTCAAATCTGCAATGAAAGAAAAATGGAAGTCATTCAATTTTAGTCATAATTATCTAAGTGCACCAAAAATTGAACAAACCATGTACTTTAGTTTAGAGACCCCAAATGAATTATTAAAAGACATCAAATTTGTATACAAATTGATGGAACAAAAATAAGATGTTGTAAATCTCTTAAAGACTTAGGATGCATGGGAAATGGGAAATGGAAGTCTTGCAATTTTTTAAATAATTTACTACATGAATCAAATTGAATGAACCATTTGCCGTTTTTTTGTAGTTTAGAGACTTCAGATTATGAAAATAAGACATCCAATGTGTATGCAAATATAGGAAAAAAATCCATGTAAAAATTTTAAATGTTTTAAAGGCTTATGATTGATGGAAAATTTTGGTTATGTTTGTTTTTTGAATCGCATGACCGAAAATTGAATGAATTGTTTGTTGTATTTTAGGGACTATGAAAGGTGTCTATTGATGTAGGAGATGAATACAAAGTCATCATCCATTCCAATGATGTTTCTTTGCACAGTGGGTGAGCATAAACCCTCAAATTGAGCTTACCTTATATGAATGTCATATCTTCAATGAGATATTATTTGCATAATTGCTAAGTTTTGTTTTTTCTTATCATATTTTTTCTTTTCTATTTTTCCTTCAATATTCTTATGAAGGTTACTTTACAAAGCTACAAATCACCAATGCAATTCAATGAATTTTTTTTATCCATGGATCATTTTTGCTAAATTCCTAGAGAGTCGGAAGTCCCCAATCTAGATGCACTTTGCTCAAACCTAGTTTTGAATTCAAAATGAACTGAATGATAACCTTTGGATTGATGTCATGATCTCATCCTCTTTAGTACCAGGTCGAAGGAAAAGTGAAGAGTGAAGCTACATGCTTTTGAAATTGATGAAAGCTTTCCATCAAGCATTGCCATCGTGTACTAGTCAAGACTGAAATGTATGAATTCTTATTGGTTCTGAAGGTTTTTTGTCACATTGGTGCTATGACATTTATGCCCATCAAATTTTTAGGAATCTCCTTGAATTGTATTTGTAATTGTCAATGGCAATTTTTTTGGCTATCATGTACCTAATGGGTGTTTCTAGGTAGTTCTCCTCTTTAGGATTTTCAGAAGATATGAGCTAAGTAATTCATGATATGTGGTTGTAGAAACATGTTTGTGATTCAAAGCACAAGTGTTTTTTCAATTGTGCTATACTTATGCTTAATTGGGGCTTAGGGGCTTTTAGCATTGTTTGCAAGAAGACAAAAAGAATAGTGGAACATGGCTCTCTTCTTTCTCTGAAAAATTGTTGGAAAATACTTTGATTAGCATAGAAGACATCCTAAGCCAAAATGCTTGTAAATGGGTTGTTTGTCATCCTCCTATCATACAAGTAGAAATGGAGAGTAGTGCAAGAATTTCTCAATCGGTTATCTTATTTCTTACACTAAACAAAAAGACATAACAGAAACTTGCAAGTCAAAATCGGGTATCGAACCAAAAAAATTCCTTTTCATTAATTGATTTATGAAATTCTCATACTTTTTGCTAGTAGACAACATCATTTTCTATGTATGTTGTATTTAAAAAAAATGATGGAAAAATCAAATGATTGTGATTTTGTAAAGTTGAAAGTGGGATTTTAGTAATATTAGTTCCAGCATATATAAGAATGATGTAGAATTTCTACCAGACTAAAAGGTTAGAATGAAAATCTTTAATCTTTAATTTAAAATAGAAATCCATTTTAAAAAAATAAAAAAATAAAAAACATCATACTATGTTATTTGGATTCCAATACATTGAGCTTGCAATAGCAATCATTCTTCCAATTTCTAGATCTTCTCAAAATTCAAGATGCCATAGTTACAAAGATATCTGGTCAAGCTTCATTCTCTTAGTTTAAATCAAATACCAAAAATGGTTATATTGAAAGGGATAATTAAGGTTGACCAATGCACATACATTTTTTGGATGTGTGGACCTTTCAGGGTTAAGCATTTGTGACCATTTTAGACTTCTGCATGTACATGAAAGCAAGCTTACATAAATATGGTTGTAGTGTCTTAACCCCTAAAGTTCTATGACTATGTTTTCACTGAAAATGCTCCCAAACTGACATTTTTAGTACAAGTGTCAAATTTTTGAAAAAAAGTTGTTTTGAGACATGTAACCATAAGATCTTGTAGTATATTGACTTGAGAGCGTGTGATAAAAATTTCAGAAATTCCCTAATTTTCTAGAAATGTACTTTAATACAAAGCCTTTCTGGACAAACGTGGTATGCATATATAACACATGTACCATTAGAAATTAGGTACCTAGATGTACAAGCAAATTAGAGAGATGATATCGATAAACATAAAAGGATGGGAGAGGAAACATGTCATAAGGATGAAATAAAGACATGAAATGTAGGAATGAAATAAAAGATAAAAGATAACTTCTCATCTATACTTTTCTTTTAGGACAAAAGATATCTTTTCCTCTACTTCTCCATGTACAAATAAATTTCAAAAGTCCAAAAATCCTATCACAAGGTTGTTATAGTAAAGGCACTATAAACAATATCATTAATTAAACTACCTTATCAAACAATTTAAAAAAAGAAGAAGACAAAGAATACCCAAAAAACCAACCAAAACCAAGGCATGTCAAACACTACCTTCTCTGTTGCAACTAAAGATTGCAAAAAACATGCATCAAAATTGCACTCACCATCACTTTGATGATAATAATGAAAATGTAGTGATTAGCTTCAGATGAAATTAACACCTCAAGTGCGAAAAAATCACTACTTAGTCACTTTTTTATTTGTTGTCATAATTGGGGATTCAAAAGAACTCTCCTTTCCCCATCAAAACCTCTCCTTTCAAAAACACTGTAAGCTCAAATAAATCACTATACAATTGTTGTTTCATTTATTGTGCCCAAACATAAAACAAATATGCATAAAATATAAAAACCAATATCCATGAAAAAATTAAAGCTACCATCATTTCATAGAGACTAATGGCAATATTGTGATTAGTTGCGCTAGAAGTTAACACTTCGAGCACCAAAAAATCACCATACAGTCATTGTTCTCCTTAGGGTGCTTGAAAAGAAAAAAACTATGCATAGAAAATTATTGTCATCATCACTTTGTGGACATTATTGAATGATAGTACAGTGATTAACTGCGTATGAAGTTAACACCTGAAGCACGAAAAATTCACTATACAGTCATTGTTTTACTTGTTGTGCTTAGATATTAGAAGAAACTCTCCCTTCTAAAACTCCTCAAGCACAAATAAATCACTCTGTACAAACATGAAGATTAAAGAAACTATGCATTAAAAATTACAATCATCACTACTTTGTAGCCAGAGATTAGTAGCAATACAATGATTGGCTGCACACAAAGTTAACACCTTCAGCGCGAAAAAATCACTGTATCGAAAAAATCACTGTATAGTCATGGCTTAATTTGTTGTACCCTGAGATTAACTGAAAGAACCTTCCCCTTCCAAAAAAACACTATGCACCAAAAACTCTCCCTGTAGAATAGCATGCATGGCATTCACCCTCTGGAAAATGCAGTTTGTATGGGGTTCAATTCAATATCACTAGAATTAGTGAGACAGTATGTTTGCACTTTCACGTCTAAAACAATGGCAAACCTGCAAAGGTGAACTTTGCTTGGTTTGTTTAGGGTTGTGAGTAGGATCAAGTGGACCTACTAACTGCAGACAATCCTTCCAAGATTCGTAGAGTAAATTAGGGAACCAATATAGACTTACATGTACCAGAGTAACAAACATGAAACAAATCTCTACAGTATGAAGTATACAAATCAAAGGTTTGCAAGTGATGACGTTTTTCAAAAGGAGTTTTACATGTCCTTCTAGTCATGTCCATTGTCGTGGTCCCCTGCCAGGCTACTTGTGGCTAGCAGGTATGTATCTTTCCCGTACAATGAAATTCCGTTTCATTTGTATCAAAAAAAAAAAAAAAAGGAGTTTTACATGTTTAAAAATCAATCTCTTTATTCTATATATAATGAGAGTTTTAATTTAAATTTATATAGTTTTACAAATAAGTGTCATGCAGAAGCAATAGTCAGTACCTGACTGCATTAATTATTATGCAATTAGCAGACCTCACTTACCTCCACCCAGCTGTCGAATATGTTGCTTGTCATGTCTTCTCATCCAGTGAGCTGAGAACCCACATTCAGCTGAACCCCTACTAGCAGAAGATCACATCAAGCAGCCTTTTGTCCACTGTACTTAATAGTAGAACTGCCCATTACCAACCATTTAAGCATTTTGTGCATGATCTGGAGTAGTAGAAGGCATTGTTAAATTTTTGCTGTGTAGAGAAATAGAAATGATGGATGTTTTCTAATTTTTTTCCTTAAACTCAAATTGTTATGAATTTTAGAAGCCAAAAGTTGACCTGCTCCCATCTTCAATATTTAGATTCTTCCATCATTGCTCATCTAAAGACTAATTTGGCTCTTAAAAACAAAGCACATGTGTCATAATAGTTAGAAACCAAAAAACTAATGGTTAATATCTGTCATCTCTTTGTTGAATTTCTCATTACCTATATATTGACTATGGGTCTTGGCTGGCCATGGGAGGTTCTACCATAACTGAAGTAATACGTAGAATTCTTTCACTCCTAGATCAATTAATAGTCACATATTGTATTCCAGAACTTGAGACAAAGTTGGAAGCCTGAATTTGAATTCTGCCTCATCAAATTACTTCATTGGCAAGGCCAGTGAATGCATAACCACATATCGCACTCTGTGTGAGCAATGCAGATTATAGTAAGGAATTTTGAGATTCCACATGAGACTCATCCATGAAGCTAGTTTTGAGTAAACTTCTTGAGTTCTACTAAGACTAATAAGGCTTGGACTGCAGGTTGTCCAATCTAGAGTGAAAGCCATTCAAAATCAACTTTAATTACTTAATAGATCAGGTCCACTCTCAATTGCAATGCACTTCATATTAAAAGTTCAATACTCGAGATCAAAAAGAGCCAGTGTTGTCCTCCTTCCAAAATGTTTACACAAATTGATGAAATGTAAATCAAGCACATCCTTGGCTGGACTGATCAGCAAAGTACTAGACTTGAAAATATTTAGCAACGTCCAAATTGAAAAGCACATGCACATATACATATTCACATGCATGTCATTGGTCTAATGTTGATACATCCACCATGTCCAATTAGCATGAGTGCTTGAGGGCTCATTATTGGGTTCTTCCAGGAATTGGACAACAATGGACTCAAATAAATTCTCAGTCATATTTTTCTTTGAATTGTTTTTCATGTAGAAATGGGATCATCACTTTCACATATGTGAAATGGAAATCTAACTCTAACTACCTGTGCATATGCATGTTTCCTATAAAAGCTAGAAGGCAGGGTCAGTGGTATTGAAAAGATATCTGTACATGTCCTGGTTGACCACACAGAATTGGATCAAAATGGGTACACCTAAAACCCTCAAACCCTCAAGAGGATGTACACTCGAAAGGGTTGAGTGGCAAGTGGACGCCATGGCCAATCAAACTCCAATTCATTGAAAATGAAGTCTGACGTCCATGCTGAAGTGAAAATGCAGGACAATAGCAGCAGCAGGCGACAATAGCAGGGGCAAATCAAAGAAGAACACCAATAATCTTGAATGCCTAAAGAATGGACTGATAATCTTGGAGTTCATCCCTTTTGGAATTGTGTGACATTACTTACTTCAAAAAAAAAGTTACACATTGGAGGTCAAACTATCATGCAAGATCTTTCCTTTATGTACAAAACTGCAAGGATGAACAATGATACATCTGTCATACAGAAAAGATTCTGAGTTGTCCCTCTTGGAACATACAACATCCTCCGCTTCAAGTAAGGGTTAAAAGGCTACCAATAATTGCACCATTTCTAAGTACACCAAATAAAGTTGGTTGCCAATTTGTTTTTTTGTTTTTTTTTTGACACAAATGAAACGGAATTTCATTACAAAGAAGGAAAGGTACAAGCCAGCCAGCCACGTTGGTTGCCAGTTTCATTTCAAGAAATTAACATCTAAAGAACATTCTAACCTTTTCAGCCTTGGGGAACCCAAAGAATCTTCATATATCTGATGAAAATGCAATTGTTCATCATTAGAATTTTAGGCAGAAAGGGCAAATCATGCATATTACTTTCATTTCCAATGAGCATTTTTTATCTTTTTTTAAGGTAGGGTAGGATGTCACGACCCTCATCACAAGGCGTGCCCGTGCCACCTTGGTGAGCAAGGGGGACATTGGGGGTGACGCCCCAAGCCTTGCAAGAGATGAGGTGAGGGGGACTAAGAGTCCCGAGCGATCAGAGCGATGTAGTGCTCTGATCCGGACGAATTTGGAGGCGTGTGATATATGCTTGGAAAGGTCTTGAGAAGACGCTTCCAGCCGTCCAAAGAACGCGTGATTTGGACTTGCGAGTCAAAAGTTATGGGCGTTCAAAGTTGGGGGTGTCCCGGTCGCGCCGTGAGTGCCCTGGCCGCGCCGTGAGTGTCCCGAATCTTTGGTGGGCGATATCTTTGCGAGTACTGGTCCGAATGGAGCAAGTGAGTAGTCCATCGGCATCTACGCGTCGCGTAGATGTCGAAAATGGGGTCGCATGTGCGATTTGGATCCTGGACCGCAAAGTTATGCCGGGTGGAAGTTCGGGAGTCCCAAACTAGTGCGAATCGGGAGAAACGGGGTGGTCCTCCAAAACCAAAGGGTGTTTGGGAGTCCCTCTTGACATACAAGAGGGGGGGGTGCCGAATCCCGCAGAGAGTACTATGAGGAGGGGTGGTCTCCCTCCTCACTCCCAGATGGTGCCATGGTGAGCCTAAGTGGCCCTGGGTGGTGAGGTTAATGTTGGAGCCTCACCACCACTTGTGTGTTACCATGGAGTGCTTGTGCACTCTTTGATACCGGTTGGGTGGTGTCCCACTCCACACTAGGCCATGGTGTGAGTCCCGATTAGTGAGTCTCGAAATGAATTGGGTTGGGCCTAGTGGGGAGTTGGGTCCCATTCAAGGGCGGTTAGCACCGGTGGGACATCAATGGAATCACTCGGTGTGCCTCACCGAGTGCTTGGACATCAATGGAAGTTCCGCCCCATGTCATCAAATGACATGCCCAGTGTCTTGTGGGAATTAAGTATTGGAAGGAAAGGATTGGGAGTCACGAAGGAATGGGGAATCCTGTGACTTGAGTTGGAACCTAATATTGTGGGTGCGTGGCATGTGCAGTGTTAGGAGAGTGTGAACCTTGGTGGCATTGAGGTGTTAAGTGTTTGGAAAGTGAGCTTAAGGTGGTAAGGGGCGCGACATAGGAAGTGCAGGAACTACCTATTTAAGAGCATTTTGGCTTAGGATGCCTTCTATGCTAATCAAAGCATTTTCTAACAAATTTTGAGAGAAAGTAGATAGGGAGACACATCCATCACAATTTTATTTGTAATTTTCAGAGTTAAACTGTATTAGATATGATTTTCTAAAGATCACAATAGTAGGGTGATTTTTGAGTCCATAGGTATCGCCATAAAATGTCAAACACTTGTCCTTTAATGGTGCATATAGAGTCCAAAAATGAAGGTGTGCTAACCTTCAAATGCAACAACATGGTGCATTGAATTGTCTAGGATGTCACAAAGTTCCACATCAGTCATAACTCCACATTAAGTACACTGAAATTTTGTCAACTTCCTAATCAAACTCAACCCCCAACCATTCCTAAAACTCTGCAATAAGAATCCCAAATTTCCACCAATACTTTAATGGACCATTTTTCATTCCTACAGTGACAATTCTTGGTACACTCTAAAAATAGTTCTTAGAGCATGGATAGAGTTTGCACCTCGTACCTTAGAAGATGTACATTGTACTAGGGAGAACTTTCAAAGAATGGTGCTAACTTGCATAGAACAACTTTGTAAACATTCTTTCCGCTTCAAAATATTGGCATAGCTAATCAAGTTTTAGGGTTCAAAACAAAATTTCAAAAAAATGTTACTCATAGTTGCATAAAAAAATGAATATTTATCTAAATAAATCAATATACTTATCTAAATAAATCACTGCCATAAAAAAATAGAAACAAAAAATACATTTTCTTCGGTAGCCAAAGATATAATTAAAAAAAACTCAATTAAATATAAGGAAAAATTTGGTTTGATATCCAATTTTGACTTCAAGTTTTTTATTGTGGTTGTTTTGGTGTAAATTGATAAACTTTCACACTAATCTCTATTGGTACTTGTACCTCTTGAGCAAACTTTAAATAATTGGAATTGTTTTCACTATTTTTACTTATTTAATTTCAATTTCTACAACAAAAATGATAACAATTATAATTTTTCACAAAGCAAACTGATATTTTTTATGATGATACACAATTCATACTTTCAAGTAATAGACGTACAAGATTGATATTTGAACACAACCTAAGCTTGAATGATTGGAGCTCTTAGCTAAGTTATTTTCATGAACCTCTTCTCATCAATTAACCCTTGAACACTCTCATGTCCAAAAGTGGACGACAGAGAGATTAAAATTGTTGTATCTTCTCATTACTTCTTCGATGAAAGTCATCCTAATTTCTAGAGATACTTTATCAAGTTATTGTCCTATCTAAGGGTTACTAGAGTTCATATTTTTCTAAAATTACAAATGTGCAAATATATTGAATGGTTGACCAACTATGGACACCCGGGCTTCATGTTTACACCCTCACTAACTGAACTAAAGTCTTCATGCTTCAATAGTACAGCATGGTTTGACAATAATAGCGTGGTGCTAAATTTGCACGACATTCTAGGAATGCCATTTTGGAAAAATGTCATTAAGAAGTTATTCAAAGAGTTTTTTTTGTTTTTGTCTTTTTTGAAAACAAATGAAACAAATTCCAGAGGGATAAAATACAAGGCCTTTTAGCCACAAGTGGCCTAGTGGGAGAACCAAGATAGACCAAGAGTTATTTGAAGAAGTTGAAGTCGATGCCAACCAAAAGAACATCATTTAATCTAATTTTTTTTAGGGTGCAAATTATCAATTGTCGAGTTTAGGGTTTAGGGTTTACATGTGTGTCTGCGAAAAATTGGCATACTTTTTTAAAGGTTTTGAGTGGACCTACCCCCCCATTTTCGACCATGGGGAATCCAAATATGTAAAAATCTCACTCTAATGTTTCACCATTTGTGAGATCTAGCAACTTTGACTTTAGGATGGCGGGTTGACTTTGGTGATTTCGAAGGGTTTTAGGGTTTTAGGGTTTAGGGTTTAGGGTTACATGTGTGTCCCCGAAAAATTGGCATACTTTTTTAAAGGTTTTGAGTGGACCTAACCCCCCCCCCCATTTTTGACCATGGGGAATCCAAATATGTAAAAATCTCACTCTAATGTTTCACCATTTGTGAGATCTAGCAACTTTGACTTTAGGATGGAGGGTTGACTTAGGTGATTCCGAAGGGTTTTGAAACTTTTGATATGACCTACCCCCCTATTTTGGACCATTGTGAATCCAATGGTGTAGTTAGTTTTTCCAAAAAGTTTAGGGTTGAGAAGTTATAGCCGTTTCAAAATCGGCCTTTAGGGTTACATGGGTGTTCTTAGGCTTGTGATTTTTTAGGGTATCGTTTTTATTGCACCTACCCCCCCATTTTGGGGGTCTAGGAATCCAATGGTGCAAAGAAAAGCCTTAGAAGTTTCACGGTTTGTGAGATATAGCAACTTTGACTTTAGGGTATTTAGAGTTGACTTTGGGTTTAAGAATTCACCATGGGGAATTTTTGAATATGAAAAGACTTTTTAGAATGGGTCCAATGAGGGCTTTTATAAAATTCATTGTTTTGTTCAAATTTAGAACTTTGACTTTTGACCCTAATGGTTGACTTTTAGGTCTGAAATCATATTCATGTCTTTTAGAAGATGCTAGAATCTTTTAGAAGATGCTGGAATCTTTTAGAAGATGCTAGAATCTTTTGGGAGGTGCTGGAATCTTTTGGAAGGTGCTGGAATCTCTAAGAAGATACTGGAATCTTCCAGAAGATGCTGGAATCTTTTTGGAAGATGCTGGAATCTCTTGGGAAGATGCTGGAATCTTTTCGGAAGATGCTGGAATCTTTTGGAAGTTGCAGGAATCTTTTGGAAGGTGCTGAAATTTTACAAAAGATGTGAGAATATTGTGGAAGATGTCGGAATCTTATGGAAGGGTTTCTAATTGGTAGTATATAGAGGACGGTTGGGCAAATTGGGTTTACCTTCAACAATTCTGTTATTGCTATCAAGTTTGATCCTTATCGTTATCAAGTATGGCTAGAGTGAAGTTTAGTACTTTGGGTGAAGCAAGGCGTGATGTGGTGCAAGCTTGAGGGCGAAATTTTAGTGATGCAGACATCAATAGATTTAGGGAAGAGTTTTTATGCATTTGGGACTTGGAGCTTATCAAGACATATCCAACCAGAAATGGAGATTGCTTGTTTGATGCGGTGGTGTACGGGCTACTTTTTGCAAGTAGAGGTGATTTCAACAATGGGTTACATGTGTGCTCCTGAAAAATTGGCATACTTTTTTAAAGGTTTTGAGTTGACCTGCCCCCCCCATTTTCAACTATGGGGAATCCAAATATGTAAAAATCTCACTCTAATGTTTCACCATTTGTGAGATCTAGCAACTTTGACTTTAGGATGGAGGGTTGACTTTAGTGATTTCGAAGGGTTTTGAAACTTTTGATATGACCTACCCCCCTATTTCTGACCATTGTGAATCCAATGGTGTAGTTAGTTTTTCCAAAAAGTTTAGGGTTTAGAAGTTATAGCGGTTTCAAAATCGGCCTTTAGGGTTGGTTAGATTCTTCGCTTTTTGGAATTTAGAGTTTTTTTTTGAACCTACCCCTCCATTTTCGACCCTTGTGATTCCGAATTCGTAAAAATCTCACTCTAATGAGCTCATATTGATTATTATTAATGATTAAAGTGTCTTATGTTAAATAATTATCATAATGATTACCAAACGCTGGTTTTTGGTACCTCTGTTTTACCCTCAGAGGATCCTCCTTTGATTGTATAAAGGGGCAGGGACTTGCCACTTGTATTCCTCACACTCTCCTCTCTCTCAAAACTACAAAACACACCCTTAGACCAAATGCTGCACTAGATCAGACCGGAAACACTCTCACAACCTTCCGGATGGACAACTCGGGAGGCAGGTCACTCAGATCCGTAACAAGTCTTCTCCACTACAACGACAGACCAACAAAAACCGGAACTAATTCGGGGGTGGTAAGTTTATTTGCTAAACTGATCCTAGGGTTTGGCTGACCTTCCGGTAAGTGGTATGGGGTTTTCTTCCACTGGCGGTTGCTTATCTCCGCACGGAACCCTCCCTGGTAATCCGGACTCTCGCCCCTACCACTCCTAATCAGATTCCCGTTACAGTAGTTTAAAGGCACATGCTCAATACCAAAGTCACTAGTCTAGATTCTATCACAAACAATTCCCCCCCCCAAATCAAACCCAAGTTCCCTTAGATCCGGATTCCTCCTTTTCTCCTTCTCTCTCACACTTCACTCACTCACACGGAAACACAAGAAAGATGGATATACAACAGATCAATCCCTGAGGGTCCACTTCGTGGCTCAGATTAAAAGAAAGGATGCCAAGATACAAACTATAACACTAGGATGGAATGAGAGGCAAACAACCCGCCTCACACTTAAAAACACAAAACAACTCAAAGCCGAAAAGGCCGAAAAGGCCACTTGGAAATCAAGGTGACCACTCACAAACTTCCCGAGAAATCCGGAAAAGGTGAGATCCTACAAATCTGGAACCCAGTCCCACACCTGGAAATCCGGATCCGATTTAAAATCAAAATCCTATCTACCTAAGAAAAGTCCTAACTACTTCGCCTTCCGCGCCTTCTTCTAGCTACTCCCGCCTTGACTCCCTGGTGCTCGCATGGACGACTTTGGAGTTGCCTTCGGGGTCGCTTTCATGGGGGTCATCCGTAACGCCGCCCGGGTCTGTATCTTCCGGATTTCCGGAGGAGAGTATTCCGCTTCTCCGTCGTCCTCGTCTTCTGATCCGGTCCGGTACTCTTCCTCTTCAGATTTCTCAATCTGAGTTATCTCTCTCTTGTGCTCCTCGCCTGGAGACGTCTCATCCAAAACGATTGGCTCGATCTCCTTCTTTGGTTGCTACTGCTCCTCCACCATATGTTCAAACTCCTCTAGATGAGACTAGGCCGGATTCAACAATCCCCCGATCCGTTCTATTAGTTGGCCACGGGCTTGGGTGTGCGGTGTTGGCAGTGGTTCCTTCTCCGGAAGGTTGAAGACTGGGACGGGTGGAGAAACCGTAATCACTGGAGGCGCCAACTCCCTTCTTATATTCGTCTGTGAGCTTGGCTCAGGTGCTGACTTCATGCTACCCCGGATTGTCTTCTCCAACTGCTTGGAGAAGGGTTCCGTCGAGTACCGAATGGTCTCCCGGGGGGTTTTCGGTTTGGAAAGTATCGGCATTGAGGCGGTGAGCTTGACGGGTGTCTCCGTGTCGAAGTGGATGTCCGGGAAGTTGGAGAAGTCCATAACCCGGTTGGGGTCGATCCGCCCAAGCAGCTGCCTCATCTCCTTCAGTGTGAGCTCCATCCGTGAGGAGAAGTCCACGAGTATCCGGATCACCTTGGATCCGGTGAGGTGTCCTTCCTCGGTCAACCGGCTCTGGGTTAGAGCTGCCTTCATCACCATGTCGGCTGGCTTGTCTACTAAGCCGGATAAGTTCTTTAGCAGCTGCAGGGCCTCCTTCTCCCTTTGCTTTGCTGTAGCCATCTCTCCTTGCGCCCAGCTGAGTCTCGCCTGAAGATCCGCTTTTTCCTTCTCTAGGGCTACGATCTGCTGTCCTTCCACTCGAGGACTTTTGGATTTGGAAGTTTCTTCAACGCGTCGAGGATGTCTTCCGGTTCCGTCTTTAACTCCCGGCCTATCCTTCTGAGCAGATCCGTCAAGCTCTCGTCGTACTCTTGCGCTTGGAGTACCCAGTTGAACCCAGTCTTGAAGAATCCGGATATGCTTCCCTCCTCCTCTTCTGAGATCTTTTGTTGAGCCGGAAGCTTTCCCCGTGATGTCGGATTTGTCGACTTGTGGTGCCTCCGTTCCAAGGGTTGCTCATCTTCTTCCGGATCCTCCTCCTCTTCCAGCGGCGGTTGCGTCGCCGTCACTTCTTCTATCAGCCCGTATTGGAGGATGGTTGCTCCGGTGTTGTACTCCACCATTTCCGCATCGCTGAGGAACTCTGCGTGGTGGTACAGATGAAAAAGATATGGCCCTATGGGGCTGGTCTTTCCCTTTCCTACGTTGGCGGCAAGTTTGGCGACTACTGAGCCAATCACTTTGCCCCAACTGACTGGTCTACCCTCAAAAGCACCAAAGATGGTGTTTGCTACCGTAACCGTAACCCGTGTAGGTTTTTCCGGATACAGGATGGGGATCAAGAACTCTAAGACGTGTCTCTGTCGGGCGTCTAGACAATCACTAATCGCATACCCTTCCTTAGAATGGGCCGCGTTCTTGAACTTCCCGACCGTAAACTTGTCGGTGCAGGATGCTAATCCGGATCCCTTCTTGGGAAATCCGTAAACCCTAGCCCAGACTTCATCAGTCCAGGTTTGAGGCCTTCCTCTCATTGTCAACTCATACTGGTTAAAAGCACCGACTATCAACTCTTGGATCATCCGGTCGTTCTTTACGGTCCACGGCCGCAAGAACAGACCAACACACCCTATCTCACTGAGGTCATCCTCTAGCTGGGATCTGTCTCTCAGCCTTTCCGAAATGGTTGGACAAACCATCCGGCCGGTGACCAAGGTCTTCCGGATATCTCCCTCCACCATCTCAACTATTCAGAAATCTGAAAATACTATAACCCCTCACGCAAGCACTAACTCACCACTCTTTCACTCAGTTATGCGCGCACAAAACAGTTGCGGGAAAAGAGGAAGAGGAAATGGCAGTGGCGGGGTTAAGTACCCGTCAAAATACCGATCGTTTGTAAAGCGGACCGTTCACCCGTAACGGGTCCCTATTTCTAGACCGGAAGTCTAGGTACTAGGCTGTTGCTATCCAGGTTTCCGGAATCCGGATCCGTCCTAGATTCCGTTACGGATTCCTTGGAGCATCCGTTCAGTGTTAGTGAGATGTTTAGGCTAAGAGGGTTCTAACCCTTTTTGCTTGTTATGAATTTTGAAAAAAATCTATATACTTATACTCTCTTCAAAACTAACATGGTCACTTTGAAGATTATGGCTCGCGACACTTCCCATTGAGAGCGGAAAAGTAATTCTTGAGAGAACCGGATCTGAATGGATGTAGGCAGAAGATCAAAATAAGCAGGAATAGGAGCATAGTGGTCAAACCGAATTCAATCCGTTACAAAAGCCATTTTGGCGGGAAACGGAATCCGGATTTAGATCTTGACCGGATCTAGGGTGACCGGACCAGAAAAGGTGATGATGACTAGACTGGGTGTCCTGAGAGTATAAAAGAGAGACTAGGCCTCAGTTCACTTCTTTCTCTGCTGCGCTTCGTGAGACATTGATTATGTTTCCGGTGGTGTGTCTGAGTATTGTGAGAGCGGTGGTGTGTCTGAGTATTGTGAGAGCGGTGGTGTGTCACGGTGTGTTTGTGCGTGTGCGGTTTTGATTGTGAGTGAGTTTGAAGGCAGAGCGTGTGTGTTCCAAGTGGTGTTCGGTTGAAATCGGGCGAGGGAAAGTGAAGAACGGGACGTGCGGCTAGGAGAGAGAGAGGTAGTATCGGAGAGGGTTTTTGAGCGACCTCATCCGTGTCCATGCCTCAGCTCCGTAGGGCCAGAGGTAGATCCATCACTCCAACCCTAGAGGTGAAGCTCCAGAAGGTGTTTCCGGTAATTCCCTCAACGGAAACGGAGAGGGAACAGTTGTTGCAAGACCTTAACTGGATGGGTTGTCCCGGGTTGATGGATAAACCCTGGGGTTTTAAGGAGGAGCGGGTCGTGAGAGAGTTGTTCAGGAAGTTGTCAAATGAGTTTAACAACACTCTCCGCGGATTCCCGTCCAAGTGGAACGAAGCGGAATGGAAGGCAGTCTACGACTTCCGGGTGGGAGGCTTAGGGATGGCCAACCCGAAAGACAAATTCTGCCACGGAAAGTTCAAGGGGGCGGTTAACCCCAAGGACGGATATGCGGTCAAGGACTGCATCGACGCCCGGCAGCGAAGAGTGTTGGAGTTCCTAGTGCCGACCCTACATCCGGAAAAGCCAAAGAGGGTTACTATAACCCTCGGCAACACGATCTTAGGGGCGCTCAGTTGTAACCGGAAGGTCAACTGGTCCATCAACTTTTCCGAGTTGGTGGGTCAACTTGTCTCCCGGATGGGGAAAAATAGGGCTACTCCTTTGAGTCCCTACTTGTTCCACCTGTACCAGCACAACCAACTTCTCACGATGGAGGAGGAGAAGGTGTGGAGGGATCACGAGTATCTCCGGAGGTATGGAGAGTCGGATGAAGAAGAAGAAGATGCAACCGGATCCGATTCGGAGGAGGATGAGGAGCCGTTGAAACCGCTCAATAAGCGGCAGAAGATGACCTCCCCGAATTCAAGAGGGACGCCTCCAAGAGAAACTTCCACTCCGG
Source organism: Straminergon stramineum (assembly GCA_963920665.1). Taxonomy (NCBI): domain Eukaryota; kingdom Viridiplantae; phylum Streptophyta; class Bryopsida; order Hypnales; family Calliergonaceae; genus Straminergon; species Straminergon stramineum. The sequence goes on from OY987270.1 coordinate 22,951,297, forward strand.
AGAAGGAGAAGGAGAAGGACAAGGGTAAGGGACCGAAAGAGGAACCGGCCAAGAAAAAGGGTTCAAATGACCCCTTCAACAAGTTGATTGAGATCCTGTGCACCATTCGCACGGATTGGGAGATCAACAAGCGACTCCTGGTCGCTATCGGAGAACTACTGGACACGCCAGTAGACAGCAAGCTTCCGGACGGGTGGCGGATTGTGTTACCAATCCGGAAGAGCACCGGAAGCGGGAGGCTAAAATCCAACGGCTTCAGGAGGAGGTGGACACCTTGAAGGCAGAAGTAGTGATCTTCAAGGAAGAGAAAGCCGCCAAGAAGGTGTTGGTGGAAGAGATGCAGAAGGCGGTCGAATTGGTGAAGGCTACGTTTGGGGAAATCGGAATGACCGCCGCCAAGGCCAAGCTGTACGATGAGGGTGTGCTGCAAGATAAGAAGTTATCCGGTACCCGGATAGTTCGGATTCTGGGAGACTTTGTTGAGCAGGTTGAGGGGGCAATGCAAAGTGCACGGGAAGCAGCTGGCCGGATGGAGGAAGCCAGCCACAGATTGACGGCCTTGATAAGTTCACAAGAGATCCATCTCTCGAATTTATCCTTGCCGTCCTTGTCTTTGGACATGGCAGCACCAAGGGGGAGGAAGGATTTGACTCCCCAATCGAAGAAGAGCCAAGGAGGACCTTCTATGCCTTCGCCCGGAAAGCGGATTGATTTGGATTCCTCTCTTGAGGCTCCAAATCCAGAAGCTGGGGAGCGGAGCAGGAACCTGACTGATGTCTTCGAGCAACTGCAACCGGAACCGAAGAGCCCAACGCTAGATCATGGGATTGCAGAATAGAAGTTATTTAGTTTGTACAATATAGGTAGGATAGGATCGGACCGGATTAGAATCCGGTCAGATAAGTGAGGATCGGATCGAAAGTTTCACGCGGATTTCCTGGTCACTTTTTGGATTTCAAAATGTATATAAATAGTCTCTGCGACTGAGACTGAGAGCAGTCTTTTCTCCTGAACTTTGCATAGGTCTTTTCTTTCGCATCCTTGTGCTTTCTATTTGTTTCTTGATGTATGTCTCTCCCGAGGATTGGCAGGGCTGTGCGGATAGAAGTTAGGAAGGCGTAGGAGGTTCAAGGCTGGCTTCTCCCTTTGGTGTTGGAGTTTGAATCGTATGTGCATGTGAGCGGGTTTTTTAAGAGTTGGGAGTGAATTTCAGTTCCTCAGCATTTTCAGAGTCTAGATTCCGGATAGGGAAGCCATTGTTAGGCTAGGCGGATAGGGAGGGATTCCTTAGTTGCGCTAGAACTCTTGGGTGGGAAATCCGGTTGAGTGCCCGAGCTTTGTGAGGTCTTGTCGTCTTAATAGATAAACGGAAAAGCTTTGGAGAGTGTTGGAACGGACGGGTACACTTGTAATCGCCTGACTTCGCACGGATAGAACGTAGCACCAAAGTCGCTGTAGTATGAGAGGGTCGTACGGGGGGTCTTTGTGTGACCTGTGATCCGGATTTACATCTGGGTTACTGTGAAGGACCAAACCGGATCCTGGTTAGTGTAGGAGATTAGAGAGTAGGAGAGTGGGTCTTCAGCCACTATAAGTCACGGACGGAGTGGTGGGCCTACCACTTTAAAAAATCAAGCGGCGACCCCTCTGATGGTGAAACAGAGGCTAAACTAAACCGGATTAGTATAGAGAGGGAGTTGAGCTCACGGACAGATTGGGACGGATCTGTCTAGAGAGGTATTCAGGACCGGAAAGTGTAGGGTTCTGGGTGTTTGGTTATCTTGCAGACCGGATAGCTAGGAGGACCGGAGAGAAGAGAGAGATATGGTCGTAGTTTTTCGGGTGTTGTGGGATTTCTGGTTTTAGATCTAGGACCGAAAAGTGGGACTCTGGCTACTGAATGTGCTTAAGTTGTTAATGAAGCTAGATACTTCATAGGATCTCGTGGGTTCGATCTTTAGAGTCACTTTGTTATGCTCTAGGGTGGTTTTTGTGAGTATAACTAGGGAATTGCTTCCCTTGTGGTGCGACAGCACGCATAACATCCAACGTGGCACCTTCTACACCTGGAAAAATTCCCCAAGGCCGCATCGTAAACACATTTGTATTGCTTGGGCCTGGCATGTCTTCATCCGCAACATACGTAGCACATTCCACTACAACATCGAGCGGTGGAATTTCTTTTGTGCTCAACCGCCTTCCATGGGCTACAAGGTCGGCTTCATGTGTGACAAGTCTTACATTCTCATCCACAAGGGCCTGGACCCTTGTTCTTTGACCTACCAACTCTGCAGCATGTTGTTGTAATGCTTCTTCTTTTTCTGCTTGTAGTGTTTGGACTAATTGGCGCAAGCAAAGTACTTCTTCATTAGCAGCTTCCACTCCACCAATTGGCTCATGTTGGTCGAGATCTGCTGCGGTGCCCATCTCACCCTCTACCTCCATCAAGTCCATCCTCGGTTGCTTGGCTTGCTCCACCATGTTCTCGGGCACATTTGGTACATCATCCAATGGCGCTTGAGGATTGTGTGGAATGTGGCGGGGTCTATTTGGGACTTGACCATTCCATTTCTTGGCCAAGAAGGTTGTCCAATCCACATCCTTCCCAAGAATAACCTCCGCATACACCATTTGGCATAGTGAAAGGGTCCCATTTTTCTGAGATCTCGCACCCCAAAGTGCCACTGCCACTTCAATCAGCCTATTCCTAAAGGCTGGATGTTGGCACTTGTCAATATTCACCACGCCAGATTTCACGTGCACCTCATACCGTTCTTGTGCCCAATGGCAGTTGATGTGGGCCCAATCTACAAACCTTCGACATGTCACTCTTGTCCATGGACCCTCCACATCCATCCACCCATGATTTGCCATAATGTCAGGGGCATTGAACGTGCGCCAATCCAAGGTTGCCCTATTTCCCCTCTTCTTTTTACTTGGGGGTTCACCTCCATGTCCTGAACCTCTTGCTGCACCCTCTACATCCATTCTTGATACCTGCACAAAAACACACATGATACTGTATGCGAATACAATGACAAATTGCTTTGCCTTCTGTTGTGTGAAGGCAACTGAAATGTGGCAAAACAAATGCCAAATGCATAACACTTCCTCTCAAATTGCAATGCAAAGCTTTCTCAAGCTAGGGCAGAGCAACTCAAAAGAGGAAGCAAGGGTAAATGAGCCCCAAAACCTCACTTATACCCCCCAATTACCGACCCAATTAGGGGGGGTAATTAACATCAAATCACCCCTTTAATCAAAAATCCAAACCGTCCAGGGTGATGGACGACCCGACGATCGACGATAAAACCGTCGACTGAGGTTCGGCACAGGTTCGGGGTGCCGTCAACAAGTTCGGGGTGCCGTCTACAAGTTCGGAATCCATCATGACCGTCCGACACGCGGTGACGGATGCAGCGACGGACTCTAGTGACCGTCCCCCTCGACGCCCACACCGTCCCGACGACGGCGTGACCGTCCCGTCAACACCCAATCCATCCCCCTCGACGCCCACATCGTCCCGACGACAGTGTGACCGTCCCGTCGACGCCCAATCCATCCCCACGATGCCCCGACCGTCCCCTCGACGCCTAGTCCATCCCTACAACGCCCGGACCATCCCGTCGACGCCCAATCCATCCCCACGATGCCCCGACCGTCCCCTCGACGCCTAGTCCATCCCCACGATGCCCGGACCGTCCCCTTGATGCCCGGACCGTCTCGTCAACGCCTAGTCCGTCCCGTCGACGCCCACACCGTCCCCACGACAACGTGACCGTCCCGTCGACGCCCAGTCCATCCCCACGACGCCCGGACGGTCCCCTCGATGCCCGGACCGTCCCCTCGACGCCCGGAACTTCTCGTCGACGCCCGGTCCGTCCCCACGACGCCTAGACCGTCCTTTAGTTTCCAATTTTTTTTTGGGGGGGGGGGTAAGAAATATTTATTCATGTTTTATTTATTTTTTCTTCAAAACTTGTGGTGAAGGACTATGAAGTTAATCATACAAAATTGTTATAGTCTAAAGATCTAATGGTCCAAATTTCCTAAAATTCATTCCATGCATACAAGATAAAGTAATCTTTACTTTTGTACAGTTAAAAATTTAAAATTGAGATCATAGTGGTGTAGGGGGTAGGGTGAATGGAAAAAAATGGAAGAGTAAAGGAAAAGGAGAAATACAAGAGAGTAGAAGAAAATGGAAAATTGTTCTCATTTTCATGCAATGGAAAACCATGGCATGGAAAAAATAATGGAAAAGAAAAATGCAAGAAGAAAGAAGATGAAAAAGGTAAAGAAATGTAAATAAAGGGGGGAAAGTTAAAAAAAGGAAGAAAGAAAAGAGAATGGAAAGAAAGTGGGAAATTAGCTCGTTTTCATGCACTAAATTCCCATTGCATTGGAAGAAAATGGGATAGTGCTTTAGGAAAATAAAAGAGGATTAAGAAAAACAGAAAATGATTTGCATTTTCATGCAATGGTTTAGGGTTCCATGGAAAAAAATGGGAAAGGAAAGGCCAAGAAAAAAAGAGAGATCATGAAAAAAAATATAGGAAAGAAAAGTAGAAGAAGAAAGACAATGTAATGAAAGGTAATAGGAAATGATTCTCATGATCAGGCAATTTTTTTGTTTTGCATGTAAAAAATATGGCAAAGGGAGTAAGGGACGGCCAACAAAAAAAAAAGATAGAATTCAGAAAGATTTACGAAATGAAATGAAAATAAGAAGCACAACAGAATTTTAAAAAATGGGGAATCATTCTCTTTCTGCAATTGTATGAGAAAAAAAATGGGAAAGAAAGAGAAGATGAAGAAGGGAAAGAAAAAAGAAAAGATCAAATATAAGAGGACAGGATAAAAATAGGAAACCTTCATCATTTTCATGCAATGGTATTGCATTGCATGTAAAAAAAATGTGAAAGGAAGGCCAAGAAGAAAGAAGACAAAATTGAAAAGAACTTAGGAAATGAAAGGAAAAGAAGAAAGGTTTTAAAATTCTTTGTAGATCAATTTCACCTTAAGGATTATTGTATTTCAATTCCATCTTTTCACATAAGAGCACCTAACAATTTAGTGTTTTGTTGAATTTTAAACATACCTATACTTCAGAATGGTCTAAAGATATTGTTATGAAGTTTTTTGGTCTTTACTTTCAATACGATTTTTAGAACTTTGAATCGAATGCTTCCACCTAAAAACTTTCAATTCAAAGTCTACATTTTAGTTGCAATATGCACTTTTGATCCCAACTAAAGAATGAAGATCATCTACTCTAGTTTTCACTCCAACTTAAGGATTGAGGTAAATCCTAAATCCTAAACCCTAAACCCTAAACCCTATACCCCCTTTTTGTTGCAATTTTGTGATTAATTGATGTTGGGGAAGTTTATGTAAGTATGTCACTTTAGCAAATAAGAGAGGATCCCTTTAAGAAATAAGGAAATAATAATGATGGGATTCTATGTATAGCAAGGGCCATCAAATCATGCACTCCACAGTTTTTATTTTTATGGTAACATTACATTAAATATGGGCCTTTTAAATATAAATGAAATTTTTGGAGTGCATGATTTGGTGGCCCTTTGTTCACTGGAATTTATTTGTCCTCTACTTGAAACAAACACAAACATTGAATTAGCACTCCAGAAATTCCCGCCACCATAGAAAAATGTAGTATTTCAAACCCCTACTGAGACTTGACAAGGCCGAGGAGTTAAATGAATAATTCTACAAACAAGGATTCAGCATTAATACCGAGCGCGCTGTCGTCGTTGGTGACGGCTCACTCGACGACCTTCCCACCCCGGCCTCGACGCCCTGACCATCGCGTCGAAGCCCTCACCGTCCCGTCGACGCCCTGACTGTCCTGTCGAAGCCCTCACCGTCCTGTTGACGCCCTGACCATCCCGTCGCAGCCTTGACCGTCCCCTCGATGCCCTGACCGTCCCCTCGACGCCTGGAACTTCCCGTCGACGCCCTCACCGTCCCCCCGACGCTTGGTCCATCCCCTCGACGCCCTCACCGTCCCCCCAATGCCTGGTCCGTCCCCTCGACGCCCTCACCGTCCCATCGACGCCTTGACTGTCCCCCCGAGGTCCTGTCCGTCCTCTCGATGGCATTTCTGTCCACTTGAAATGTATATAACTCTGGATAAAGTTCACTTGGAAATTAGTCTCTCTCCTGCTCTGACGGTGCTCTCTTGTCCTGGACTAGTTGCAGTCCTTGCTTGGAAGCGCAGGTGCTTGGGTGGAGGCGGATTTGAGGGATAAGGGGGGCGGTTTTTCACAATGTGGAACCCGAAACCCGAAACCTTTCATTTTTATCATTTGTTTCTGTCTCGATGGCTCGCGAATTTTCGAAGAGGAAGGTTGATGCATGGATTACAGGCATTGGAGATGCACCAAATTTGGAACCATCTGTGGAATCAACAGATTGCGTTTCGGAGGCCGTAGTTGCAGAAGGGGTCAATGTTGGGGTTGCTGGAGAGTCTTTGAAAGCAAAGAAAAAACAATGGAAGAGGCACAAAGCCACAAATTCGGAGAAGTGGCCAAGCAAGGTTGTCGCAGCACAGGATAAGTGAAATTCCCTATTATGCTCACAAAAACCACTTTAGAACATAACAAAGTGACTCTAAAGATCAAACCCACAAGACTTTGTGAAGTGTTAAGGTTTGCTAGACAATTTGGAAGCAAATGTCAGTACTAAATCCTATCCCCCTTATTCTCCCTCTATCCGACCAGAAGATCTTCTCCTGATCGGAAGTAATCAATCCGGAATTGTACTTTATCCAGATCAAATAATCAACTAGTCACAAAACAACACAACAGTCACCAGAACAAGATACTTCCGTTCCATTTTCCTCACGGAGACGGATATCTTTCCCTTCCGGATTGCCGTCTATCGTTCTACTCCGGTTTTACTTAGCCTCTGTTGGCACGTCAAAGGGTTCTGCCGCTTGCTTTTTAGAGTGGTAGGCCCACCACACCTTCCGGTCATATAGTGGCAGAAGAATCACTTCTCTATTCTAATCTCCTGCTCTAATAGGATCCGGTTTGATCCTTCACAACAACCCAGAAAACGATTCGGATTGTAGGTCACGCAAAGACCCCCCGTACGATCCTCTCATACTACAACGACCTCAGCATTTTCTCCAATCCGTGTGGAACTAAGGTGACCACAAGTGCATCCGCCCGTACCAGCAACACCTAGAATTCTTCCGTTTACTTATTCAGATGGCGAGACCTCTCAAGGGATCGGACGCTAACCCAGACACTCTATCCGGAAGCTCTAGCACAGTCAAGGATTCCTTCCCTAACCACCTAGCCTAACACTGGCTATCTCACTCGGAATCTTGAACTTTAAATTCACTGAGGTGCAATGACACACTCCTAGCTCTTACAACCTGCTCACATACACTTGCAATCAAAGGAAAACACACCAAGGGGAGAGATTCCTCTCCAAATCTGCTCTCCAGCACTCAATCTCTCATTCACTTACCCGGCCAGTCTTTGGGAAGGTACAATAAACAATAGAAAATGCAAGATACATAGAGGTTTGAAAAGGGAAAAGACTCTCCCAGTCTCAGTTGTGAGACTGATTTATATACAAAAGATATTTACAAAAAGGTTCCCGGAAATCCAGCCCTGTCAGGCGAGATTCTCGGATCTAATCTCCCCGGATTTTCCGAGATAAGATCCTATCTACCCAAAACTTTCTATTCTAAATTCTAACTAATTTACGAAGCTAGGGTCCTCCGCTGTTTGGGGTGGCTGTCCTCGCAATTTCGCTGAGGTTCTTGCTCTTGTCTCCCCCTTCCGGAATCTACTCCGGTTCTGCCGGTGGTTCCGTCCCTGTCTTCGCTGCTGTTGCTGCCGCTCCTGGAGATTTTGGTTCCGAAGGTCGTTGCTTTGAGACCGGAGTCTCGAACTTCCCGTCCAGGATCTCCAAGTCGTCCATCTCATCTGGGAGTGAAATCCCAAATAGTGAGATGGGCTGGTCTGTTTGGAGTCTCCGACTGCTCTCCTCGATCTTTGTTGCAGCCTCCCGGAACTCCTTCAGGGATCCATCCAACTTTGTGGTGAATCCGGCGAGGATGCGAGTCACTTGGGTCCCAGACACCTTCTGGTCCGCGTGCACCTCCTCGTTGAAGAGCTTGGCCTTCACCATGACGTCTCCGGATGCCCCGACCACTAAGGTCATCCAGTCGATGGCTGCCTTGGTCTCATCCTGGATCGACCGCGCAGCCTTCGTTTGCTCCTTCTGGTACTCCAGATCCTAATGGAGGGTCTGGATCTCTCCCCGCAATCGAAGCGCCAACTCATCCAGCTCCCGGATCTGCATATTTTGGGTCCCCACCCGGTCTTCCAACTCCCGGATGACATCCGGGTTGTTGATGCAGCTCGCCACCACACCCGGAAGCGAGCTATCTACCTTTCCGCCGACAAGGTCCACCACTTGATTCAGCGTCCGGTTCTTGACCTCCCAATCCGCTTTCATGTTACTGAGAATGCGGATGAGGTCGTTGAAGGGGGTGTTCAAATCCTTCAACGGCTTTGGCGGGGATGATGGAGTTGCCTTTGCCGTCACCTCCTCGACGAACTCCACCTTCTTCGGAGTAACTGGCTTATCCTTTACCTCTGGTTCTGACTCCTTGGTCTTCTCCCTTCCGAAAGGGGATCCGCGCAGGTTTGGCGTGCGCTTGATCCGCTTCCGGTTGAGTGGGGTTTCCTCTTCTTCCTCCTCTTCCTCCTCCTCTTCCTCCTCAACCCAGGTGCGCTTCTTGGCCCGCTTCGCACCCTTCTCCTCCAGATTGAGGCTGTCATCTTCCATCTCGGAGGTCTCGTCCTCCGATTCCCCATAGTCCTGGAGAGCCAACTGCGCCCTCCACTCCGTCGTCTCCTCATTCGTGAGGAGCCCCTACTTCTTGTACAAGTGGAAAAGATAAGGGCAAACCGGAGTCGCCCTACTCTTCCCCACGTTCATCACGAACTGGTTGATGAGTCCGTAGACGATCTTCGCCCAGTCGACTCTCCGCTCCCCGCTCAAGGCCCCAAAGATGGTATTTCCGAGGGTCGAGGTAAGCTGGGTAGGCTTTTCCGGGTGCAGGATCGGCACCAGGAACTCCAGGAGCCTGCGGTGCCGTCTGTTGATGCACTCTTTAATTGCAAACCCGTCCTTCGGATTCGCCACTCCCTTGAACTTCCCTCAGACGAAGTCGTCCTTCCGGTTGGCATACGCCCCGCCTCCCGGTCAGAGTTCATAAACTCCATGCCAGACTTCTTCTGTCCACAGAGGCGGAATCAGGCGGAGCGTGTTGTTGAATTGGTTCGAGGCTCCGTCCAAGAGTTCCCTCACCATGGCTTCGTTCTTGAAGCCCCAGGGTTTTCCGTAAAACCCTGCACAGCCCATAGAGGTGAGATCCTCTACGAGCTGCGCCTTCTCTCCTTCTGCGGATGGCCTTTGGTCAAGTGGCTGCAGGAGGAGTGGTTTTCCTTGAAAGAGGAGTGGTGGTGGTTCCTTTGTCTGGCCATAGCAAACAAGGGGGGAACGGGAGGGTGCACAAGGTTTGCCTTCATAATTCAAAACATATTCCCAAGAAGATGGAATTAGCTGGGAAGTCAGCCTTGCAGATTGATCAATTGAAGAAGTCGAGGGAGAGGTTGTCTATTGAGGCATTGGTTTGTCCGTGCGATCATTGTCGCGAGCCGTAATCTTAGAAGTCACCATGTTAGTACTAAAAGAAGTATAAGTATATAGAATTTTTCAAAATTCTTAACAGGCAAAAAGGGTTAGAAACCTCTTAGCCTAAAACATCTCACTAACACTGGATGGATACTCCAAGTAATCCGTAACAGAACCCAGGACGGATCCGGATTCCGGAAACCCGGATAGCGACAGCCTAGTACCTAGACTTCCGGTCTAGAAATAGGGACCCGTTACGGGTGAACGGTCCACTTTATGAACAGTCGGTATTTTGACGGGTACTTAACCCCGCCACTGCCATTTCCTTTGCCTCTTTTCCCACAACTGTTTTGTGTGCACATAGCTGAGTGAAATAGTGGTGAGTTAGTGCTCGCGTGAGAGGTGATAGTATCTACAAATTTCCGAATAGTTGAGATGGCGGAGGGAGATATTTGGAAGACCGGCTGGATGGTTTATCCAACCATTCCGGAAAGGCTGAGAGATAGATCCCAGCTAGAGGATGACCTCAGTGAGATAGGATGTGTCGGTCTATTCATGCGGCCGTGGACCGTAAAGAACGACCGGATGATCCAAGTGTTGATAGTCGGTGCTTCTAATCAGTATGAGTTGACCGTGAGAGGAAGGCCTCAAACCTGGACTGATGACGTCTGGGCTAGAGTTTACAGATTTCCTAAGAAGGGATCCGGTTTAGCGTCACGGACAGATAAGTTTGCAGTCGGGAAGTTCAAAAACGCGGCCCATTCTAAGGAAGGGTATGCGATTAGTGATTGTCTGGATGCTCGACAGAGACACGTCTTAGAGTTCTTGATCCCCATCTTGTATCCGGAAAAGCCTACCCGGGTTACAGTTACGGTAGCAAACACCATATTTGGTGCATTTGAGGGTAGACCAGTCAATTGGGGCAAGGTGATTGGATCCGTAGTCGCCAAGCTTGCCGCCAACGTGGGAAAGGGAAAGACAAGTCCCATAGGGCCGTATCTTTTCCATCTATACCATCACGCAGAACTTCTCAACGATGCGGAGATGGTGGAGTACAACACTGGAGCGACGATCCTGCAATACGGATTGACGGAAGAAGTGACGGCAATGCAGCCGCCACTGGAAGAGGAGGAGGATCCGGAGGAAGACGAGCAACCCCTGGAGCGGAGGCACCGGAAGTCCACGGATCCGACATCACGGGGAAAGCTTCCGGCTCAACAGAGGATCACGGAAGAAGAGGAAGGAAGCATATCCGGGTTCTTCAAGACCGGATTCAACTGGGTGCTCCAAGCGCAAGAGTACCACGAGAGCTTGATGGATCTGCTCAAGAGGATAGGCTGCGAGCTAAAGACGGAACCGAAAGATATCCTCGACGTGTTGAAGAAACTTCCAAACCCGGAAGTCCTCGAGCAGAAAGATAAGCAGATCATAGCCCTGGAGAAGGAGAAAGCGGATCTTTAGGCGAGACTCAACTGGGCGCAGGGCGAGATGGCTGAAGCGAAGCAAAGAGAGAAGGAAGCCCTCCAACTGCTGAAGAATTTATCCCGCTTGGTAGACAAGCCGGCCGATATGGTGATGAAGGCGGCTCTAACCCAGAGCCGGTTGACTGAGGAAGGGCACCTCACCGGATCCAAGGTCATCCGGATACTCGTCGACTTCTCATCCCGGATGGAGCTCACACTCAAGGAGATGAGGCAGCTGCTTGGACGAATCGACCCCGACCGGGTAATGGACTTCTCCAACTTCCCAGAGATACATTTTGACACGGAGACACCCGTCAAGCTCAGCGCCTCGATGCCGCTACCGTCGAAACCGGAAGTTCCGAGGGAGAGTCTCCGATACTCCATGGAACCGTTCTCCAAACAGTTGGAGAAGACAATCCGGGGGAGCGTGAAGTCGGCACCCGAGTCTAGCAAGCAGCCAGAGGCAAGACGGGAGTTGGCACCTCCAAAAGTTACGGTGTCTCCACCCATCCCAATCTTCAACCTTCCGGAAACGGAGCCGCTGCCGACACCTCATGTCCAAGCCTGTGGCCAACTAATAGAGCGGCTCGGGGGATTAATGAATCCGGCTCACTCTCATCCGGAGGAGTTCGAACACATGGGGGAGGAGCAGCAGCAACCAAGGAAGGAGATCGAGCCGATCGTGTTGGATGAGACATCTCTAGGCGAGGAGATTGAAAGGCAGATCACTCAGATTGAGAAATTTGAGGAGGAGGAATACCGGACTGGATTGGAGGACGAGGACGAGGAAGAAGCTGACTACTCTCCTCCGGAATTTCGGAAGATACAAACCCGGGCGGCGTTACGGTCGACCCCCATGAAGGCAACCCCGAAGGCAACACCAAGGGCATCTCTGCGAACACTAGCGAGTCAAGGCGGAAGCAACCAGAAGAAAGCGTGGAAGGCGAAGTAGTTAGGACTTTTTCTTAGGCAGATAGAATTTTGATTTTGAACCGGATCCGGATTTCCAGGTGTGGGACCGGGTTCCGGATTTGTAGGATCTCACCTTTCCCGGATTTCTCGGGAAGGTTGTGAGTGGTCACCTGGATTTCCGGGTGGCCTTTCGGCCTTTTTGGCTTTGAGTTGTTTTGTGTTTTTAAAGTGTGAGGCGGGTTGTTTGCCTCTCATTCCATCCTAGCATTATAGTTTGTATCTTAGCATCCTTTCTTTAATCTAAGCCACCAAGTGGACCCTCAGGGATTGATTTGTTGTAAATCCAGCTTTCTTGTGGTTCCGTGTGAGTGAGTGAAGTGTGAGAGAGAAGGAGAAAAGGAGGAATCCGGATCTGAGGGGACTTGGGTTTTATTTGTGAGGAATGTTTGTGATAGAATCTAGACTAGTGACTTTGGTATTGAGCACGTGCCTTTAAACTACTGTAACGGGAATCCGATTAGGAGTGGTAGGGGCGCGAGTCCGGATTACCAGGGAAGGTTCCGTGCGGAGATAAGCAACCGCCAGTGGAAGAAAACCCCATACCACTTACCGGAAGGTCAGCCAAACCCTAGGATCAGTTTAGCAAATAACTTACAACCCGCGGATTAGCTCCGGTTTCTGTTGGTCTGTCGTTGTAGTGGAGAAGACTTGTTACGGATTTGAGTAACCTGCCTCCCGGGTTGGCCATCCGGAAGGTTGTGAGAGTGTTTCCGGTCTGGTCTAGTGCAACATTTGGTCTAAGTGTGTGTTTTGTAGTTTGAGAGAGAGGAGAGTGTGAGGAATGCAAGTGGCAAGTCCCTGCCCCTTTATACAATCAAAGGCAGACCCTCTGAGGGTAAAACAGAGGTACCAAAAACCCGTGTTTGTGAGTGAAGTGACGGATCCGGAATCCGGAAAGAGAGTGAATTCGGATTGGATTCCGGAAAGTGAGAGCTTAAGTGGGTAAAACGGATAACCTAGGCCTGCAACAACATACTAGAATCCCCTGGGACGATATTTCGAGTTAGTTTACACGTTTGGGTGTTGTAAATGGTATTTACCGCACGCTACGCGTACAACAATCATCCAGGGGTCATTAAATTCTTTGCTATAAATGACATGACCATGGAATGTTATTCTCAATGGTGGAATGGAGGTACTCTTGGCGCCATGTTTACCCTTGATGAGAAGAATCAAGATCACGATGAAATTGGGGAGTTGGCTTACCATGCAACTCCACAAACCATGCAAGAAGCCAAACGACTCATGGCATATAGACGCAAGCGCACCGAACTTGCGTGGGCATTGATTTGCATTGTAGATGCAGTGCAACAGTGCTCTGTATTGCACAACAACATCACACCGGAGAACATTATGCTTCACTTTCCGAATGATGATGGAAGAACCGTGTGGATTGGTCTATGTGATTGGGGAATGGGCAGCCGCATCAATGAAGAAACCCCTTCTCTTTACCAATTCAATTGCCCAAGGAAGTTGCAAGCCACCCAAGCAAAATGTTGGTGGGTGGCTCCAAAGTTGATGTACTTGACTGGACAGACCGGAACTTCAACATCTCCAACTCGCACGGTTAAGCCACCGTCTGTTAGTATACACACGGATGGATATTCCATAGGGAAATTGGCTATGAAGGTATGGAAAAAAGATCGCGGAAATGTAGAGATGATTCCTGACCATACAGCATTTGGTACGTTTCAAGCAACACTTGGTGAATTGTGCAAGGTGGAGCCGCTACAACGATGCTCGGTGACATATGCCGTGCAACGACTAAGTGGTGCTCCAACATTTTGGACACCAGCCGTGGATTGCTACCGCAAGGCACGCCAAGAACAAGAACTTGAAGACTAAAAGGCAGGAAATGAAGATTAGATAATAATGTATTACGATATAGTATTATAGTTGCAAAATTAGTGTTTACTTAGCACATGCGATTATTATAGTATAGGCTTGAGGACATTTGTAGCAATGTAGTACACTTTGTGGCCTCAATCCATTTTGTACTAATTTTTTTTTACATAAATGTTTTTTATCTAAACAACGAGTGCAATTTTTTTCCATTCAAATTGATTACCAACCCTAAAAGCAATGAATCCATCAAAAATACAATCTATGGAAATTCATATTAAATGTGAAATAACTAAAAAATTAGAAGGTTTGTCATTGATATATGTTATTGTACATAATGTCATGGTACCTATATAATAATTAAAGTTGGAGTGTCACTTTAAAACTATCCAAAATCAACAAACAATGGTTGTAGGTTCAAATTTCATATTGCTATAATATAATATTAAAAATTCCCAAATTTTCCAAATTAGATTAAAAACTAGACTTGATAGATTTGTAATTGTAATAACCTCATGTTTTAGTTGGACTCAAGTTCTCATTTTTATAGCTAAGAATCACAACATGCATAAACACCATGAGATGGACAAAAATAAACTATGAGGGTGATATATAAATTAACCATCTCACCCTCTAGAAAACTTATTTTGACCATAGTAAGGGAATTTCCAATATTTTTCTTTGAAAAGGTAATTAAACAACTATCCAAAAATCAATAGCAAAAATAAAATCTATTTTATAAATTTGAGCACAGTATTCTTCAAACAATGTTTTTTTTCTATCTTCAATAGTATTTCAAGGTTCTTTAATCCCTAAAGGACCAAGTTGTGTTTTTTGGCAATATAGTGATTTTTGGGTAGCTCATTATAGATGGAGTTTTCATTTATTTTCTTTGAAATTTTTACACAATATGTGTACAACAAGTAGCTTTAAGGTCCAACAATTTTCATAATTTTTGAGTACATACTTAAAAAGGTATTGCATGATATGTGATTTTCATTGCTTGGCCGGCAACTCGAGGAGCTCAAACAACTTCTTCAAAAATCACTTCTTTTGAAAATTAAAATTTGAAACTAATTCTCTAGATTTATATTTAGGTGGGAAGCTTTGAATTATTCCATTTTGATCAATGAGTCTAAAGTTACAGGGATTATTTGTTTGCAAGCAATTTTTGATTAACTACTCTAAAATAAACTTTGAAATTCATTGTTTAACTCAAATTTCAATATTTTTGAAAAAAAACAAAAAAACATTGGGTGTAGATTGTTTATCACAACATTAAAGGCTTTGGGATTTTCATTTTTCAATTCCCTAAATAAATTATTGACAATTTAGTATTTTAAACCATTACATATCATTTTCTACTTACCATTTTTTTCCTATATGTTATACAACTCCAAATGATTTAAAATTTTTGAAGCATGTAGACAACTTGACTTCAAGAACAAATCCAAAGAATTGCAACCATTTTGGTTATTTTATCATATAGATGTGGCCTTCTAAAGTGCAACCACCCGGATTTTTGCAGGGATAGATAATGGATATTTGTCACTTCAAACACTAATACCTTGCAATCATAAGATGGAAAATTCTGAAATTTTTTCCACAACTTTTCAAACAAGCTTGTTACAAGATTCTATGGTTACATGTGTCCAAATATGTGTTTTTTTCCAAACTTTAGTACTTGTACTATAAATGGCAGTTTTGGAGTGGTTATGGTAAAAACAAAGCTTGGTCCTTTAGGAATTAACCATGAAAGAATGCTAAGGACTAAAAGTTTACAATAGATGACTTTATTGGGTTTTGATTTTTTGGAAACCTAGAGGTTATTGCAAGACAAAACCAAGAACAAACAATGGAAAGCCAAGGGTCGAAACCCTATAGGACCATAGACAAATCACAACACAAATAAGACTAAAACTACATGAAGGAACCACAATTGGGTTTCTTCAAATTCCAAGTGATGACTTTGCCATCTAAGGAACCAAAGAATGGTGTACAAAGCCAGGTGCTATCGAATTTCCTAAGTTACTTGTCTAATTTAATTAAGAGTTTGCCACATAATAACATTGTGTAGAACCAAGCCATTCTTCCATGGTCAAGAGTGCCTTTTCCTTTCTCTTCTTTTCTAGTCCTTGTGGCTTGGAGGTTGTTTGTTTTGGATCTCTTTTTAGTGCAATGGTTTGACATTTGTTCAAAAAAAAAAAAAAGAGTGGCTTCCTTAAAGATGACTTTATTGTTCATTGTATAAAAAAGAATACACCTATTCATCCAATAACCATAGCATCTGATTGACTGTCATGGTTATGAGAGGCCATATTCTTTAATAATTGATTGTAAAAGCATGTGACATTATGACTATGGCAATCAAGCAAAAAATTGTTAGCTTTTTAAATGAATAAGTGCATTGTTTGTTTTTACATTGTTCAAAAATTCATCCATCAAACACTTCAAGTCCTTCACGTCTTTATTGAATAACCTCCTTAATGCATGAGGGTTTTTAAGGCAAAATCTACATGTATAATAACATCCTGCAATAGATGATTTCCATAACTTATTGAAAATTTTGTCAATAGACAAAGTGTTTATTAATCCCTAAAGAATCAAAGATAATTTTTGGTTAAACACTCAAAAGTACCATTTTTGTTTAATATATAAAATATAAAAAATATTGAAACTTATCTTTTCACATACCAAAATCTCAATTTTCTATTGAATTTTTTTTTAAAAATTTACACAAATAAAGGAAGCCTTTACTACAAGAAATTTTTCTATAGAATTTAGAAAATTTGAGTAACCTCCTACAAGCTAAAGCCTTTTGAACAATGGGGAAAGAAACCCCTTGCATATTCTCTTTCATTTCCATTATGTTCCCTACTGAGTTCACATGGAAGGGAACAATGATAGGGTACATCATATCATTTCATGTGCATGTCAAGTAGGTGCCATTGGATTTTTTATTTTTTTATTTAAAAAAAAATTCTAACACAAGTGAAGGAACCTTATTGTAGGAGGGAAAAATTAAAAACAAGAACCCAGCTGCAAGCGGGCTGGGCGGGGCAAGCACTTACTGAGCACATGTTAAAAAAATGGAATGGATGGGCATAACTTAGCCTCAAAATGGCCATAGCACCAAAATATGTTGTTTGCAAAACTTTGTGGCTAAACAAGTCCTAACAAATTTGTTGATTTTAGATAGTTCAAATTTTGCAAAAGTTCTTTTTGGAGTCTAGTTTTAGCACCAAAAATCCAATCTTAAAAATAAATGACAATGATTTCTCTATAAGAGATTTTGTGCAAGGGTACCAAGTGCAATCTTGACTTTCTACAGTGTTCAAAGCACTTGGGATGAGCCTCAAATACACTAGACCTTGGATGAAAATGACATTCTAAGTTCATTTTAAAAACTTGTGGAATAGATTTTGAAGAGCCATAAATTGATTGGAATTATGCATATTATGCTTATTAACCTCATATTTTTTTGGTCACCAAATTTTTTAGATTTGACTTGTAAAAAGAAAATTAAAACATTTTTAATGTTTCAACACCCTCATGGTCAAACATTAACATAGCAATTGTTTCCTAACTGAACATAACAATTGTTTCTTCGGTGGACATAACAATTGTTTCTTTGCTGGACTTATAAAAGTTGTATTTCATATCCATTTTGACCCAAAGGTGGATCTTTTGTTTTCAAGCAATATGCTTGCAAAAGTAATTCAAAAGTATCTTTCAAAATTGTAAAAGGATGTATACAACTTTTTCCATGTAGACAATTTACATGGTGGCATTTATTGAAATTGAAAAATCATTATTATGTTTTAATGTAGTACTAACCTTCTCAAACTCAATTTCATAGTCAAGTTGTTGCAATGTCAACCATTTAGATTCTGACTATACTAGTAAGAATATAAAATGGTACTATTGTATTTGAAAATAGTGGGTGCAATTGAATGAAGGTGGTTTGCCCAATTAAAAAAATCCAAATATGATTAAAGAAGTGATTCAATATGGTGTTCACTAATATATAAAAAATTTAAGAAAGAATCCATCTAGACTAATTTTGGAAAGTGGTCACAATTACAAGTTTGGAAACTGCAGGGAGGGTGGGAGGGACATCCCATTGCAAGGCTATTCCTACCGTATCTTTTTTTCTTTTTTTGAACAAATGGACAATTTCCATTGCATGGGGAAACAATATACATAACCAAAGACCTCAACTCAAGTAAGGATTTCCTACCATATTTTTTCAAACATACTCATGTAAACACTAAACTTTTAGTAGCATAGAATATATTAATTCTTCCATTACTATTTTTTTTTATAGCATCATGAAGATGAATATTCATAAGTTTTACCTAGAATAATATTTAAAGCAATGCTTATCATCTGCACTATTTACACACATTAATTCTTTTCCTCTATAGCATTCTATCACCAAACTACATGCATAATCCACATATTGTAAGTGTCCCCAAACATCAAGTTGTCTTAATCTTGAATTCAACTTTTTGTGATAAATTTGTCAATGAGTCTGTAGATCTCACTTGTCCCCAAGATCCATACAACATCACAATGTCAAGTAAGGTAGTAGACAAGGTGTCTTCAATCTATGAAGCTTGTTATTGGTGTCTTATTTGATAAACTAACCATCATATAGTAGGATAATTCAAGAATAAAACAAGAAAGAATGTTGGAGTTTCATAATCTGAGAGGTTGCCATCCTAAATTCCATAAGATGTTAAATCCTGCCCACGAAATGGGCCCATCAGGGTAAGTTGGGGGGTTTGGGGGCAAAAGTAAAGAAAGCCAACTACATTTGGGCCATCACTAGGGGTTTTTTCAACCCCTCCCCCTACTAATTTGGGGTCTTTGATTGCAAATATGAATTCAAAATTTGCAAAAGAAAATTTGTGGAAAAAATAAAGAATTCTTGCATTTTTCCATGGGGTAAATCTAGTCCATGGGACTCATTTCATGGGTAGGATTTAACACCTCCCATTTCCTACTCCCATGAACTTACACCTTAGTAAAGTAGAACAACCCAAAACCGATCATTTAAGCACATCTGGATATGATTTAGGGTAGTGCAAGGCATGCCAAATATTTTCAGAGGTGCAATGATAGAAATGATGGGGATTGCAAAAACTATGGTACTTTTATTACATAAATTGAAATTACTATGAATTTTGAAAGGCTAAAGTTGAACTTGATCCATGATCAATACAAAGAGTCATTCAATTCTAATCATTCAAGAATTGCTTTCCCATTCATTACTTCCTACTTCTTTGCTCACTTATGTGTCATTGAATTATTAGCCCAAACCTTGAAAAAGTACAAAACACACATTCCTAGGGAAAAATGGAAATCCATTTCAATCTTGATTGGAAATACAAAACACTATTGATTGCCCATGGGGTAGTGATTGGTAATGGGTGGTTTTACCTTAAATGTTGCACTGGCTCACACTACTTTGCTTAGAAAGCTCATACATTTCACATAAAGTACTTTGATCTAACAATTGGCTCTCTTAAAGCAAGAATAATCAGAGTAAAAGTCAGGGATTACAAGGTCAATTTTTTTTTGGAAACAATGAAAGAAAATACAAGGGCAAGTGTTTTGTTGTTTTTTGTTGTTTTTTGTTTTTTGTTTTCACAAATGAAATGAAATTCCATTGCAAAGAATGTAAAATACAAACTAACCAGCTGCAAGTGGCCCAATGTTTCAGAAACTTTTTAAGTTTTTCCAGTTTATTTCCATTACTTCTCAAATGGAGCTTATTTTTCAAGCATATTGTCTAGCTATTTCTTTGTTTTATATTCAAAATAGAAATTTTATAAAAAAATTTCACTAGCTTTTTGCTGATGCTTTCAAATTGCAATCAGTTTTAAGGTAAAACCACCCATTACCAATCACTACCCCATGGGCAATCAATAGTGTTTTGTATTTCCAATCAAGATTGAAACGGATTTCCATTTTTCCCTAGGAATGTGTGTTTTGTACTTTTTCAAGGTTTGGGCTAATAATTCAATGACACATAAGTGAGCAAAGAAGTAGGAAGTAATGAATGGGAAAGCAATTCTTGAATGATTAGAATTGAATGACTCTCTGTATTGATCATGGATCAAGTTCAACTTTAGCCTTTCAAAATTCATAGTAATTTCAATTTATGTAATAAAAGTACCAAAGTTTTTGCAATCCCCATCATTTCTATCATTGCACCTCTGAAAATATTTGGCATGCCTTGCACTACCCTAAATCATATCCAGATGTGCTCAAATGATCCGTTATGATCCGTTATGGGTGGTTCTACCTTTTATCCCCAATTCCTCCGGCTAAAGAATGAACTAACTGCCGAATTTTCCCGATCATTGGAGCGACCTGGCCCGACAGACTCAGACACAACATGACAAGGGCAAGTTTTGTCTCCTTATACCCTGGTAACGCCTGGTTCTTCAGTCAGCTGACTCAACCGAGTCTTCCTATGGGGTGGCAGGTCAAGTTCATTGACTTGGCCGGGTCCTTGCAGTTTGACCAATACTCTCAGTCTGAGTATCCGTTAGCCCAAGACTGTACCACCATTTGCTCAAATCACTTACTTTAATTAGTGGGTTAGCCATGTCTGCCACTAATCCTTTAAGCAAACAGTACTTTTCTGTGAGTTTTTTCCTTGAGTGTAATGCAAGGCCAATATATTGGGTCCTTGGGCCTCTCGCCATCCATGGCTTGGGCTGGCTGTGCTGCTCTGTTTGCTTAGGTTTTAGGGGGTCTGGGTCCGTCGTGTCCCCACCAGGCCACCTGTGGCTGGCGGTTTTGTTCTCTTCTCTCCGCAATGAAATTCGCTTTCCATTTGTGTCAAAATCAATCAATCAAAAAATTATATATATGGTCCATTGAATTAATCCCATGGCCTTATGGTGTAAACGGGAGGGAGGGTGGGATAAAACTTATGACTATATTTGCTTTACAGTCATTAAGACATCCAATAATCATAGTAATTAATTTTTAGCATATGTTCATAAGGAGCATTATACATTCCTTAAAAAATATGCCATCCATATTTCTTTTTATATTTTATTTCTTCAAAGTTTTGTAATTGCACATATACTTATCTAGGACAAAATTCCTACTTCATGTTACAAATTATAACATGGTATAGGGTTTACAGTTTGAGGTGTGAATGAAAATCAATTTTTTTTTAATCTTACATGTAGTCATAAAGGCATCCATTTTGTGTACAATGAACCCATTCAATTTATGTATTTATGAAGGGTAGTCTTTCTTCCTCCAAGAAGTAGAATTCAATGATGCCAAAGGAATTGGCAAGAGGAAAGAAGAATCACTAGTAAGCTCTTTTGTGTTAAAGAGGTAATATAATGCTTCTTCCTATTGTTTGCAACAATTCCTTAAGGAAATTGTGACTTGAAAAGCTATATGGAAGGTATAGTAGTCATGTATAGCCAACCATTTCAGAAATTCATTTAGAAATTTCTCTCAAATATATTTTTTCCACTTGTAAAGGATATAAAGGAACACTCTCAATTTTTGGAAATATCTAAAATTAGTAGCTCACAATTTTTTTTGGAACAAATGGCGAGCCATTTGTATTAATAGAAAGAACCAGAAATAAACAACCTCCAAGCCTCAAAGGCTGGAGTAGCCCACACTAATTAGCCAACCATAATGCATCACATTCCAATTTTCCAAGGATAATATTGAAGCATTGTTGAAGAAAGTGTGACTATTTGTTTTATACATTAGACTAATTATTTTGCTAATGTATGTAAAGATTGATATTCGCAAGTTTGGTATTTGTAGTTGTGGAGTTGGGGCTTAGAAATGTACACATGATTTGTTTGAATGCTAAAAAGAATCCAATCTTGAGGCAGAGATGAATTCATAACTTTGGCTGGATTTAAAATATGGTTTTAGGATCAATAAACTCTAAAAATCAAACAATTCTATGTGTTGAGAGTGTCGACTCCAATGGTTTGGAGCAATTCTATTGATTGTATGGTTTTTTTGACCCATTATGTACCCAACTTGAATGTAATTATATATTCCAAGTATGAAATAAAGTTCACATTATGAGATGACTTTATTCCTTGAAATTATTACATATTATTATACCCCTCTATCAATTCAGCAAAGAATAATTTTAAGAAAAATTTGTTGGACTTTTAGGAGAAATAACATTTTTTAAATCTCTAAATGGCAAAGGTCTAGATTCTTAAATTATATTATGATAAATATTGAAAATTGCACTAATACTCTTTTTTATTTGGTAGACACTTGTGTGTTTTGAGAAGGTGGTAATTGGGTCCCCAAAACTAGAAGTATAATGGCAAGAGCTAATAATTCATTTCTAATAATCCTAAATGTCAAATCAATTTTCAACCCATGTACAATGTAAATTAGATATGCAAATTGTAAATTGGGCCTACTACAAATTGAATAAAGATCCAATTGTGAAGAAAGTCTAAAGCTTCAATGCATCTTCATATTATTGTCTAAGTAGAGTGAAATTTTTATTTTTTTGCAAAGTGATTTTTTCTATGTATTAGAAGTAAAGCTTATTAATTTGTTTCAATTTTCTTTGATATGTGATTTTATATATGATTCTTGAGGTTTCACATGTGTTGTTTTATAAGGTACCAAAGTGGCAATATAAAAGGTTACAATGGTGCTCCAAATTTGAGTATTCAAGTTACTTGCTAGATAAAAAGTATTAATCACATTAGCACTTGTCACACATTACATCCATAATTTTGTTTTCATTCAAATATGGTAAATTTACATCCAAGTTTTTTTGTAATTTGGAGTTTTATAATAGTTTCATTTAATATTTTACTATTCATGTTATAAGAGATTGGCATGATTTGATGACAAATTGCTAAGGGAAAAAAGTGCTTCATAAAAGAAGTTTTTTATTAAAAGTTCTAGTAGACATTAGAAATGTAATTCATTGGTTCATTTGTTTTATTTATTTAGCTTGTTTAGGGTAATTTCTAAACATCCTAGGGCTTCTTTAAGCTTCTAGGAATTTATTGTAAATTGGACAAAAGTCAATATTTTGATAAGTTGTTTCAATTTCATGTTAGCTATAATTGTTTAAACTCAAATGAGGCATATCATTGACTACATAGGATATGAAAAAGACAACAATATCATAAATAATTGAAAATTATAATATTTGACTATAAGGATGTTAAAATTCCAAAAATGATTTAAAATTTTCTTTTCATATTTTTCTAGTATAAAATCTACAAAAAATTCTCCAAAATAAATAAATAAAGATTCTAAATTTTGGCATACATATTTGTAACCAATTTATGGCATTCCAAAATCTACTCTATAATTTTTTTGGATGAATTTCTAATACAATTTTTTTTCCAAGATGCAATGTATTTAAGACTCATTTCCAAGAGCCATTAATATTATAGAAAGCCAAGACTACAATTGGTATTGTAGTACAAAATCTTGAATAAATAAACTGCTATCATTCATTTCCAAGATTAGATATTAGGCCCCCAAACTAGACCTCTATAAGAAATTTTCAAAAACATAAACTATGGCCTTTGGCTTCTACCTCGACTACACCTGGGTTGCATTCTATGGAATACTATTTACACATTTAACCTTTAGTTATTTCACATGTCAGCAAACACAATTTAAAGTCTTCAATTTTGGGAATTTGGGGCCCTTCAGGCAGTGAATTTTAGAGAGGGGCAACATTTGGTTTGGGGTTCGGTTGGGGTTCAGTCGGGTTGAGGTTGGGGTTCAGTCGGGTTGAGGTTGGGGTTGGATTGATTTGGGGATCAGTTGGGCTTCCATTGGGTTGACGTTGGGGTTCCATTGGGTTGGGGTTGGATTTTAGGGTTTTAGGGTTCAGGGCTGGGGTCATGATTGGTTGGGGTTGGGGTTGCCGGTTGGGATGGGCTGGATTGGGTTGGGCAAGGTGGGTGGTCGGGTGTAAAGACATGGGTGGCTAGGTGTGAAGACTTAGGTGGTTGGGTGTGTGGGTATAGATGGTCTAATGTTTTTAATTTGTAGTGGTTGACTTTGCTTTTATAATCCATTTTTAGCATGCAATAATTTTTAGATTTATTTCATTTTGTAGACAAGACCAAGGATTTTATAGCATGGACTTGGAAAAGGATTAAGGCCACCACTTCATAAACATAGATATAAGATATTGAATTTTTTTTGTTCTGTAACTACCTTAGAGGGTTATTGCAAAAAGTATTGTCCATTTTCTATAGTGTTTTGATGTTGTGCTTTTTTCCCCTTGAAGTACCAAATAATCAGATAAACAATTTTCTAAAAATATGAAAAATAGGTCCAATTCAAACACCTTGAAAAAGGGTTTTATGAGGGAAAAGATTAGCAAAATTTTCTAAGTAGGAGAACTACTAAAGTACAAAATCTCATGAAAATGAGCATATTAACATTTTGAATTGTAAAAAAAAGAAAAATATTTTTTTGAAATTAAAAATTGGCCATTTGCAAAGACTTGATGTTTATGGGATTTCACCAAAAGACTAATATTAGAACCATCGTCAATGTTTGAAAATTGTGCACAATGAAAATAATATCTGCGCTTATGTAGAAGATTTGAAACAATGTATTTATAGATATTCTTAGGTAGGCATTTTTTTTCTTACTATGCAAACATGCCATGCAATTTTCAGCTTTAGATCATTAATTTAAGAGACTCCTGACATAGTAAAAGCCTAAACCTCTATTTGTGACAAATTAGAAAAAATAAAATTTGAAATATTTTTTAAATTTGAAAAACAAGAAATCAAGTTAGAAAGGTCTATTAATTTTTTTCAGATTTTTCAGATTTCAAATTCAAAAATTTTAGTGGAAAAAAAATCACCCCAATTATGATGGAAAATGGAAATGGTATTTTTCGCAATCGCTCTAGATTGCTTCTTTGAACTTAGAATTTTATAAGTATTGATTCAATTTTAGACTAATAAATCAAGACATAATGGAATCAAAGATTGGAATATCTACCTAGAAATTCATATATAATGACATCCTTTTTTTACAAGATGAAGAGATGTCAACAATCCCTTGTGGTTAGCTTACAAAATTATATACAATAGTACACTTGTTTTTTGTTTATTAAATAAATAACTTGAATGATTTGAATGTATTATAATTTTTGTATGAATATCCATAGCTAAGTAACACAATCCAAAGTACATGATAAAACAGCATTAACTACAATACAAGCCCATTCAAAAAAAATTATTAGAACTAAAATATTTAGTCTTCTAGAAATCATGCTCCATGCATTTATCTAAATTGCATTGTTTTAAAGGAAATTGAATCTTTGGAGCCACCAATTTCTTGCAAACTTGACAATCCAACAAAAAGAATCAATCATATAAACAACATGACTTTTCAAAATCCATTGGATAAAATTCTATGTACTTGTGTGTAAATTTTCACTTGGACAAATGCTTCTTCTAAACTACCATACCTCCAGGGTAGATTTGTTACACCCTATACAAAATTATTTCTTTTTGCTTGAATTTCCCTTTAATTAATTCCATATAGAATTTTCAAGAATTGGTATAATGTGATTGGGAATATTTTATTAATAGTAGCTATGGCCCTCTTGGTTTACCACACTACAAGCTCAGCATAATGAAAGCTCTATAGAATCTTGTTTTATAAAGCTTTGCTATTAGGATTTGAGTAATGAAGGCCATACTATCAATTCTCAAACTAAAATCAAGACTTTACAACATAGCATATGGATTGTCATTTTATATTATTATTTTTTATTTTTTGAAACATATGGATAATATTGTTTTTAATTTCCATCAAATTTTTTTTGAGATTTCAATTTATTTTCATTAATCTTTTATACACTATTCAAATATGTCTTGTTATAATTTCTGAGATTTTTATTACATGCCATATTTATTTATTTTTTAATTATTTATTTAACAAATTTGACCCAATCATAGGGTAGACAACTAGACATCTTCCTAGAAAGGTTGGAATGCAACTATTAGCCCTCTAGAATACATTGGAGCCAAGATAATTTGAAACCTTATAGTGAATTTAGTCGACTTTGTCCTAGCAATTGGCACAATTGTGCACCCTATTTAAAAAATAAAATATAGATAATTTTATTTTGAAAGGAATTTAAAGATTCCTTTGGAAGCAAAGATTTGAGATACCAATTATAATCATAGATGATGTATGGGTTGCAATTTGAGTCCTTGGATTGCATGTCTTTTGAATAAATTTGAATATAGTTGTTATAGTACACAATAAACACAAATCCTTCAAATTTATATTTAGCAAACAAAACAATTATTTTTACTACAATATTTTCAATTTGAACACATTTGATTGTAAGGGTTGTATATGATATATTTATTTAAAGTGCAAGTGATTTAACAAAGACAAGATGAAAACCCAATGATACCAAAATTTAGAGTTATTTCAACTAAATATGTTCATTTCACCAAGCAACTCAACCAAAGACTGATCAAATGGTGCTCTTGGTATTCTCTAATATTCTCCAATAAGTCAATTAGCTTCAAAACCTACATAAATAGCTAATTGATCTAGTGTTTCATGAGCACTTCTTTACAACCAGTTTGATCAATGGCCTCTAAGACCTCAAAGTCAAGTTTTTCTTTCCACTATTGTTTGAGGAGCACTTGTAGCCTCTGTTTGTCTTCATATCCTGATGCTTCAGTTGTTCACCATGTGCTGAATTGCTGATGCGTCAGTTGGGCTTGCACTACAGTAGCTAGACAATGTATGTTTGCAATGCCCATTAAACTTGAAGAACTTTTGATCAACAATACATGATGATTTGGAACAAACTGTGGTAATAGACCTTTCAAGCGCGGCAAAATTCTTCAATCAGGTGACCATGAGGAGTGGAGCAGGTTGGAAGAGACGATAGTAGTAGTTGGAGGGAAGGAGGTCAAGGAGCATGTTGGGATAGAAAATGCCCCTGTCTCCATCCATCCAAAGATGAGGCAATAAGGGGGTCAGTTCGCCCTAGCCACTATGGCCATGCACCCACAAAGTTCCATTTTGCTACTTGTGTTTTTGGATCCTACACCTGGGATTTACAGAAATTAATTGCCTGAATCTATCAACTTAATATTATTAGCCCCAAATCAGCCTGTGCAAACAACATTCCATAATGTTCCCCTACTACTCATTTCCTGTTTCTTGTGGTCTGGTCTTGTTGTCTTGCAATCTGGGTTGTCAGTCCATGCCAGGCCACTTGTGGTTGGTGCTTATGTACTTTATGTTTGCAATGGAATCTCATTTCATTTTATGAGTTGTCAATCTGGAACCGAAGAATCAATACTGCACTGATTTCACCATTGCAAGAAGACCAGACAAGCATGGAATTTTGCTTTGACAGTGTTATACACAGCGCTACAAATTCCTCCCACTGCAGGACATTGGCCTTCACTAAGATGGCAGCAATGCATCTCGGGGTTCAAATTGCTGAGAAGAATTCAACGTGGCATGTCAATGTGGTCCCTCTTCCAAGGATCCATAATTTGGATAGCATGGTTGGATAGCAACGCGATTTGTTTAATCATGATCCCTGGCCTCGTAAGAAACTCAAGCAAGTTTTATGGGATGCATTTGTGGATCATGCACAAGTGACATGGCTTAGAACCACAAAGCTCTGCAGCCTGTATCCTGACAAAGAAGAGACCTTCTTCCAACAATTCGACAATGTCTAGTTGCAATCTGATTTTTTCGAAGAGAGAATTCATCTTCGAATTAGCTGGAACTTGGCTTGTCTCAAGATGGGTGCATTCAACTAAATTGATGAGGATCCTTGGGACTTACCTATGCTTGGATTTCAGCTATTTCGCTCTGGGGTTGGGTTCTCACGAGGGGGCCATTCTTGTTAGTCAACCGGCAGGTTGCTTCCTGGGCTTGAATGCCTGGTCACCTTTGTGGCTGGGCTTTCTTGGTTCACATTAGATTTGATGAATCTCTCTCTAAAGAAAGAAAGAAAAAAAGGAGAACAAGAAAAAGGCTGTAGAAAACTTAAAAATTTCCACCAAGGGCTGTTCCTTTGGTGCTGAGTGCTTTTTTCCCTGTCAATAGAAATTGTCCATGTGTTGAAATTTTTTTTTTAAGAATAAAACAAAAAACAAAGAACAAAGAACAAAAAAAACCTCATTTCATTTGTATCAAAACAAAAACAAACTACTAAATAAAAAGTCCAACTTTGTTTTATTTGATTTTCAAGTATTGTAAATGCCAAAATTGAATGCTTTGAACATATAAAAATTAACAATGTATTTAGAATTTTATTAATTCTCTCTCTCTCTCTCAATAGTGTGCGTAGATGAAATTATTGGCATATATTTTCTTTTTGATGGATGAAATTACAAAATGGTATTTGATATTAGATTTTCAGATGGTATTGCCAAATTTTAAATGAATGAATAACTTTTCATCCATCCATTAAATTTTTCATCCAAATTTTTAGAAGATTTAATTCACTTTATCAATCAATTAATGATTACTCTTTGTTTTTCTTAAAGAAATGGAAAAAAGGGTCAATCCATAATGGCCTAAGTGCCTAATTTATCATTTTTTGATTGATTCACAATTTTGAACATTACCTTTGTATAGAGAATCTTTTTAATTCCTAAAGCCCCATTGTCTTTACAAGGGGCAAAATGGATTTTGGATAGGCTCCTATGAGTTCATTTTTTGGTAAAATTTTCCAAAACTATAATTTTTATTTCTACTACAACCTAAAGGCAAAAGTTGTATCCTAGCAACCTAAAAATAGAAGAGAGTCCACTACAAAACCCACATAAAATTTGAAAAAAAAATTCCAATAATTTTTCCTTATAGATTATATTTTTTTTCTAAATGGAATGATTTGTTTCCTTCCATTTGGATTAATAAAGTGAAAGTAAAGTAATCAACATTTTATTTCAAAATAATCTACATTGTTAAACTTTAATAAATCTAATTTTCTTTCAAATAATTCTTAAGGTCCTACATGTCTTGTTTATAGATAATAAAGTGTTGATTCATTTCATCCACGTTTGTTATATGAAAACTATAGATAGTTTATTTTTAAAACAATTATGTCTTTTATTGGAAAAAAATAATTTGTCTAGTATATTTTTCGATTTGTTTTTGTTGAATTTTAAAATTTAGAAGATTAGATTCTCTTTCTACCACACTGTCACCACTAGATTGAACACATTTCAACCATCTCAAAATTATGAATACTTCAACCTTTTTTTTTAACCTCTAACCTATAGTTTTTTATTTCATATTTTTCAATGAGTAAGAATTACATGTTTGTTTTAGAAAAAAAAAATAGATTTCTTTACCAACTAAATCAAAACATTTAAAAATTAAAAAAAAAAAAAAAGTAGAAAAATAATAATAATATCTATATGATTGAATGTCAAAAAAATTAAGATTATAAGTTTTAGAAAAAAAATCCCTTTAATTCTAATTGTCTTGCAATCTTTACACTAAAGGGTTTTATAATTTTTCCTCCATCCATTTTCAAATGCTCTTATTTATAATGCCATAATTCAAATAATATATACTTTATTGAAAAAACTTTTCTATAAATTTTTTAATCTTATAATATAATAATTAGATTCTTAAGTATAATACTTTAAATGTTTATTGAAAAGAAAAATATAAGAATTTATCATTGATTATTGATAATGAAATTTATGCATTCTACAAATTATATTTGAATTATGAATCTTTTATTGCATACAATAGACTTTAAAATTAGAAAATCAATCAAATGTAAAATATAGTTAAATTTACATTTGCGTTTATATGCAAAATAAATACATGAATGCATTATCTATTGAAAGCTATTAGAGTTTTTAGGAAAGATAGGATTATAAGACTTATGGTCTTATAATTTACAGTAGTGTATTCCACATTCTTTAGTAAGTTTACACTTGAAGTAGCTCTCAATTTTAGGATTTAAGTGGTTCCATATTTAACTATTTTTCTACTTATTTCTTTGTAGTTTCCATTTGCAATTGTCATGAAGTATATCAAAAAATTCAAATACCGTGTATTTATTGATAAATTCTTAATTGTAATCAAGTAGTAAATAATAATCAATGTTGATATGATTTATGTGATTTGCAAAGACTTGAATTCAAATTGAGATTATTTCATGGCTACCTTTATATTAAAGAATCAACACACATCTTTTTTTCCTCCAATGTGTACTAGATAGAAATGACAAAAAAAACTTATGAAGATAAGGTTTAATTCCTATATGATGAAAATAGAACTTTGATTTTAAACTATATTAAAAAATTAAAACTATTTGATTTGATTATTTCTCATTTTTCCTCAAAGCTAAATAATCATTTTAGATGTTTAAGTCAAATTTTCAAAATTTATAGCTATTATAATAATAAAACAAACCATCTTATTATACATGTGCATAGGTTTAGGGTTTGTATAATAAACAATTAAAAAAATAAAGACTAAAATGAGATACATAATTATTTTCAGTAATGAAGAACAAACCATAGTAGGTTACTCTAGTAATGTCAATCTTAGTAAGCTCAAACAATTCCACAATACATGGTAGTACCTTCTGGTTGCCTTGCTTGCAAATTCTTGATTATAATTTGTTTTCTGCTCCACTCCTTTGGACTTGTACTATGATCTAACAATTCTACCATGTGTACATTTAGTTATTCAATGATATGAAATATTTGACATGATTTCATTCATTAAACTAAATATTCTTCATTGTTCTATTCATAGAAAGGTAAAGAATTACTTCTACTAGAATAGCACATTTAGTAGAGAAAGTTGGAGTAAGTGACTTCAATGTTGGATATTGCTTTTTTCATGCATGATTTTCAATGGTCAATAACAACCCAAAGATGTTGGCAATATTTTGTATAAAACTTTTTTGTTTGAAAATTCAAATAGCTAGGATTCTCCTGTTTTTGAACCTACAAAGGATGCCTTGGATCATCTCCTATCTAACAAATGGCAAAAAATCCTACTATGTAGAATGGAAGTTTGTGCAACTATTCATTTTAGGAAATTTGTGAAAATAATGGAAAAGATTCTTCAATAAATTGACTTCCAATAAATGTTTCTAGATTTTCTTTTGTCAATCATCCATAGTGTATTTAAAGGGACAACTTCCATGGCTTATAATCCACCCTCTAAGAATTAAAACCTATGGTCATATTATATCAAGGTATTATCTAATTTTGAAGCAAATATCAATAGGTATTACCAAACATCACATGAATATTTAAGAAATAGCTCTTTGCATTTAGAATGATTCTGACTCCTAAATGCCCAAAGGTTATTTTGAACTTCTTAGAATTTGTTCCAAATTAAGAAAAATGCTAATTTTTAGGTGAGTTGTATAAATTGAATATAAATTGTAACCTTGCAAACTCAAACTATACATATCATAGGAAAAGAATGTTACTAATGGAGTAAAAAGTTTTATTGTTTAACAACAAGGATGTCAAAATTGGCAAAAGTGATTTAGAGCTTTTAGTCGTCCTTCTATAATCCAAATCTAAATAATGGGCTATCCCAAAAACTTGATGTTATAGGGATTTACATGTAAAACTTAAATCAATTTATGACTTTTAAAAAATTTCTCAACGATTTTCTTAGTCAATATTGGATGTGAATTTTTTTGTAGGATATAGTGTATTTGAGGCTCACTTTCATGATCACTTGATGCTATAGAAAGTCAAATTTGTAATAAGTGCTTTTGCATAAAATCTTTAAAGTAAAAAATCACTATCATTTGTTTGTTAGATTGAACCTTGGAGGCTAAAATTAGTCTTTATAAAGAACTTATCAAAAATACAAATACTAAAAGAAACAAATTGGATAGATTGTCTTTTACTTCCAAAAATGCACTCATAGCTTGATAGATTATAATGCTCAGCTATGATAGTGAAAATATTACAAAAATAATTTGTAGTTTTCGAATTTTCTTTTTACAAGTTAAATCTCAAAAACTTATCACATTTAAAATATAAAGTTAAAGGGAATAATTTGCTCAACTTCAATCGATTTATGTATTTTCAAAACATGTGTGACAATTTTTTTAAACAAATCTATAATTTGATTTATTTGGAAAAAAGAAAACATTTTTTTAGTCTTAAGCAAACATTTTATGTTTTCAAAAATACATGTAAATTACTTCTGAAAGAATTCTTTGAGACTAAAAAATGATTGGATAGTTTTATGTATAAATGTGTAATGTGTGTAATCTTTTAGAGGTAGTGATCTTACAATGGGTGAGGTTTTAACACTCTTCCACTAGCTTTTAACAATTTTTTATACTGACATTTGACCTCCTAGTGGCATTGTTTAGAGTGCATCAAATAGACTTTGGGATCTCCTAAATCAACTTATATCCTTCTCCACATCATGTCTTCTAGAAATTATATGAAAGCAGTCTTTTTTTTTACACAAAAGAAAATAGAGTTTCACTGCAAGGAGAACAAAACATGTGAGTAGATTTGGAATACCTCTTTTAACAATTTTGGCTTTAATCTCGTAACTCTTTTAAAAACAATTTTGTATCTCTTATAAATTCTCATATCTCTTCATTCTTGGTCCAATTTTGACGGCAATCACATATAAAAATGTCTTTAATCTCATATCTCTTGTTAATGTCCTTAAATAACAATAAGTGAAAAGGAAAAGAAGTCTTTATAATAGATCCATAATATATCTAGTTAAAAGCTTTGTCTTCAATTTCATATTTCTTCCTACTTTACAGTATTTTGTATTTTGAAATTATTTGGAAACAAAGTAAAAAACATTGAACAATATAAAAACAAGCAAATTCAAAACCATTAACAATCAAAATAATAAAGACAACCAAATAATATTTTT
Organism: Straminergon stramineum; assembly: GCA_963920665.1. Taxonomy (NCBI): domain Eukaryota; kingdom Viridiplantae; phylum Streptophyta; class Bryopsida; order Hypnales; family Calliergonaceae; genus Straminergon; species Straminergon stramineum. The sequence goes on from OY987270.1 coordinate 22,984,179, forward strand.
AAAGCTATTATGAAATTTCAACATTAAAATTTTCAAAAGCATTACAAGCAATCCATGCATTCTAGCACAATCCAAAGTAAATGCACTGTCAATCCCCATAAATCAAGATAGAAATGATCAAACCCTAATCCTTCCAATGCATCTCCAAACAATATGTACAATGACACAATGGTGCAAACTGACTAAGTAATGGGACATTGCATTGCATGAATCTTACTACCTATTGAAAAGACAATGTGTCTTACTTATGTAAGCATCAAATTGCTTGACTATCTACTCAAAAGACAATATGCCTTGTCTTTTGAACGCCTAGTGTGAAGGAGGAGGATTTACATCATATTCACCATCAGGTTTTCATTTAATTTCTGATCCATCCACTTCCCCATCCCCTTCCTTCATATAATTTATAGATGTAGTTTGAACAGTAAACAATATGGGTTAATGTTTCATATTTTTGTATTTGTATCAATACATTTAAAACCATATATAAAATCTGCAATTGTACTCCATAGTCATATTCCTATATTCGATATCCATATTGTATTTGTATATGATTGCATATATTTATGTTTGTATATATGTATCATTTAATGCCCATATTTCAATCAACAATAGAGATGTGGGTGCCTTTTTTTCCAAAATTAATGGATGGTAGTATTTTTTTTGTGCTTGGAAAAGGAGGTGTGTGTGTCAACCAAGGGTGTGCCTCTCTTTTCAAGGGATGGTGCCTTACTTATGTATGCATCAAATTGCTTGACTATCTCTTAGAAAAAATATCAAAATGATAGGATTTTAAGTGGAATACAAAAGAATAAGCACTCAACCCATATATAAGCAAATAGCAATTCTAAATTATAGAAATCACATATGCAAGAAAGTTGAAAGTAACTAAATAGGTGTTTTCTAGAGCAAAGAAAATAGACATATAATAGTAAGTAGAAGAAAATAGAAAACAATTGAAAATACTATGTGCTAATAAGTTTACATATATAATTGAAAAATTCCAACCTCTATTGTAATGTTGAAATAAACAATGTACAACCAATACATTTTGTTTTCATCAAAAGTATTAAAAATTGAGTCAAATAAAAGATATCAACTTTTATTTTAGCATAGAGATTTTACAACTATCTTCAAACCAAAACTCCTTATAACTTTCAACTTGTCAATGAAAATACAATGATTCAAAGCTTTTCATTTACATATAAACATATGGAATCCATATAAAACTTTATTTATTTAAATCTATTGAAACTCCCCAAGTTGGAAAAGAAAAATATATCATGCAATATCTTTTTAATTGTGCAGTGAAAAGTTATGAAAATGGAAAAGTTTAAAGATATTCCCTCTCAACATGTTGTCTGAAAATTTCAAAGAATAATAAAAAGAAAAAGCCTCTAGTTACACATACTTGTTCAACATATCTTTGTTGTTGAAAAGGCACTTTGGCCCATTAGAAATTAACACCAAAGATTAGACTTTGACTATAAACAATTACATATTCTTCTTCAAAAAATTGAAGAAGAATATGTTTATTGTAAATTAAAATTTATTTTATACAATAGAAGGCCCTTGGAAAAGATGCTTGTGTATAGTAAACCTTAAATATAGAATTACACTACAAATCCATTACAACAAATTTTAGAGTACATTTCAAGGGACCTATATAATATTTCATCAAATTTATTTGGCAATGAAGTCTTGAAACACTTGCCATTGTAGAACTATGCAAAAAACATTTGTGTACATAACTTTATTTGAATGTACAAACAGGTACAATTCATTTATAAATTTTTGAGCCCCCAAGAGAAAAAAAAGTTTATTGCTTCCAACCTTTTTTTCTTTTTTTTTCTTTTTTTTTTCTTAGAATTGAGTTCCTAGAGATATACTCAAGAATATTCATGATTCTACTGCACATTCATAGATTTATAACAATATATTGTATACTATACTATATTCTGTTGAGTATATGTATAACTTATATCAATTATGGTATGTTCCCACCTGGTGTTAGGGAGGAACGTGTTTAAAAGATAAAATTGGTGAATAGTGGGCACAGTTAGTAGGAGTAAGGTTCGTTATTATCCAGACCTCCCAGTAAAAATAGGTTTGTAAGTTCTGGGACTGCAATTTACCTTCCAGTTCACACATGTTTTGATTTTGTTGTTAAATGTTATGCCATGACAGATGGGACAAGTGGCTTGACAGTGGTTTGTCACACCAGAAGAGAGTTCTTAAGAAGTATGGAAGGGAAGTAGGCCCCCTCTGTGCAGCTTGATTTTTTTTTAAATCATTTTGTAATAGTGTAGTTATAGCAGCATCATTGCAGCTGATTTCAGAAATTCACTTCTGTTCTTCACATCTCTTGCTGTGCCACGCACTTTGTCTAAGTTAATTATTTGTCTTTTTTAGTGGGTCCTATCCTTAAAACCAGTGATAAGTCCTTCACTGAAGCTGTCAATGCTAGTTAATTGGCCCACTTCACTGCCATTAAGTAAAAGTGGTCACTTAAGAGTGAAATCTTCATTTTCCATTGATTTTCAATCTACATAGAAGTGGTCACAAATCTTGCAAAGTTTGCTACAGTGACCTCATACCATTTTCTCACCACCGCTCTTATCTGCTGCCAGGTTGGCAGACATGTAGGATCGGCATTCCCCAATGACTGCTGGTCTGAACAACCACACCTTCATACTATCTAAATCGGCTTAAAACTTGACCCTTAAGGCCGGGTGGGAACGTACCATTAGTGGATACTAGAAGTTCATACTCTATATCCCTGATAAATTTCGAAAATCTGGCAAGAGTACAAGCAATCTTCCTGGCTCTCAGTTGAGTTATGAGTACTCACTCCAGAAGCCTAACTGACATACTGTTTTCCTCGGGTAGTCCCAACTGACAAGCTAGCAAATGAAAAACTGTAGTTATATGGACGCCAATTTTTTTATTTTGAATACAATGACGGCCTGTTTGGGCCTTGTGCCTTAACTCCACATTTAGTTTACAAACATGGGTAGATAACTAGCTAATTGATGGTCCCCCTGTGTGGTCTATAGTAATTCACTAGGAACAAGGCTTGGTTGGTTTTGGGTGATATCAGATACTTGCTTATGGAACTATAGCTCTTAGTGACATAGTTCACAAAAATTTGTTTTTGCTGTACTTTGTTTCTAAGCAACTGTGCTAGTAGCAAATTAGCTGTGGGGTGACGGAAGATGGTGCTTAGGTCTCAGAATAGTGGCCAACAAGTTTAGCTTAATGCCTTGACAAAACAAAAACTGTGGTTTTTTATGATTTTGCTTTCATGGGTATTGGTAGTAGTAGTGTGATGGATTAAAAGTTGTTTCTCTTGTGATCTAACGATAACAAGTAGTGGTATTCTTAAGACACCTCATACACGTCAATTGGCAAACTAATAGTTGACTGGGTGGCATGGGTACAGGTGAGGAATATCACCTCTCGAGGAATTTTCTTCAAAAAATTATACATTCTACACTACAGGTGGACTATGCTTCTACTTGTCGATTATTTCAATGATGTTGTGTTTGAGCTAGAACTTTACTTACACAGTGCTCTTGGGCTGGCATTTGTCTTTTTCGATGTTATGGAGGTTTGATGTGCTTCGAAGGAAAGTAGGAGACCCTGTCTCTTATTCAAATTTAGAATACAAACAACTTGCTGCACTTTACTGTTCCTGACTTACTGTTACCTAAACACTGAAAGGCTGATTGAATGACACTAGGCTGATCTGTGGAAAAAGTTGGTCTGGCTAATATAAGGCATCGTTCATACTTCTAGTTTGGATCAGTTCAGATGTACTTTGAAGGACAAAATGATTTAGACTTATAAGTTTCAGTTACCTTAAGTTACCAAACTACACTAAATAGTGAAATTAGGTTGCCTTAACAATTAGGTTGCCTTACCCCAAGAAAGTTACTTTACAAGCCATCAAAGTCAACAAATATTTCTAAAAATATTTCCACTTGTACACATGGAGTTTTATGAGTTCCAAATATAGCGATATGAAATTCAAAAGTAGTTCATTCTTGTACAGTAACTGTAAATATTTATTTAGTGTCAAATGTCGAGAAATTAGTGAGGGGCAACCTAATTTCACTATTCAGTGTAGTTAATTTCCTTCTTCTTTTTTTGGAAAGGTGAGGAGATGCTAGTTGATTTCAAAGAGTTGATGGCGGAAAATTATGATATTTGTACAAAGCTTTTTAGCTAGTTGCATGGAACCGCCTGAACTAGTACTTGCTGTTTGATTAAATCTAATCCAACAGTATTAGTTACTTTATATGATCAAAACAATCTAGAAATGTAATCTAAAACTCTTGGTTCGAATAAAGATGTGGATCTAAAATCTACCCTAATCTGATCAGGGAAGTATTGAAAAAGCATTTTTTTCTTTTTTGCATTGCTTCCAACTTTGATACTTTCCAAGGATTCAAATTTTTTGTTTTGGCCATGGATTTTTTTTATAGGTTACCTCTATATCAATAACACGTATGCCAAATTTCAAGTTAACTAAAATCAGAAGAAGTTTCACAAAAAAAAAGTTATCCAAAATCTACCAATATGTATATCAAAGTTGGGAATAATGAAATTGTCCCTTACAATGACACACGTCGGTAAATTTCAAATATCTTTTCTTGTTGGAATCTTTTGGCCTTGAATTTTGGCACACATATGATTGACATAGAGTTGATTTTATGACAAAAATTTAGTGGCAAAACAAAAAGTTTTCAATCTTTGAGAGGGTGGCAAAGTTGATAGTAGTGAAGTTTTCTTCATAGCTACACATGTTGGTAGATTTTGAAATTTTTTTTTTCTGTAAATATTATGGCCTTGAAATATGGCACATATGTTATTAATATGGATGTGATGTTGGTAAAAAAATTCTTGGAAAAAACCAATTTTTCAATCCTCTGGAAGGAATCAAAGTTGGCAGTAGTGAACTATCTTTCCTAGGGATTGAAAATTTCGTGGATGAATTGAACTTGACCATACATGTTCTTGAAAGTTTTGGTTTTAGTTTTAGTTTTTGAAATCATGTCCTTGAAAGTTTCACATGTCTTTTTATTGGAGTTTTAATGCCCAAATGTTACAAAGTAGGGACTTCAGTATCATAATTTGGGTTTCATTTGTGCCAGAAACAAAAATCTATCTATTTGCATTTTGTAGGGTGAGTACCTTTGTACACTTGTGCATAATGAGACAACTACTTTGCTAATAAATTGATCATTACTATCAAGCTATCTCTTTAATGCATAAAGTGTCTTTTTTTCTTTTCTTTTCTAGATTTCATTTTCAAGTACCTATCACCAAATTGACATGTGAAAGAAATCCTTGAACCCATCATCCTACTTGATGTAAAAAGAACTCAAAGTAGGTGAAAACTATGAGTTGCAGGAAGTGATGGCATAAAATATGGTGGTTTCTGTAGTGCTTGATTTCTAATAACCTTATTTCATTACACATCACACAAAATAGTTGTCATGCATTGTGCCATATGCCATGTCATACTCCCATGGTCAATGACTGCCTCCTAGATCAGTTTCTCAAGCTTCATTTAAGGCCATTCATCTTGATTATGCACCCATGCATTTCTTCACAACAAGTACAACCAAATCATAGTTCCATGTAGTAGGGACCACACTGCCGTACCAATGCAAAGCCTCCTTGGCAAGCTTGAGCCTTACAGGCATTGCTGCCAAGTGAAGCTTGGCCATCAGCCTTCCACTTGTAGCACCACTTGCAAGAGGTATAAGAGCATCCCCATGGGTTGGCTCATTTGAGAAGCACGGGCAGGGCTGCTTGGTGAGCCTCTCTCATGCGCCCGGCCACTGAGCTTGTGCTTCACCCCACAAGAAGACGGTGAAGACCACACCGCAGGGGCAGACTGGCACATCAATCAAGAATTCTGTCAGTGAGAAGGATGGTGGATTGGTGGGTCATAGCCTTGGACCTTGAAGCTACCCTAGTGGGCTCTCTTGTTCTGGAGTCTCCAACTTCATGGCTTGTACCTCAAATATTGTACCCTCTGACATATTGCGCCATGGGCTTGCTGCAGCACTTGGCCGTTTGTTTGTTATTTTTGGCCAGGCCATGTCAATTTTTTGGCCTGCCAGTGCCTGCGGTGGGGCACAAACTACAGCTAGCCACGGCCATTGCCCGGGTCTGCGGCACTCCCAGAGCTCCTATGGGGATGCTCTAACACCATGAAGAAAAAGCTCTAGGCTTGTTGACTTGGGCTACATTCGATGAACCTGTGTCGAATGGTCTCCTCCAAGCCTCTATCACAGCTTATGCATGAGATGTCATTGCCAAGAAAGAGCTTGGCATGCCAGCTATTGATTGCCACTGCTTTAAGGACCACCAACCACGGCATGGGCCTAATTATATTATCATGCACTTGAACTAAGGTGGAAGCACCCAATACCGCACCTATCCCTATTGATTGTTCATAGATTCACCATAAACCATCCCTAGACTTCCAGTGAATGGTCCCTGACGTGTGTCATAATGTTTTCTCCTTTCTTCACTGTGATTGGGTAAGAGCTGAATTTGTTAGAATTTAGATTTGGGACCACCTAGTGGATGGTTTCAGTGGTCTAGAGGACTACAACTTTGAAAATTCATAGAAAATACCTGCCAAGTCCAAAAAATCTATTTTTTTTTTTAAATTCATGATTTTCTCTTGCTAAGACTACAAAAATATTCTTCTTCTGAAATGGTGCGTGCAAGTATGCTGAATTCCTTATTTGGACGGTTTTGGGTGTTTCCACCTTAGAGGGTTTGGGTGAACTGCCCCCCTTGCTTGGCCATTCCAAGGTGCAAGTAAAACAAAAAGCCCCCTAGATTTGGGCCATCACTAAGGAATATTCTAGCCCCCCCCCTAGCTAATTTGGGGCCTTTGATTGCAAATCTAAATTCAGAATTTGCAAAAAATAATTTGTGCAAAAAATAAAAAATTTCAGGGTGGCCGAGCAAGGGGGTCAGTTCACCCCAGCCAACTAGAGGGGATACTGATAGCTAAAGATACACCATTGAGATACATTGAAATGAATGGCTATGGAATCAAAATTAAAATATGGCACTTGTTTCATGAGCCCAACATAATCAAATTTGCTTTGTTGAGCTAGCCTCTTGTGACCTCCATGAAGCTGCAGCCAGTAAAACAGATATGTTGTGGAAAAAGATGAAAAGTACTATACAAGAAGCCTCTTGGCCATCCAGTGAAGCCAATGAGAGTCTGGCTTTTGTATTTTCATTTTTTCATGCTGAGAGAGGTTAAGCTTACTACAGTAGTGTTCAACTTGGGAGAATTGCCATGATCAACTTACTTCAATCAAACAGTGTTGGACATGCAAGAGAGTGTGTACAGAAGCATTGTTGCATGCAAGAGAGAATGTGTACAAAAGCATTGTTATGTCTTGCATTTGTGGTGTTTTGGTTGCTTCAGATTGTGTGGGTGTATTATGGCATTGTCACAATCTACTTGTACTACTTCTCAAGTTCTGATATGCTTGAGCTTTGTTGTTATGTGTAGTTTTGTATCTAGGATTTTTTGTGTGATGGCAATAACTAGTGTGTTTGGGCTGAGAACACATCCTGTATCCTCACTAACATTCAATTTGTTGTGTTGTTTGGGGAATGGGCACAAGTAAGGCCCAAGACCTTGTGGAGTATTGCGGATACTCTAGACACCTAAATCCTCTTACTTACTCTTATTTGATATCCATTGTAAAAGGAACTATTTCTTACAATGATCATATGATGTTTTTAGTGGTTCTAAGTATCTTTGTAAATATTACCTTTTGTACTAACACATGTTGCAAAATGATATTGTGAGAAATGTAATGCAATGTGCAAAATACTATCTTGAGGCAATGATTATGTAAAACCTTATTCTTTTGCCTTGATTACGGAAAATTCTATCAATGATTGATATGGGTGAATATTAGAAGCTATGAGCTCCAATTTTATGCACACATATAAGTTAGAAACTTGATTGAATTTGTTTATGATACTAAATTTGTTCTTGTGAGGTATGAAGTTTTGAAATTGAAAAAGTTTAAATAAGTGCCTAATAATGAAGGATGCTCTAGAATAGAGATTTTTTTTTATAGCATTATGGTAATGCATAAATTTGGTAATGCAATCCATATTGTTGAGGTCTTTAGAGGCCATGTTTTTGGTACAAGCCATTGAGCCATTTATGGATGGAAAAGAGGTGTAAAATAAATGTTCTCTATTGATCTATGCAATTGAATTAAAAAAACTAATTACCAATTGTTTTTAGTATAATATTGTAGAAAATATAGTAAGCTTTAAAATCTCATTGAAAATGGATTTCATATCTAAAGAAAAAAGTTGGATTTTAGAATGCCTAAGGGGATAACACGAGGATTGTGTGTCCATGAGAGCAAGGTGAAAATTTGTAATTGTTGTTTGTACAATGTGAGAATTTTAGATGTCCTTATTAAAATTGAAATGTAACCTTGAATCATTTGGTTTCTTAAGAAATCCTTGCAAAGTTGCAATTTTTTTGAGTTGAATTGTTGATGAAATCTTTTACTCAATGATAAATATATTCGATGATATTTTGCAAGAGCCTTACACGAGAATAAGTACAAATTTGTAGGAAATGTTGTTGCTTAAAATTTTAAAGGCAAAAATTTGCAAGCATTTTTTCCCCAAAACCTTTTTTTAAGCATTGCAAATTGTCTTTGTAGGACTCCAAACCCCAATTTCCACCCAAACCCTCATTTCCATAGCAATGCAAAGTACAAACCTCCATTAAAAGCAAGTATTGTAATGTACAATTCCACATGGCTCTGAACTTGAATTTGCCAAAAGAAATTCTCATACATTGTATATCTAGAGACAATTAGGTTTAAGGGGCTAATAAATCTACTTTTATGGTTCAGAAACTTTGATAGTTTTTTTTTAAATGGACAATTGTTAATCATTTTATTTTTTTATTTTTTTATTTTGGTACTAATCATTCTATTTTTCGTTACAGAGCTTTGTGTTTCCTCATTTGACTAAATTTTCAACAAACCTCAAAATGCTTAGGTTTTTTCTTAAGTTTCTTGAAGTTTGCTCAAAATCAAACATAAAACCAACATTTCAACAAGTTGTATCAAGGGCTTTTGAATGGTAACCACAGAAATATCTAGACCAGACATGTCCAAGTAAAAGAAAACACAACATCGTTGCCTATGGATTGAAAAATGATGGAGTTTTGTTGTTTTTTTAAACAAAGATGATGGAGTTTGGTCATGAAGGTGACTTGAAGTTGGTTAGTCTTTTTTTTCTTTTCTTTTTTTGAAACTCATGGACAATTTCATGTCAGTCCTTTTTTTACAAGGCCAATTTCAAAAGTTGGTGACCAGAATTGTGTGTTTTTCTTTTCTTTTTGAAATCCACGGACAATTTTCATTAGTGAGGGAAATAGTACACAGAACCAAAAGAATACCTTGGCAACAACATTTTCATTTTCAACATTAGAATTCAAGAACCAAACTAATTTTTTTCCTAGAAGAACAAAAGATGCAAGAAAGGCTAGATGGCAAGAGGAAAGGAGCAAACAAGGAGGCCTAAGAAAAGAGAGAGTGATAAACAAATTTTCGCCAAGGACTCCTCCTTTGGTTCTATGTACTTTTTTCATTTCAATAGGAACTAGTATGCCCTGTGCCATTGCCACAACCAAAACAAATGTAAAAGTCATTTTTAAATTTTTTTTAATCTAAAAAAACTTTGAAAATCAATAACTTCTCTATGGTAGGTCCAAACACCATGAAACCAAGCCTATGCACCCCTCCTCACCATGGGCTTTCCATTGGTACCAAGCACACCACTGGGAGACCCGCGGTCTATTTTCTATATTTTTTAGAACCAAAAATAACTCAAAAATCCATAACTCTCTCACTGGGAGTCAAAATGCCACGAAACCAAGCTGGTGCACCCCTCCTTGCCGAGGGCTTTCCAACAATACCAAGTACACCACCGGGGAGTGCACGGGCTGGGAGATCTCAATGTGACAAACAAACAAACAAAACAAACAAACAAACAAACAAACATGCTATCTTAATGTATTGATTGTCCATTTGGTTAAAAAAAACAAAACAAAACAAGGAGGCCAAAGAATTGTATGGGTTTGAAGGGCCAAATGTGTAGTTTATGCTTAATAAATTCATGGTTGTTCTGAAGTGTGAACTTGTTTTATAATTTTTTTTAAATGAATTTCAAATGTGATTTTTTCTCAAAGTGTACATGGGGTTCATTTCTATATTAGGTCCTTGACAATATAAAAAGTCAAGATTGCAATGGCTACCCTTTCATAAAATCCAAACAAGAGAAATTGCCACCACTCATTTTCAAAATCAGATTTCGGGTGCTCAAAGTAGGCTCCATAGCTACTCACATGAAAGCTCAAGCCCCTATGTGGGTCCACCCCAATCAAGCCTCTACCATCTAGACTTGTTTAAAGAGGGTCTGTCTCCACTCGCCCTCACTAGCACATAGTTTAGGGTCCAATGTCATATGGAATGAACAGGGACCTCCTCCTTGTAGTATTATTTAGTTCTTACAATTTTCTCCCTTGGGATTTATTTTATTTTATTTTTTAAGCAAATGGACAATTCCTATTGAAGCCTTGGGAGCTTTTTCTCTCCCTGGTTGTGCAGCCTCCCAACCTTTTTTTTTGTGGTTATAATGCAATGGCTCTGCTAGTTGTTAAAAAAAAGGCTCCAAAAATACATACAACAAAAAATAACAAATGGATAAAGATTTATGTAAAAGCAATTTTTTGACAAAAGAATACTAAAACTTTCAAGTTGTGAAATAAAGAAGATATGCAATTTCATCCTTGAAAAATAACTAGTTGGTAAAGGGCAATAAAGTATGTGATGGACACTGAGTCTTGGTATCAATCATGATGACAAGTCTATCTTATAAGGGTTAAACAAATGGATAATGAATGTAAAAAATAATCCATGGTGTTACCATAATTGCTCAGTCCTAGTTGGTGCACCAAACAACCAATCTTTTGATCCATTGGTCTCATATATCAATCTCGCTCTTTTGGGGGGGTTCATGTTGAATAATTTTGTGGTGTCTATTTTCATAGTGATAGAAAAAAAATTTGCTACAAATGACAAGGCACCATCACATTTGTTAGAACCAACTTCATTGCACAGGATGGGTGAGGCATGGACTTGTTGAGGATGATTTTTGTAGTGGTCTCGACATATAAGAAGAATAAATGCCACAATCCTAGTTCTCTCTGAGGGCTTTAGGTTATGTGAATGAAGATTGCATTCCATTAAGACTGTGCACCAAATTCTCATAGTGGGAAGAAATAGGAGCAAACCTTATCAAATGTAGAGTGGATGCCAAAAATGATTGCATACTAATTTTTGGAAATATACTGATAACAGTGTGTACAATACCAAAAAACTTCTTGGAAGTGGTCGAGTTATAGAAAGGTTTGATTTATAAAGCCAACAAAAATTGGCATGTTCCTATTTATCAGTGGGAATTGTGCACTTGTTTAAAAAATAAAGAAAAATCAGTGTTTCATATACTTATTTTATAAAGTTTTCTAGCACTAAGGTAAAACAGCCCATTATGGACCAAATGGGGGGTTTGCCCTCATGCCATTGCTGAAATTTTCCAAGTTTTCTTACACATAAAGGTAAGTGAGAGAAATAGGGAGAGCAATTGAAATAACATTTTTTCGACAAAGTGTGAATTAGTAATGAATTTTTGAAGTGTTCAGCCCATTAGGCCTTAAAGAGTATGTAGACTGTCCCATTACAAAACAAAATAGTATCCATAATGCTCATCTCAATCACCTATTACAGTCACAATTTTCTCTAATATAAAAGATCTGCAAAAATCACTTCCTTCATTGAATTAACACTAAAAAGCTGAAAGTTCCTATTGTGGTCACTAGTCACTTCATTTCAATGAGTTAAGACATTGAATGAGGCCCAAATCTCAATGACTGGGAGAAAACCACAATGGTTTACCTTATAACTTACCCATGACAATGTCATTATCAATATTGTTGTGGAGGCAACATGTGTCAACATTGCATAGAAAAATCACTAGGATTGCACACATTCAATTTTATGGAATAAAGTGCTTTTGAGATACAAATTCAAGAAGGGTTTAGGATATCTTCAATCTACAGCAAACAAAAATAGTGAAGACTATTTTTGAGAATGTAACACCTTGCATTATTATCCATCAAATGTGCTCATTTTTTTATATTTAATGGAAAGAGGTTGAGTAATTGATGTAGACATGATTAAGAAAGTAGATTGGAAGGATTAGAAAAATAACATTCATTCATTCAAGAATTTAAGTACAAAATTAAAAAAACTTACAAGTGCAAAAAAGTAGATATTGTAATGCAATTTGAGTTGGCACTCTTTCCCTGTAGGAACCAAAGAATGCTTGAGGGCTACTGGAGGATGCAGACAAGCTGTACAAGCTTCAGCATGTACAATTTTGAGACTATCCATTTTGATTGGAAGAGAAGATGACAATGAGACATCATAATCTCCTTGTGAAGCTTTGCTTTGTGTTATGTTGGTAAATTTTGTGTAGGTTTGAAGAGTTTTCCAATTTTGATGTCCAAGTAGATAGCAAAAAAAAAAAATGTTCATTGTAGTCCAATTCAACTATCTTTGTCCAAAAATGAACTTCCCAATGAACAAAATGTTATTGATTGAGACTCAAAACAATAAGAAAAACACTCATGATATGTTGCAATGCAAGTAGAATTTGGCGTGTCTCCACCTTCCAAAAAACTTTTTGTTGTAGAACCTTTCTCAAAGTGTGGATTTGGAATATGGGAAAGTGGAATTTTTGACCATTTTCAAAACCAAAGGCTATGTAAGTATTCAACTACAAATGTACAATCGTCATTTTAGGGGCATTTATCAAGGCCAAAATCCATGTACAAACCTTTGGTTTGGCCACCAAAGTTTCTTCTTCTTCCATTGAAGAATACTCAAAGAAATGCCAAAAAACAAAAATTTTAAAATTTTAAAATAATCTTGGCTTAAGCCTCAAATCATTTGATTTCATTTTTGGTAATTGTGTGGATAGAAACAAAGACATGGCTTGGAATACTTTTGCTAAATTGAAAGCCAAATTTCCTAGACTTGCCTCATCCCAAGTGCAATTATAAAATTGTTTTGGAACATTGAAAAAGAGGCCAACAAGAAGATCTCTATGACATGGATGGAATAATTAATTGCTAGGGATTGAATATCTGTTGAAAAACATTTGAACCCTTCCATTTTCAATCATGAAGTAACTAGGAGTTTTAGGATGTAGGTAATAAAAGTAGAGAAATATGCGTACTCTTCCTATGTTCTTATTTTTAGAAAACATGAAATAAAAATGAAGATGAAGGATACTAGTTTCTTACTAAAATCAAATATTCTTAACATAAAAATCTAAAATTCTTGTACTTCTCAAAAAATCATTACAATACCAATTTTATCTTTTATTTGATATTATGTTCCACTATACCATTTTAGAACTTGAATAGAAAAATTTCCATCTTGAAATTCCTGATGGATGTTAAAAATCCATCTTCCAACATAGTCACTAATTGCATTTTGACTTGAAGGTTCTAATTCTTTTTTACTAAAAATGTTCAAAAATAAATCCTTATTTTATAGAAGGACTTTTGAGGTCTACAATTTAAAGTTTAGGAACATTGAACTTCCAATGTACAAAGGGATTTGTTTTAAAATTGAAGGATTGTGCATATCAACAAGTTAACCAAAGAATACTACCCTTGATGTTGTTAAGGAAATAAACATCAATAATGATATCTTCCTTACTTTTTCAATTTGACACAAACATTTCAAAATATATTCTTAAAATTCTTGGAATAAACTCAAGATTTCAAAAAAATATATATTTCAAAGTAGATTTCTCTTCTTCATACAACAAGCCCTAGGAAATTGGCTTGGTTGTAACCAATGTAACTACTAAGCCTTAAGGGCATTGGTCACATTAGTTACAATAAATCCAATTTCTCAGCATATATGCCTTTTGTATTAAAAAATTTGTATAAGATCTCTTCAATAGTTGCAATGAATTCTTAGGAAACATCCTAACAAATAAAAGTGGACATGCCAAATCCAATTCCTATTATTTTCTAGATTGGATTTAAAACAATCGAGAAACTACAATTTTTTTTTTGAAAGAGTCCAATTATCCTATGATTTTGCACTTAGGTAATTTATAGCATATAGAAAATTTGTATTTATTCTAAAAAAATTCAAATCCACGCTAGTTAGCAATTGTAAAAGCTTTTGTATATCCACTCTAACTTTTGTAAAAGCATTTGGAACTATATAAGTACATTAAATAATAACATTAAATTGCTTTTACAATTATATTGCCTTATTCCAAGAATCTCATTGTACAAGCTATAAAAGTCAACAAATATTTCTACAAATACTTTTGTTTGTACATATGGAGGTTCATGAGATCCAATAGCAACAATAATTAATTCAAAAATAGTGCATTCTATTAGAGTAAGAGCAAATATATTTTTATAGGGTCATATGTCGAGAAATTAGTTAGCAACAACCTAATTTCACTATTTAGTATTACATCATCCCCAAGGCAAGGTAAGATATGATTCAAACTAGATAAGTGGCTATGCTGAACCTTTTTATTTGCCCCGTGGCTTACATGGTCAAAGTTAACAAAAAATGTGTCTAGGAGTGGCCAAATGTAATGAAGACCCAACCTAATGTCATGGAGAGTCTTCAAAATGACTTGGTGTGATTATTATTATTTTTTTGTTGCATAAATAAAACAAAGTTTTATCACAAGAAATGAAAATACTTTAGTCAACTAGCCACAAGGGGCTTGGTAGAAGCATAGACTACATCACCTCTACAACCAAGCACAAGACAAACAAACACCCAACCTAAGGTAAAGGATCCTAATACTAACCACATACACACATAGGTAGCCGCATGAGCTGGATTAGTCACTTGTTTGTTGCAATGGCCACAATCCTTTTGAAAAAATAAAAAATAAATACCAACACACACAACCCTCTCCCCCTCCCCCTCCCCCCACCTACCCAACATATAGGTAGTAGTTAATTCCAACCAAGGTAGAACATAATTCCAATCAAGGCTTAGAATGTGTATTTATTTCTTTTTGAAGTTTGAGTCTAATAAGTTCATGACACATGTTTCAAAGTAGTGAGCAATAAAGTAGGAAGTAATGAGCATGAAAGTCATTCTTGATTGATTGGAATTACAAGAGTCTATACATTGGCTATGGATCTAAAGCACTTTCTACCTTTCAAAATTCATAGTGATTTCAATTCAAGGTATTAAATTACCAATTTTTTTGCAATCCCCATCTTATTTGTATTGGCATCTCTACAAATTTTTGTTTCACTTTACAGTACACCACATCATGTCCAAATTTTTTATTTGATTGGTTACAAGTCCCTTTATCTTAATACCAAAGCATAGAGAAAGGCCTTTTCCAAGGCCCCTCACATTTTCTAACAAATGTAGGTTAGGAGGCCATCATCCTTGCCAAACCCTTCTTTACTCTCAAATTTGAGCTAGGCAGAATCGACAAAGTAGTGAGGCTATTTGGGCCAAATTCATTTCCATTTGGCTTTCTTCCCCTATTTTAGTATGTAAAAATGGTTCCTCTATTATTTGGAATAGGCAGGGTCTACCCATTCACTCCTTCTACTACGTTCCTGTTTTGGTTTTTGATGTCCCCTTTGTTTTGGTTCTCTCTTGTTCTCTCTTCCAGCCGTTCAGCTTGAATCTCTTTGTTTTGGTGACTCTTTTTTTAATGCAATGGCTCGCCATTTGTTAAAAAAAAAGACCCTTCTTTACAATGGTTATTTATTGCCTTTTTTTTATGCGTGTAGGGGGGAAACAAATAAAATGATTCATTGTGTTTATTTTTTGACACAAGTAAAGGAACTTTTACTAGAAGAGAATGAAAGAACAAAAGTTGCATATAGCCTAAGGAAGGCAAGTAGCCACAGCACATGTAAAACTAAAATACAAGCTACACCAAGTACTCATTATTGTCTTTCATTTGAAGTTTCAAGGCACTTGTGAATAGAATAATTTTCTACCTTGTCATTAAGAATGAGGTAGCACCTTGGAATTTGGGCAAATCTAGTTTTTCGTGCTATTAGCCCATATTGGAATGAGGGACAAATCATGACACTAAGGTTGGGCAAATAGAAAGTCACTCCAATTTACCCTAGCCATGTTTTCTTGTTGCCTACAAGTGTGGGTGTGCTTTTATGTCTTCATTCACAAATGGGTGAGCTAAATCCCTAAAAATTTGCTCATCCTTGATTTTTTTTTGGGATACTAGGAGTTTGTTTCAAGAAAATAAGATCAAACAAAGAAAAGTTGAGGGCAAGGCCTTGGAAACACATTACACATCACATAGCAAGCCACAAAACCTATTTGAATGACCCATAAGTAGGATTTTTAACCCTCCAAACAATGTCAAGTCCATGTGCTCATCTTTGATTTTATTCCCATAAAAAATACAAAATCTATTTATTTGTCACACATCTTGAAATCTTGTAAACCTTTGTATTGTTTTCCCTTGCAATTGAAATTGTCCATATGTTAAATTTTTTTTCTTAAAACTTGTAAATTTTGAATTCTTTTTGTAAACCAGGAATTTATTCCAAGCAATTAAAATGAGCAAATAGTAGAACATCAAGGATAGAACCCTAGAGACAAAAGTGACCAACCAAAATGCCCAGGCACCAATACAAACTCAATAATTTATAGGAACAAACCACAAGCGGGGTTTTGTAGCTTCCATGTAATAGCTTTGCCAAAATGAGAGCCAAAGAATGGGGTTCTAAACCAATTGTTGTCAAATTTTCTAAGGAACCACTGGTCCTTCGAAGGGTGGTTCTCACAAAGCTTCCATGTCCTCATCCAGGCAGTTCTACCACAATCTAGGGTTGCTTCCCAAATAATATGTTCCATTTTTTCTTGTAACCAAATTTCTTGCATGAACATGTTTGCAGTGCACCTCACCCAACATATCCAAATTATTGAACCTCTAACTAGCAATTAGACAATCCAATCTAGTGTCAATCTCTTGGAAAGGCTCAATCCAAATAAGCATTGTTGCTAAGTGACATTCGGCCAATGGCCATTGGTCTTTGAAACTTCCTGTGAAAGATACGTTGAATTTTTAAAAGCAATCAAAGGCCCCAAGTTAGGATACAATATTGTAAAAAATAGTTGAATGAAGTGCATCATAGGGATTTTTTTTAACACATGCCCTTGGGAAAAATGCCAAGGATGTGAAGAGGACAAGAAGTGGATTAGTTCACTTCAACCTATAAATAGGACTATAGCTACTACAAGAGCATTGTCATAATTACAATGGCCTTTGTTAGAACTCAAAATCCAATGATAGGAAGGAGCCATGAAGGTCCCATGTAGAAACCAAAATCCTTGTGGTTGACTACTATATATTATTTTTCTTGGCAATGAATTTTCTTCATTTATCCCCCCTGGAAAAAAAAAATCCAACTAGGGTATCTATTCATTTCCAGCCCTTGTGGCTTGTAGGTTATTTTGTTGTGGTGCGGTTTTTTTTAATGCAATGGTTTGCCATTTTGTAAATTAAAAGTATGAATAAAAAAATAAAAATCCTATTGGGGTCAAGAGGTCAAATCTACCAGTCATATGCCTCTAAATATCCAACTTGAATGCTCATTGTGGTGTTTTTTTGTTTTTTCACTTAAGTATAGAAACCTTTACTGGAAGAAGAAAAATAATGAGAACCCAACTGCAAGTAGTGTGGGAGTGCTATTGGGTTTGATTTTCTTTGGGCTGCTTTGGCCATCTCAAAAATCTATTAGTAAGGCTAGTATAGAGTGTTGTAGAAGATGTTCTAATCTCTCTAGGGTGATTGCAAGAAACACCTATCAATTTTGTTGCATTTGGCTGATTTTTTTGAGAGTACTTTAACCCCTAAAGGTATTGACTGTGATTTCACCAAAATTGCTCCAAAACTGTCATTTCTAGGACAACTATCAAAATTTCAGAGAAAAAGCACTTTTGGACACATGTAACCGTAAGATCTTGTAGTAAGCTAGTTTGAAAAGATGTGGAAAAAATTTCAGAATTTTCCGCCATGTAGATTGCAAGATATTTGTGTTTGAAGTGACAAAAACCCTCATTTTATCCTTGCAAAAATCTGGGCAGCTGCACTTCAAAAGGGCACATTGGTATGAAAAATTGTCCAAAATGGTTGTTACTCTTTAGATTCTCTCTTCAAGTAAAGTTGGCTCCATGCTTGAAAATTTTCAGACCATTTGGAATTGTACAACATGTAGGAAAAAAATAGTAAGTAGAAAGTTGTAGAGAATGATTCAAAACACTAAATTGTTCATAGTTTATTTATAAAAATGAAAATTGTGAATCCCAATGGTTGTAATGTTGTAATAGACAATCTACATCCAATGTTTTTATTTTCTTTCAAAAATATTAAAAATTGAATGAAATAGAGGACTTCAAAGTTTATTTTAGAGTAGAGATTTCATAACTTCCCATAAACTATCCACAAACTAAAACTCTCATAACTTTCATCTCATTTATCCAAATGGAATGATTCAAAGCTTTCCAAGTACACAAAAACCTAAGAAACCAATTTCAAATTTTCAGTTTTGAAAAAAATGATTTTTGAAGAAGTTTTTTTTACTGCCCGAGCTGCCCGACGAGCAAAGGAAATGACATATCATGCAATAACTCTTTGACCATGTAGTCAAACGTTATGGGCCTCAAAGCTACTCCTCGGACACATGTTTTATGAAAATTTTAAACAACTATATTAAAAACTCCATTTGTGGTGAGCTGCCCAAAATCGCTATGTTTCCAAAAAATGCACTTCAAAGCTTTAGGGGTTAAAATTAGAAAATTAATTTAAAATTTTAAAGTAAAATAACAACTAATGTATATACCTTTAAGAAGAAGCTACCCTAGGAAGGAAATGCATAGAAAAGTTCTCTAAGTAGGAAAACTAGAAAAGTGTCAAATGTCAAGAAAATACATATGTTGATGTTTTAATTAGTAAAAAATAGGATTTTCTAAAAATAAAATAAAAACTGTCCATTAGCAATAACTTTATGGAAATGTCTATTCATCAAGAAAAACCTCCAAAATCATTTTCCTTTATTCAAAAATTCATTGCAAATGTTGCTCACTTTAGGCCAATGCTAAACTCACTTACAATAGGCAATCAAAGATCCATCCGCTAGAAAGATGCATTTCCATACTAAGAAGAACCTCACAAAAATTCATGACCTAAAATTTTAAAAACAATACTCAAGAGTACTAGAAACTAACAAAACTACAAGTGTGACATATTATCAAAATTCAATCCCCCTTACTTTGTCATCCTTGAAAAATTTGAAAAAATTCAAGTAACATCTTCCATGCCTAAGAAAGCTTCACTCCAAATTTCACTTTTATTCCATCATTTTTGCAATACTTATGGCCAGAAATAACTTTTGCATGCAACGTGTGATGCAAAATAGGACAAGTGTTTCTTGCAATCACCTTCTATAGTCTACACACTATATATTTTGTTGAAATCAGCAAGTCATTGTAGTAAATTACTTTTGCAAGTTCTTCGAGTTGTGATTGGTAAGAAATATATTTAAGCAACTTCTATGGATAGAAGTGCCCTTACCTACTACATTGAAGAGAATTAAATTGGAAGGGCAAGATATTGGAAAGTGTGCAAGTAATGGTTTATGTTGTTTACAAAGTTTTTTTGTTTTTTTCAGGGTTTTTTTTAACTTTTTTTTACACAAATATAGGTTGACTTTTGCTACAAGAAGAAAGAACCAGCATTTGGGTTGTTTTTTTGGGTTTTACCAGCTACATTCCTTCCATTTCCAATCTAAACTAGATTTTCAAACAACGAGTCTAGGTGTTTCTACTATTTATTATACAAAATCAAATTTTTATATACTTTTTCACCAGTTTTTAGTCAATGTTTCTAAATTGCAACCAAGTTTTTTCCCAAATCCCCAAGCTAACTTTGAACTAGCCTTTGATTCTTCCTAGACATTAGAAAGAACGCAACCCCAACCACAAATGGCTTGGGGAACAAAGCAATTATTGAGGGAGTTTAAACACAAAGGAGGATGAGAGTTGGCTTGATGTTCTAGGGCTTCAAACGTGGTTGAAAGTTGCTACATTGTTGGGGCCATAGGAGAAAGTTTTGAGATTTATCATAGACCTAGCCTACATGCAAGAATGGGATAGGAAGTGTCAGTCCTAACTTATACCATTTATTTTCCTCTTTTAGGGGGCGGCTGACCTATAAAACAAGACAATTTCCTATGCATTCAGTACCTAGTATTCAATTGTAAAAATTGGAATTTCAGTTGAAGCTTGCAATAATAAAGGTAGTTTTGTCAAAGAAGTAGGGTTTGCAAGTTGTCATTATTGTGGTAGGAAAAGCTGGCAATGGTTCATGAATTTGTTTTTGTTTTTTGGTTGACAAATACAAACATGACATGTAACTACCCCCTCCACAACCCAGAATGAAGGTGCATGACAATTGCCAAGGTGGCATGATGAGGGGTAGTGAGGCCCATCATGGCCAACAGTAGCACAAGGAGATGCAACCTCACCTTACTGGGCTAAATTTCAAGGCAGTTCATAAACAGTTCATCCGATTTCAAAGCTATGGAAATTGATGTCCAATGCTATGATTTTAAAGATGTTTTATACATTGTTGCCCTTGAAGGTTGCCAATACCATTTATTAATGGTGTTTGGATGACAATCCGGCAACTAGGACCAAAAAACAAATGCATTTTTTATTCACTTTTTATATAAGGTCCCATGAAGTTGTCCCATGAAGTATCCCACCATGTGTGTGCAACCTTGTAGTTGTCTTGTGGAAGCACATAATATTGTTCACAATAGATGAACAATATAGAAAATTCCTACTTTTATTTTTATTTTTTTGAAAGACATGAAAGATTTTTTAATTTTTAATTTTAATTTTAATTACAATTTTTTAAATTTTAAAACCAACAATTGAAAAGAAAATAATTACTTTTCATAAATTTTCTTATTTTACTTGTACGCCAAAATAATGAATTCTTTAAAAATGAACACAACTTAGTATTAAAAGAACATTTATTAATATTCCAAGAGGTCTTTACAAGATTGAAAAGAAGTAAATATCAAAGAATAAACTTAACAATGATGATCAATAAAGTAGAATGCTCTAATTTTAACCCCTTAGGACCAAGGTACCTTTTCGAATAAGATAGTGATTTTAGGCAAGTATTTGTGACTAGATATTTTAATTTTAAAAAAAATTCTTTTTTCTTTGACACACATTAATTTTTCTTCAAAATTTTCATAGAAGATGTGTACAAAGAATATCTTTAAAGCCCAACAATTTTTATAACTTTTGATGACACCATTAGAAAGTTATTGCACAATATATTACTTGCCTCTCAACTTGGGCAATCCTCCTAGATTTGGTAAAGTCACCTTCTTGAAAAACAAACATTGGAGATTGATCTATTATATTTAAGTGTGCATAGAATGCTTTGAACCATTCTTGACTCTTATCAATGAGTCAAAAGTTATGAAGATTTTTTCTTTGTAAGTAATTATGGATTTTCTACTACCAAGAGAAATTTTGAAGTCCATTATTTAACTTAATTTTGAACATTATAGAAACAATCAAATGAATAAACCATTGGGTGTAGATTGTTCATTTCATCATTACATACATCAAAATTGGCATTTCTCCTACATATTGTAAAGATTTGAAAGATTCAAAAAATTTAAAGCGTGTAGTCAACTTGACTTTAGATTTGAATCCAGTTTCGACATTTTTTCATGCAAATGTGAGCTTGTAGAGTGCATTTGCCATATTTTTTGAAGGGATTAAAAAACCATCTTTATTGATTCAAATGCCATTACTTGCAATTTACATGGTGGATTATTTTTGGGCACTTTCTCAAATTAGACTAATACATGATTCTATTGTTACATGTGTCCAAAAAATGTTGTTTCCTGGAATTTGGTCTTTTAACTAGACATGATAGTTTGGGAGAGTGTAGGATAAAAACACAAGTTGGTCCTTTAGGGGGGCAAGGTCTTTCCATTTGTATTGACACAGCTAAAATATTGATGAGTGTAGATTGTAAATCGACTATCTCATATAATTCCATGTGGGGGACAATTGGATGCCAAGTAGTGATTCTCATTTTATTGAGGGAATGAATGACAATCCAGGTGATTAGTCCCTCATGTTTTGTGGCCAAAGAATAATCATTTTCCAAGAAAGTGGAAACACCAAAAAAATCCATTTGTTTTCTACAAAATAAGTAAATTATAAATGAATAAAATAAAAAGATAAACTTAAAAAATAAATAATATTAGGAACAAATATTAAAGTCCTCTTGCAAGTAAAGAGAATGTTTATTATTAGGTGGAAACTCAAAACCAAGTCCAGTGACAATAGCCAAATAGAATTGGCCCTTTTATTGTCTTGTCCAATGGTAACCACTAAAAGACTACCTCCTAATTTATATGACAAATTTTTTTTTGTTCTTTTATAAGTACACATTATGAGGGGCACCTTAAATATTGAAGAGTCATATGTGATTTTGATTGTCAAAAAAGAGTCCCACATAGAGTTTAGAAAGAATGTTTGAAAATGTCAAAGAAATACATGTCCATTCCTAAGCCTCCCTCAAATTAGCCTACAACTTCTTGTCAAAGGTTTGAAATCTCAAGATTATATTTGGAAAAGAGAATTTTCTTCATCTCATAAATTGACTTACTATGAAGCTTTTAGAATAAAGGAAAGGCAATGCACTACAATAATATTTCTAAATAAGCCAATAGCTATGACTAGTCCAACAAATCACTACAGAAAGTTAGGTTATTAAAATAAGGATGAGTCACTTTATATCATGTCATTTATATGTGAAGTAGGGCCTAAACCAATTAGATACATTACCACAAAGAATTTCATAAGTTTAAAGTCTAAGGTTTCTAAAAAGTTGTAGTATATACATAAGCAAGGTCCAAAGTTCTAATTCAAATACAATTCCTTGTATTCAACTCCAATAGGAGTTCCTATTAATATCAATATACCTATGTTAAGTGGAATGTTTAGTTCTTGAAGGTTTGCAGCCATTTCTTCATCCCAAAGCACTTGAAACAATTCATTGTACTAGATTTACACATAAATAAATAAATAAAATACACACACACACAGATACATACATACATACATACATACATACATACATATCTATATATATCTGTGTGTGTGTGTGTGTGTGTGTGTGTATGTGTGTGTGTGTGTGTGCATGTATCTATCTCTTTTTCTATGTATTTCCCAATATATATCTTTTAAAGTGAAATCATGAGATTTTGTAATTTATGTCATAGAGTAATAAACCTATTAGGTTGATTGTATGAAAAAAGCAAAGAGATTATTTTCAATGAAGTTTTCAATTACAACTTCATTGACTTTGAACATCATCTATATGGAAGTTTTGCACCAAAGACTTTAGGTCTAGGGTTTGAAAACTTTTGTACTTTAGAATAAAATAGAAGCTACATACACAAAGAAAATTTCCAAAATAAAGCATTAGATTTTTTTTCACGAAATTGCTAGAAAAAAAGTGCATCCAAGATTA
This sequence comes from Straminergon stramineum, assembly GCA_963920665.1. Lineage (NCBI taxonomy): Eukaryota > Viridiplantae > Streptophyta > Bryopsida > Hypnales > Calliergonaceae > Straminergon > Straminergon stramineum. Next base: position 23,007,951 of record OY987270.1, read on the forward strand.
AATGGAATACAAACATATTTAGTAAGCTTGAAGATGGAAATGGATTTACCACAAATCCAATGGTAATATTCATTTTGCAAGCAAACTTGAAGTTGCCAAGCCTTTTTTATGGAAAAAAAAAATTAAAAGTGCATTTAAAATGAATCAAATAAGATTCACTACTCAAAAAATTGCTTGTAGTGCCTAAGAAACAAATTTGTCCTTTACTTTCTTAGTACTAGTTGGAATAAAATGAATCAAGCTTTGTTTGCAAATCTAAAATAAAACCCTTTGGGAAAAAAATAAAATATTTTTTAAATAAGACAATAGGATAATATGGTTTTATGACTTTTGGTCCTATATGTATAATAAACTTATATTTTGTGGACTCAAAGTCACATCTATGGTGTCAAAAAAGAAAAGAAAAACTACAATTGTAATAGTGTAATTTCATGAATGTAGGGACCTTACATCCTTTTATTATATTCTGTTGAAAAGATTTAGGGTTGAGGATTTAGCAATCATAGTTTACAAAATTTGGATTGATAATTGGATTTAGGAATGTCAAATTCACTACTATAGCCTTGTTTCAATAAAAACCAAACATAGTTGCTATATATATAAAGTAAAAAGCTAAAATTTTTAATCTTAAAATCAAAGTACAAATGATCAAATTTGCTAATTATTTAAAAGAAGGACCATGGATTGTAGCAATTATCCTCTTGGATATATCATTATACTTTAAATGAGGAAAAAACATGTAAGTAAGGATTAATTGCCTTGTTATTTTGTCTAGCAATGATAGTAAAAAATATTCCCTTGAACTTTGTCGTGTTTCAATTTTGTATTTCTTAACCTTTCTTTGCTATTTTAAATTCAATAATTATAAAGATATAAATTGAATTTAGAGTTTGGATATTTCATGGTAGTTTACAAAAAAAAATTCAAAGTTTTTTTATCCAAAGTTTTAATATGGATCAATAAGGGAAGCAATCCTCTGTAGCAAATGAAACTATGATTTATTACTTTGAAGAAATTTAAAAGCAATTGTTGGAAGTCAAATTATTGTACAAAACCTCTTTTTTGAAGGCAAATTTAACACCATGAATAGGTGCAATTTCATCCTACGTAACAGAATGCCTTGTCATTCATTGATTTAAATATGGCTTAAATTATTTATTTATTATTTATTATTTTGGTACAAATGAAATAAAATTTTGCTATAGAAATTTCAAAGCTACAAGATTTTATAGGAATTTTTGAAATAGAAGACATCATTGATGTGTCAACTACATATGGAGTATTAACCTCCTTTCAACCATCATTATAATTATTCAAAAAAATGAAGTGGTATAGGTACTCTAATAGCTGAGCTTGAAAAAACATGTATGTTTAATGTAGTGGAACTTCTATAAGTGTAAAGAAAAAATATTTAAAATACATATATAACATCTTATTAATGAATGCACTCATTAAGAGAGCAACTTGTCTCTATTATAATAATATCATTACATAATCAACTATGTGTTTCCAAAATTGTGAATAAATTTTTATTTGGGCCAAGTTTGATACTATTTGGCCCTTTTCCTTGGTTGTAGGTAGCAGACAGGAATCTAGTATTATGTGGATGTGTAAAGGACCTCCTATGTGCACCTTCTCTTAGGTGTGGTGGTTCTTGGTGTTTGTTTCTCTTTTCTCTTTCTTTTCCAGCCCTTGTGGCTTGGAGGTTGTTCTGTTCATGTTTTTAATGCAATGGTTCGCCATTTGTTCAAAAAAAAAAAGAAAATTATGAATAAATTTAATAAATAATGTAAGAGATGGTCATTATGACTGAATTCGGCGTTTGTTTTTTGTGATTCAATCTTTAGGGGCGTAGGGATTAGAATCTACCATAATTATTAATGTTCTATACTATATTTTCTATTGTCTGTTTCTCCCTCAAGCATCTTTCTTTCTTTCTTTATTTTATTCAACGTCGAATGTCATAACATTCTTATAATTTGCATCAAACTTCCTACCATTCTTCAAACAAATTCTATAGTTGTTACTTGTTTTATAAACTTGTTGTGAAAGGCTACAATGGAGAAGAGAGAGTGGATTATGCATTTTGTACATTGGAAGGAATGCAATACAGATCAAAAATCTTGGGGAGCCATTTTGAATGAAGATTCAATTGCTTCAATTGCGGGCCTTGCTATGGTTTCGGCTGATGCATTAGTTGAAGTGAATTGGGTAGATGTGACTAATTGGCTTGCAACAGCTTGGATGGAACATACCACATCTCCTGAATTGATCTTTCGAGGTCAAGTGAATGGAGTGGAGTGTAATCTCAAACTGAAAGAATACCTTTCAGTTTGTATGGGTTTTGATTTTAAGGGAGTCACTACTATTACAAAAGTAAAAGATTTCCAATGTCCTCTTGCCAGAGACTATCTATCAAACTCCTTCAAAGGTGATGTATGGCCACACCCCCATGTAAGTTTATAAAATTCATTGTGCATTCTTTTTTTCTTTTCTATGAAAATATTTTTGCATGAAGTTATTTTTTGGTTTCATAGCCCTTTTAGTATACTGAGCTTGCGCATGGAAATAGCTATTATCCTAACTAAGATGCACAATGTATACAATTTTACAGATAATGGTGAGAGATATCCAAGATAAGATCCTAAGTCAGCGATGTAAGGGTATTTTACGTGCTATTTTTGCTCAAAGCAAAGCTGATCAAGTCAACACCGATTGGTTCCATCTTATGCTTGCAGCATATAACGGTGTGAAGGTAAACTAGGGGGAAATCATGTACAAGCATATTTCCATGGAACTCCAACTCTTATTGAATGATTTGTGCACCGGAGAAGCTGTCATTACACCTCTGTTCAACTTCCTCAGTAATTTTATTAAACGTGCTATGACATTTTCAAAAACTCAAGTGTGGCCTACTGCCTTCACGGAAATCAAGGCTCTTGCTTCTCCTTCATGCATTATTGGCTCTATGTCACATACACTAGTATCACCTCAAAAATCTTTTGTCCCTCCTTTGAATATTGTCGGCTCTATGTTACATGCAATGGTTCCACCTCGCAAATCCCATCATGTAGATTTCAAAGACTTCGTTTTAAGTGCATCTGCCTCAATCTCAGAAGGGCCTCCAACCAAGAAACAAAAGGTGATTGACCAAGGTACAACACCAATAGACGCAAAGGCTCCATCACCAATAGGAACAATGAGCTCAAGTTACGCAGCACCTTGTGGCCTAGGCATTGAGTCATCCCAATCCTTTGATCGAAATAAGAAACTACACACCCTAGCCTCTAGCATGCATTCCTCAAGGCGTTGCAAGGAACTAGGAGAGCGTGAGCGCGCATTTGAGGACAATAAAGAAGCAACCAACATAATGGAGCATTTACATAACAACTCGCAGCATTTTGTCGAAGTAGCCCCCTCACCAATTGCAGAGATGATGTAATGTTTCATCCAAGAAACCCTCTTCCCGGCTATGCAAGAGATGGAAGTTCTACACCAACAGATCTTGTACATCCATCTCTGCAAATTATAATGTCAAAGTTGGATCAAATTAAAGTGATCATAATAATTATGTAAATATTCTAATATAACTATTAATTGATTAATTTTATATAATTATATATAATGTTTAATTATATTATGGTCATTAATTAGTCATTGTCTATATAATTATGGTAAATTAATGATATATATGTCTATTATATTACATTATTAATAATAGTTATATCAAATAATTATAATTAACTAATGTAATATTATTGTTAGTCATATTAATATGTCAACTAATATTACATATAACTTCATTATGTGTATATCATAATATGATCATTGATATTATAATTATTAGTATTTACATATTAATACTTATGAAATGGCTTATTATTTTTGTAAGTTAATGGAATCCGGAAATAGAGTGAATCCGGATTGGATTCCGGAAAGAGAGAGCTTAAGTTGGTAGAACGGATAACCTAGGCTTGCAACAACATACTAGAATCCCCTGGGACGATATTTCAGGTTAATTTACACGTTTGGGTGTTATAAATGGTATTTACCGCACGCTACGTGTACGACAGGAAGTAAACAAAAAAAACCAAAAATTCACATTGCGACACGTGCACGTGCTGAGCGGGCTGAAGCAGAGGTTGGAAGTACTAAAGTACGCATTGAAGAATTAACAAACTCCATGCGCGCTTTGGAACTTCATGCCAACAAAGCTGAGCAAGATGTGGCAGTTCTTACTGCAGCTCGAACAGACATGGAGAGGATGATGACCACATTAAGTGCTCAAAATATGCGGTTGGTCCAAAATCCTCAGAAGGAGCACGCCCTGCTTTTAGTGTGCAACATGAAGTTGGCATGCAACTTAGCACTAAATGAGGTCGAGCAAATGCAGCATGAAGTGAAGAGAGTGGCTGCGGAATTCAATGATGGAGGTCAACGTTATTTTGGCTTGACCTTGTGGCCTCGAGTGGAGGAAATGTTTAACGATGATTTACTCGTGAAGGACGAGAATTCAAGCATTGATTGGAATAGTTCTCCACTCTTGGAATTCCAATATAATACTGAGGGCTACAGGTACATGCCTGTACTTCGTGATGGCAATAGGCCACTAGTGTAGCCTAAGGTTCCTGATTTTGTAAAAGATGGAACGACATGTATTATGTGCCAAGAACCATTTGGCCCCGAGGGTGGATGGAATCTTGGTACGTGCGGACATTTATACCACCCCATGTGTCTCATTCCCCACACGAACGGTCGCTGCCATACATTGGAAGAACGTCGCCCAAGTGACAGAGGTGATCAAGAGGGTGTTTGGAGAAGGTGATCCAGGGCATCGATTATACTTTGTGTCGCAATGTGAATTTTTGTTTTTTTTGTTTACTTCCCATTGAGAGCGGAAAAGTGATTTTTGAGAGAACCGGATCTGAATGGATGTAGGCAGAAGATCAAAATAAGCAGGAATAGGAGCATAGTAGTCAAACCGGATTCAATCCGTTACAAAAGCCATTTTGGCGGGAAACGGTATCCGGATTTAGATCTTGACCAGATCCAGGGTGATCGGACCGGAAAAGGTGATGATGACTAGACTGGGTGTCCTCAGAGTATAAAAGAGAGACCAGGCCTCAGTTCACTTCTTTCTCTGCTGCGCTTCGTGAGACATTGATTACGTTTCCGGTGGTGTGTCTGAGTATTGTGAGAGCGGTGGTGTGTCAGGGTGTGTTTGTGTGTGTGCGGTTTTGATTGTGAGTGAGTTTGAAGGCAGAGTGCGTGTGTTCCAGGTGGTGTTCGGTTGAAATCAGGCGAGGGAAAGTGAGGAACGGGATGTGCGGCTAGGAGAGAGAGGTAGTATCGGAGAGGGTTTTTGAGCGACCTCATCCGTGTCCATGCCTCAGCTTCGTAGGGCTAGAGGTAGATCCATCACTCCAACCCTAGAGGTGAAGCTCCGGAAGGTGCTTCCGGTAATTCCCTCAGCGGAAACGGAGAGGGAACAGTTGTTGCAGGACCTTAACCGGATGGGTTGTCCCGGGTTGATGGACAAACCATGGGGGTTTAAGGAGAAGTGGGTCGTGAGAGAGTTGATCGGGAAGTTGTCAAATGAGTTTGACAACACTCTCCGCGGATCCCCGTCCAAGTGGAATGAAGCGGAATGGAAGGCAGTCTACAACTTCCGGGTGGGAGGCTTAGGGATGGCCAACCGGAAAGACAAATTCTGCCACGGAAAGTTCAAGGGGGCGGTTAACCCTGTCACAGCACAGGGGAAGCAATTCCCTAGTTATACTCACAAAAACCACCCTAGAGCATAACAAAGTGACTCTAAAGATCGAACCTACGAGATCTTGTGAAGTATCTAGCTTCATTAACAACTTAAGCACATTCAGTAGCCAGAGTCCCACTTTCCGGTCCTAGATCTAAAACCGGAAATCCCACAACACCCGAAAAACTACGACCAGATGTCTCTCTTCTCTCCGGTCTTACTAGCTATCCGGTCTGCAAGATAACCAAACACCCAGAACCCTACACTTTCCGGTCCTGAATACCTCCCTAGACAGATCCGTCCCAGTCTGTCCGTGAGCTCAACTCCCTCTCTATACTAATCCGGTTTAGTTTAGCCTCTGTTTCACCATCAGAGGGGTTGTCGCTTGATTTTTAAAGTGGTAGGCCCACCACTCCTTCCGTGACTTATAGTGGCTGAAGACCCACTCTCCTACTCTCTAATCTCCTACACTAACCAGGATCCGGTTTGGTTCTTCACAGCAATCTAGACAGCAATCCGGATCACAGGTCACACAAAAACCCCTTGTACGACCCTCTCATACTACAGCGACTTTGATGCTACGTTCTATCCGTGCGAAGTCAAGCGGTTACAAGTGTACCCGTCCGTTCCAACACTCTCCAAAGCTTTTCTCTTTATCTATTAAGACAACAAGACCTCACAAAGCTCGGGCACTCAACCGGATTTCCCACCCAAGAGTTCTAGCGCGACTAAGGAATCCCTCCCTATCCGCCTAGCCTAACAATGGCTTCCCTGTCCGGAATCTAGACTCTGAAAATGCTGAGGAACTGAAATTCACTCCCAACTCTTAAAAAACCCACTCACATGCACATAAGATTCAAACTCCAACACCAAAGGGAGAAGCCAGCCTTGAACCTCCTACGCCTTCCTAACTTCTATCCGCACAGCCCTGCCAATCCTCGGGAGAGACATACATCAAGAAACAAATAGAAAGCACAAGGACGCAAAAGAAAAGACTCTTGCAAAGTTCAAGAGAAAAGACTGCTCTCAGTCTCAGACGCAGAGGCTGTTTATATACATTTTGAAATCCAAGAGGTAACCAAAAAATCCGCGCGGAACTTCCGGTTTGGTCCTAACTTATCCGACCGGATTCTAATCCGGTCCGATCCTATCCTACCTATATTGTACAAACTAAATAACTTCTAGTCTGCAATCCCATGATCTAGCGTTGGGCTCTTTGGTTCCGGTTGCAGTTGCTCGAAGACTTCAGTCAAGTTCCGGCTCTGCTCAAAAACCCTCTCCGATACTACCTCTCTCTCTCTCCTAGCCGCACGTCCCATTCCTCACTTTCTCTCGCTCGATTTCAACCGAACACCACCTGGAACACACGCGCTCTGCCTTCAAACTCACTCACAATCAAAACCGCACACACACAAACACACCCTGGCACACCACCGCTCTCACAATACTTAGACACACAGCTGGAACCGTAATCAATGTCTCACGAAGCGCAGCAGAGAAAGAAGTAAACTGAGGCCTGGTCTCTCTTTTATACTCTGAGGACACCCAGTCTAGTCATCATCACCTTTTCCGGTCCGGTCACCTTGGATCCGATCAAGATCTAAATCCGGATTCTGCTTCCTGTCAAAATGGCTTTTGTAACGGATTGAATCTGGTTTGACCACTATGCTCCTATTCCTGTTTATTTTGATCTTCTGCCTACATCCATTCAGATCTGGTTTTCTCAAGAATCACTTTTCCGCTCTCAATGGGAAGTAAACAAAAAAAACAAAAATTCACATTGCGACAAACCCCAAGGACGGATATTCGGTCGAGGACTGCATCGACGCCCGGCAGCGAAGAGTGTTGGAGTTCTTGGTGCCGATCCTGCATCCGGAAAAGCCAAAGAGGGTTACCATAACCCTCGGCAACACGATCTTGGGGGCGCTCAGTTGTAACCGGAAGGTCAACTAGTCCATCATCTTTTCCGAGTTGGTGGGTTAGCTTGTCTCCCGGATGGGGAAAAGTAGGGCTACTCCTTTGAGTCCCTACTTGTTCCACCTATACCAGCACAACCAACTTCTCACAATGGAGGAGGAGAAGGTGTGGAGGGATGACGAGTATCTCCGGAGGTACGGAGAGTCCGATGAAGAAGAAGAGGATGCAACCGGATCCGATTCGGAGGAGGATGAGGAGCCGTTTAAGCCGCTCACCAAGCGGCAGAAGATGACGTTCCCGAATTCCAGAGGGACGCCTCCAAGAGAAACTTCCACTCCGGCGAAGGAGAAGGAGAAGGACAAGGGTAAGGGATTGGAAGAGGAACCGGCCAAGAAAAAGGGTTCGAATGACCCCTTCAACAAGTTGATCGAGATCCTGTGCACCATTCGCACGGATTGGGTGATCAACAAGCGACTCCTGGTCACTATCGGAGAACTACTAGACGTGCTAGTAGACAGCAAGCTTCCGGAACGGGTGGCGGATTGTGTTACCAATCCGGAAGAGCACTGGAAGCGGGAGGCTGAAATCCGACGGCTTCAGGAGGAGGTGGACACCTTGAAGGCGGAAGTAGTGATCTTCACGGAAGAGAAAGCCGCCAAGAAGGTGTTGGCGGAAGAGATGCAGAAGGCGGTCGAATTGGTGAAGGCCACGTTTGGGGAAACTGGAACGACCGCCGCCAAGGCCAAGCTGTACGATGAGAGTGTGTTGCAGGATAAGAAGTTATCTGGTACCCGGATAGTTCGGATCCTGGGAGACTTTGCTGAGCAGGTTGAGGGGGCAATGCAAAGTGCACGGGAAGCAGCCGGCCGAATGGAGGAAGCCAGCCACAGATTGACGGCCTTGATAAGTTCTCAAGAGATCCGTCTCTTGGATTTATCCTTGTTGTCCCTGTCTTTGGACATGGCAGCACCAAGGGGGAGGAAGGATTTGACTTCCCAATCAAAGAAGAGCCAAGGAGGACCTTCTGCGCCTTCGCCCGGAAAGCGGATTGATTTGGATTCCTCTCTTGAGGCTCCAAATCCGGAAGCTGGGGAGCGGAGCAGGAACCTGACTAAAGTCTTCGAGCAATTGCAACCGGAACCGAAGAGCCCAACGCTAGATCATGGGATTGTAGAATAGAAGTTATTTAGTTTGTACAATATAGGTAGGATAGGACCGGACCGGATTAGAATCCGGTCGGATAAGTTAGGACTAGACCAGAAGTTCCGTGCGGATTTTCTAGTCACTTTTTGGATTTCAAAATGTATATAAACAGTCTCTGCGTCTGAGACTGAGAGCAGTCTTTTCTCTTGAACTTTGCAAGAGTCTTTTCTTTCGCGTCCTTGTGCTTTCTATTTGTTTCTTGATGTATGTCTCTCCCGAAGATTGGTAGGGCTGTGCGGATAGAAGTTAGGAAGGCGTAGGAGGTTCAAGGCTGGCTTCTCCCTTTGGTGTTGGAGTTTGAATCTTATGTGCATGTGAGTGGGTTTTTAAGAGTTGGGAGTGAATTTCAGTTCCTCAGCATTTTCAGAGTCTAGATTCCGGACAGGGAAGCCATTGTTAGGCTAAGCAGATAGGGAGGGATTCCTTAGTCGCGCTAGAACTCCTGGGTGGGAAATCCGGTTGAGTGCTCGAGCTTTGTGAGGTCTGTTGTCTTAATAGATAAACGGGAAAGCTTTGGAGAGTGTTGGAACGGACGGGTACACTTGTAATCGCCTGACTTCGCACGGATAGAACATAGCATCAAAGTTGTTGTAGTATGAGAGGGTCGTACGGGGGTCTTTGTGTGACCTGTGATCCGGATTTACATCTGGGTTACTGTGAAGGACCAAACCGGATCCTGGTTAGTGTAGGAGATTAGAGAGTAGGAGAATGGGTCTTCATCCACTATAAGTCACGGAAGGAGTGGTGGGCCTACCACTTTAAAAATCAAGCGGCGACCCCTCTGATGGTGAAACAGAGGCTAAACTAAACCGGATTAGTATAGAGAGGGAGTTGAGCTCACGGACAGACTGGGACGGATCTGTCTAGGGAGGTATTCAGGACTGGAAAGTGTAGGGTTCTAGGTGTTTGGTTATCTTGCAGACTGGATAGCTAGTAGGACCGGAGAGAAGAGAGAGATCTAGTCATAGTTTTTCGGGTGTTGTGGGATTTCCGGTTTTAGATATAAGACCGAAAAGTGGGACTCTGGCTACTGAATGTGCTTAAGTTGTTAATGAAGCTAGATACTTCACAGGATCTCGTAGGTTCGATCTTTAGAGTCACTTTGTTATGCTCTAGGGTGGTTTTTGTGAGTATAACTAGGGAATTGCTTCCCCTGTGCTGTGACACTTTGGTCAGATGGCCGGTGGATATTAGGACCCAGAGGTCTCCATTTTTGTGCGTGCACCACATCCAGAGCGCATTTTGTTTGACTCTCACGGCAATCCTGTCGGATTTGAGGGTGAATTGAGTTTTGAGGACCAAATGAGTTTCATTGAAGACAATACCTTCTATGAGCCTGCACTCTTGAGTGCCATTTTTTCCTACCTACACGATAGATACGATGATGACGCACTTGAACTTTTGAGGTCTTTGCAATCGAGAGAAGAGTTGCAGAGATTTTTGAGAAGTAGCATAGCACGAGGCATTGTAATTGAAGGAGTAGAATAGATAATTTTGGATGAGATTGTGTCCAACTAGATAGATGTATAGAATTAAATACCAGAAGTTGTACAAAGTGGACATATGTAAATGTTGACCAACCTTTGTCGGATTTATAAAACATTTACCTTTTATCATTTTCTGTCCACCTCGTGTATTGTTGCTTTGCCTTTGTCTATTGGCCATTTTTGTAATAAAGTAGAAGAAGCTTGTATGCTTAGATGGTAGGTAAAATAGTCTTCTATTTTATTTTTGGTTAACCCCTAAAGTCCCAAGGCCATTTTTCTCCCAAAACCACCCTAAACCACCACTTTTGCTACGTTCACCTATGAAATAAATTTCTTAAATATTTTTGAGAATCTAACCGTAGGATCTTGTTGTGCACTTGTCTTAGATCACGTGATAATTTTTTTTTGATGCTTGACTATATAGATAAAAAGTTATTAGTATTCAATGAGAAAGAAGAAAATTTATTTAAAGAAGTTGCTATGATTGCCCACAAAACCAAAAACTCCATAACTTTCACATTACTAATCCAAATGGAATGAATAAAAGCCTCCCATTTAAAAGAAAATATTATCTACAAGAAAAAAAATATTAAATTTTTTTTTTCAATTTTTTGTGGATTTTTTTGGCTGCCCGGACAGCCCGGTGCCTCGGTCACCCCTATTTTGAGGTTATTGTGGCATAACTTTTTCTCCCAAGCACCGATTGGAATAAAAATTGTAATCCCCCAAAGCTCATAAGTTTATCTATCATATGAAAAAGTTTTGAAGAGTTTAAGTAAAAATTAAGATTATAGGTGAGCTTGCCCAAAATCCATTTTGTCTCCTATAGGGACAATGAGAGTATGGGTCTTTAGGGGTTAAGAAATAAGAACAATGGAAATTCCTTACCAAAGCGATAAACAAATAACAATTAATTTTGTTGCTTAATCTTTGATGAAATGCTATTCAAGTCTTAAGAATTTAGAATTAAAAAAATCAAGTTTTATTCTCTTGGTTCTTTAGTTAGAATTTTGATTGACTACTCCCTCATATTTATTTTTGAATTCAAAGTTTACGAATCGAACATTTTCCTCAAATGGCAATCAAATTATCAAAGTCTAATATCTTTCAATTGCTAACTCGATAAGGTCACACTACATGAAATTTTCCCCAAATCAATTGAAATAAGTGACTTTATGATCCTATACTTAGATAGTTAGATTCTAATTGTTTCTTTTCTTTTCATTTCATTTGTAGGTGAATGCAACAAAAATGGCAACTTGGAGTTGTTCTAAGGCAATAATTAGCCTAGGGCCCTCATGGATTAATATTTTTGAATTTCTTGCCGTAAAGTGTAAAATCAATTTCACAACTTCTCTAATTAGAAATTCAAGAATGAACTTTAATCCCTAAATGCTTAAGGCCTATTTTTAGCTTCTTGGAATTTCCTCTAAATTGAACAAAATGTCAACATTTTGATAAGGTGTCTCAATTTTTAAAAAATTGTAACTATATAATTTCAAACTAGACATGTTAGAAATCTCATCGGAAAAGAAAATACAACATGGAGTGAAAGATTATAATGTTTGACCATGAGGGTGTTAAAACTACAAAAATGATGCGAAGTCTTCCAATCTTCTTTTCGCAAGTCACATCTAAACATTTGGTGACCAAAAAAATTTGAGGTTAAAGGGCCTAACATGTATTGCCCCAATCAATTTATGCGTTTATAGCTTCTTAAAATATATTCTAAAATTTTTTTAAATGAATTTTGAATGTGATTTTTTCTCTAAGATCTAGTGTATTTGAGGCTCATTTCCAAGAGCTTTCAATACAACAGGAAGTCAAGGTTGTAGTGGGTACCCTTGCACAAAATCTTGAATAGAAAAATCACCATCATTTATTTCTAAGATCAGACTTTTGAAGCTAAAACCAGACTTCAAGAAGAACTATCAAAAATATAGACTAATAAAAATAGAAACTTGGTTAGGGTTTATTTAACTTCAAAGTTTGGCAAACACCAGATCTAGTTGCCTCGGGCATTTATAAAATATTCAAAGCCCGTCCAGATGTATGTCGACGGAGGCCCACCCGTCCAGATGTGCGTCAACAGAGGTCCACCCGTCCAGATTCTCGTCGATGGTGGCCCGTCCGTTCAGATGCCCGTCGACGGAGGCCCGCACATGCCCGTTGACGGAGTCCGTCCATCCATTTCTACAGTTATTCATCCTCTGTCGCCCCGATTTCATCCTGACGGATGTCGGGGCTGAATCCTAACGTCCGGACGGACATCCAGACGTCCGGATGTGACGTGAACAACCCTGCTACGCCGGCAATAGGATTAGTGGAAGCCGCTGTCACGATAGCCACTAACGGTGATTCTCCCCCCCCTGTACCACTACATTCTCCAGTAATTGTAGGTGCGCTTGCAGATCCCATTGTGACTTTGTAGGTTGCGCCTGTTGATGAAGCCATGGCCAATGAACGTATCGTTGTAGCCGTGCTTGCTGAAGGTGTCGTGCTTCCTAGTGCTGTCGATGAAGCCGCGGATGGTGGAATTTCAATAGCTGCACCCAAACCAACGAAGCCCACAAGGAAGAGCAATCGGAAGACGACAAAGTCTCCAATGAAGGTACACACTGCCTCTGGAATTCCTCAGAACAAGTTGACTCAGGGGGGGCCTGGAATGCTGGGAAGGCAAAGGCACGCAGGTTCTACGCAGGGGAGGTCAAAATTAGTCGTATTCAATGTGCAAGGAACATTGTTAGATTGTAGTTTGTTATCTGATCCGAATCCGAACACCAAAATCAGGGCAACAGCCAAAACAAACCACAGAAGAATAATCTTGAGACCTTGGCTTCATCCTTTTCTTCATCGTTGATTTCTTAATTTTACAGTGGCTTTCTGGGGAAGCAAGAGCACCTCCTTCGTGGAGGATGTAGTCCCCACAATCACGGGAGGTCTCCAGAGGACATCACAATCTGAACCCTTGTTCCAATGGTTGGGTAAACAATGTGAATTCTTCAATGGCGGATACGGACCAGACACAAGTTGGGGGAAAAATTTATCCAGAGTTTATGAAACTTGGCCCCAGTATAACGCAGACAACACACTTATTGTAGATTCTAAAGTATGTAGGGTTGAGTGCAATGCAGCAGCAAATGTAATCGTCAATCTTCCCTTCTATGTGACTCAAATGACCAAGTTGGTGGACGACAAAGAATACTTGAAAGTGTTCCTGTGGCCGCTACTACAAGCCTTCCATGCTTGCGTAGATGTCGCTGACTTCCGCTTGAAGTACCCGTCAATAGCCACTGAAACAAATGACGACATCATTGGTGAACATTGCAAGGGATCCACATATGAGTTCCTTGATTTTGTGGAAGGTGAGGGGACCTATGACCTAGTGGACATAGTCTATGAATGTCCCCTCACCTTCAAGGATCGACATATCTGATTGCCGCTCCTTGTTTGCGCAGGTTTAGATGTCGGCAACTGTGGCGACCAGGGCAAAGACAAAGACAGCGAGGGGGACGTCAAAGAATCGTGACCCGTGGTCAAAGAAGGTGCCACTTTGAACATCAGTGGTACATTAATTGTTGATGTATATGTTTTGTGTTTTTTGTGTGCTCTAGTCTATATGAGCTGTCTGTAGACTTCACGGTGTATGAGTTGCATTCCAGTAGCATACAAGTGAAATTTGAGTCATATGTTTGCAGAAGTTGTAGGGGAGTCATGTGTAAGTCACGTCAAAGTTGGGGGAAAGGCCCGCAGGTGAACTACAACGTGGAAGAGGGATGGCTGTTGGCAGGGGTCCTAAAACCCCATATATCCTTGAATGTAAGTTAGCTCGCAATCTCCAATTGAATAGGTTGATCGATCGAGGTGTTTTCCCTTGGTCACTGCGTTTTTCGTCCGCAGGTGCTCTATTCAGGCATTAAGGTAACAAGGGATTTCTCGTTGCCATGTCTTGAATGGGGTTCAGGCTTCTCACTTATAAGTCTTTTCATATAGTGTTTCTAGTGAATTGGCAGGAGTCTCTAAGACATTATGCTGTGCAGTTCTAGGTTGGTGACGAAGTCTTCCTATTCAATCCGCGGGTTGTGAAGCAAAAAGTAGCCAAAGGCAAAGTAAGTGGACTGCTAGGTGAACACAAGTTTCATTTTAAGGACATCCCAGAGCCGTGGCTGAAGGTTGATGTGTTAGAGATCTTGCACGGGAAGGTACTGTTAATGTTCCCAAACCTTGCTGCAAACCAGGAGCTCATGGAAGACGCTCGAGGTTCATCCACAATGTGGCACGGGAAGTATGTAAAGTTCACAGCTTGATAAGTACGGCATTTCAAATTTTCCTATTTTGACCATGCCTTGGACCAGCGTATTGTATATAGTTCGCACAAATTTATAGGACATCTCGTACTTGTTGAGACCTTCAGGCTTTCATTTCCTTGAAATTTGAAAATGCCGAAATGCACAAATTTTTTTTCCGTCAATGCTGTTTGCAGGAGTGGTTGTTGTCTGAAGATGGCCCTCTCACCCCCTTTCATGCGTGTTGAAAATGCAATGTTTTGATGGCTTTGGACTGCTACGTAAAAGCTATTATGTAAACTGTAAACCTTGCTTGACTATCTGCTCTCATTTTCAGATGCATGTCATAGCCTTTAATTGTTGGCCTCGTACTCACTGTGGACTTCATACAGCTGCAAAATGAATGCCCGGCTCATCCCACTATATGAAATGGACACTGCATCACCTTCAAACGTAATCCTGGAAAATTTAGAAACAATAACCCCAACCCACTGCATTACAAAAATGTAATCAATGCACTCCATTGTCACTAGTACAGAACTGTGCTGTGACTACTCTACGACTACTACTGACTAAGACTGAACTAAGTCACGTTTGTGTCGCCACTGTGACTTCACTACGGCACGACTACGTCATACGCGACAGTAACAGACAGTGAGTAGCTGACGTGGCCGTCCACGTCATATTCTCAAGAGGTCATCCGCAACTCCTTTGTGACTTACTTGTGATTGGCCACGTAGGCTTGGAAAACCTCTTCCTGAACCTAGGATTTCCTCATCCATCTTTAACCATCTTTGTCACTTAGAAAGAAAAAGATGGTGATAGTATATGTTCTATTTACGTAGATTTTAGCTCAATGAAAGTGATAGTCTCACGACTCCACCGCTTGCAGTCGTCCAGAAGTCACTATGCCAAAATACAACTTGTAGAAGTTGTGAAACTGTCACATTTTGCAGTCACAAAAGTAGCCATTTTCTTGTAGTGAAGGTGGACGAGATTGGAGAATTTGTCACTAAATCATCGGAATCACCAGTCGACCCTACCATTATGATCTCTCTTGGTCGGCTATATCTCTATACATCAATGATTTTGCTAACCCTCAACCACTATGGAAGAATTGAAGTAAGCCCTTAGCGATCAAAGGCACCTAAGCTTGGAAATCAACTTCAGGATCTCGCCCCACCCCCAAAACCAAAACGAAATAGAAAACAACAATCGCTCTTACACTACCTTGAAGGCTTTGCATTTAGGTCATGTTGGTCGAGTTCATCTCTGTACACATTAAACAGCACAAGCCTAAACCATATGAAAGGTATATACATAACCCCAATCAAACGCAATTAACCTTGCAAAAGGACTAGCGCACCCTAATCCCCCAAACAAACGGATTGCACAAAATTTTCAAATCGCTCTCCTTCAAGTTCTACGCTTTTCATTTAATTGAGAATCTAAGGTTTGGGGCCTTGATCCTAAACCAGGAGGGAAACAAACAGTAGTCTGCCGCCAACGACACTTACGAATCCTAAGATCAGAAGGACACGGAAGCACAATCAGTTCCCACAATACTTTATCTATAATCCTATCATGCATCTCAAGCAAACGAGTAGCCTTCCGAATGGAGTTGGAATTACCAATCAAGTCGCTCTCCGACCCCTCCAAAGAATTGTCTCATGGGCTCTACGGTGGTGTGCAAAACACATCCTCACAATCTAGTTCCTCAAGATCACCAATTCGCTTCAAAGTATTCCAAATTGCTTTATTCACTCGCTGCCTTGCCAAACCAAGACGCCTAGAATTGGAGCCACTATATACAACGGACGTAGCACTTGTTTTCATGATCGTAAACTTGAAGAAAGAGTGAACCCTAAACCCTGGATGCTTGAATCCAACAACAACGTTCAACTTGTTGAAAGATGCAACGTCCTCAAAGCCGAAAGAGGCAACATTTGACAGGGCGGCAAGCGGCAATGATCACCAAGATGCACGTGGGAAGAATTTTCAAACCCTAAGCTAAACGGCAACATTCAAAACCCAGCACTAATGGCAAGACAGATGCTTCTACGATTTGACAGCTTCGGAAGTAATGAGGAAATCAGACTCAGAAGCAAGGATCCTCCAGACTGACTGTCCAGCAAGGGTGCTGATGTAAAACTGTAGCATCTATTAAACCATTGTAGCATTCATTCCTTGACATTCATCTAAGTATTGTAGCAACTAAGGACCAAAAGGAGGCGTTACATGTGGTATTTTGCTCTTATTCCATTGATCAAAATTGTAGAACACCACCAAGTTTTTACACAAGGTACATGTATAGTGTTTAAATGTAATATTGCAAAAAAATTTAGAGAATTCAAAATTGTGCAACTTCCAATTGGAAATATGTACTTAAAAAAGGAGGTGTTACATCCAGCGGTGCTATTCTGTGAGCCTGTGAGCCCAGAGCAGGGATTCTGTGAGCAGTGAGCTTGGAAATGAGAAAAAGTATTATAGAACTCATTTTTTTAAGGAAAAAAAGGTAATATCCATACATTTAGGTAAGATTTTCAATTTCAATTTCAATTTTGGAATTTTTATCCATCGACCTATGGCCGTGGACCTATGACCGTGGGCATGCACTGTATGTGTTAGAGTTGGAAATTTTGAAAATGTACATAGTATTGTATGTTTGCATTGTGAAGGAGAATTGTAGAAGTGGGAATGATGAAGAATGATAGGAATAAAGTTGTATACAAAATTCCATCAAATATGACTCTTTGCCTACATAAATATTCATACCATCGCAGCTACATATATAATTTGACTTTGAATTCTCTCTCATATCTAGACTTCAAGCACTCAGTGGCTCTTGGATTTCTAGGTCTACTGTAGATCCTCGTTTGGAACGTTGATGATACCAGCCCTAATCAGGAGGTGCTTCACTTCATTGAAATTGAAGCTTGGTGAATGAATGAACTTGTCTTCTACGAGATCCATTTTGCAAAAGTAGCGAAATAAATAATAAAGATGCTTACAATTTACATACTGATGGTGTCCACCAATTGCTGAGACAGCCATGTCTACAAAATCTGGACATGTGCACTCCGAGTACATCCCAAGTGTGATTCGATAAACTTTGTGATTGGGCTCTGTTCCAGATTGAAGAGATATTATAGCTCCAAGTCCTGGAAAGGGGAGCATAGTAACTCCTAAGATCGTTCCTTTCACGTTCCTAGCACTTTCCCACTTATTGCGATGCTCTGTAGTAGGAGCATTTGCAATCTGTCTAATGGGTTTACTTCTTCGAGTAGTCGGATAGTTGTCTACATGCAAAGGGATAGGCTGATCATAAAGAACCGCTTCAAAAACATTTGACATTGTAAATAAACGTTGAGGTGACATAGGTGGTCGGTCTTGGAGTTGAAAGCCAGCCTCTTGCAGCAATAGGGTTTCTTGGCGACTTAAATGAGTGCCTGTCAACACAGGCCATACGTCTGGTACTTGAGGCCAGTCAATCACCCAAGCATCTTTTGATCCTTGAACACATTGATGAATATCATCTGGACAAAACCAAAAATCTGTCATGATCTCCTTGTTTCCGCCATATTGTTTCTTTCTGCCACAATATGTTGGAGCTGGAGTGCCTTTAGAGCCCTTTGAAATTTTGGCAGCACAGCAGATGTTTGATCCTTGCTGTTGGGCCTGACATTTGCAGCTTGACTTGTGGGACAGTCTTGCAATATGCCATTAGGAAGTGTCGCAATCACTCTCTATAGTAGTCGTGACATGAGGTACATGCTCAGGGGTAGTCACTGTATTTGCTTCCTTCAAAGCCTCTGATTGTGTTCGTGTGGACCGGATTATAACTCGTGGCTGAGAGAAGTTGACCTTGTCTGGTCGATGGGAGTCCCCATCCGAACCAATGGGCAAGTCAAGCTTGCGCTTACTACTACTGAATACTTCTTCCCCCTCCAAGTGTGGAACACGAGTTGCAACATCAGTTGCTCCGGGAAGGAGATTCAATGCCTGTGCAATCTTCTTCGGGTCACCACTACGTCGAGCGCTTCTTAACTTCAACTCCTCTTTAGATGACTCTGACCTTGATGTTCTGCCCTTCAAAAATGCTCGGTAATTCGTCATTTGCATGAAAGCTCGAATGCAATCATCACATGTAGCAGCAAACAAATCATCACCTCGATTACCAGCCTATTGCAACCTTTTGTTATGTACAGTTTCGGATAAGTTGCAGGATGGCAAGTCTGCCATTTCCTCCACAGTGAGGCCCTACAAGAAGAAAACTAAGGTAAGAACTTCAAAGTAATTAATGAAAATGCACAAACAGATCCTTTTGGGGTCTCGGATGAACGTGATGGTTCTAGATCTTATAAGAAGTTTGAAAGGCACCTCTCAGCTCTGAGAGGTGCCACAACTCATACTTGGTTCTATCTTGAAATCTCTATAGGCTTTGAATACGAAAATAGTTATTAATCTCGACAGGAGGCGGTTGACTTACCTCTTGGCCCCGATAGGTGCTGCAACCCCTACCTAGTTCTATCTTCAAATCACTCGAAGCTTTGAATACTACAACAATTATTGATCTTGGCATGAGATAGTCGACTTACCTCTCGGCCCTGAGAGGTGAACATGATAACATTTCGAAACCTATCACAAGTAATAACTGTTGAAGAAGTCTGAAAAATATTTCTAATGTGTTGTGATTTTAAACACATAAGCAAAATATGGAAATAAAGTAAGACTTACCATTTGCGTAGCGCCTCCCCATTGGACATATCGGAAGTGCCAAAATGCAAGCCACAACTCTAGTTCCCGCAAAGCATCTTCTAAGGCTGCCCCGGATGATAGCCACCAAGATCGAATGGCCAAGTACCGCGTCTCAGCTTCCTCCATAGTCTTTGACTCCTTGTATTGCTTGCAAAGACGAGTATGTTGGTGCTGCATATCGGGTTTAATGAGCTTTTGGGTATGTCGATGTAGTGAAGTACTCCAATGCAAGAGACATGTTCGCTCCCGGTTGACCATCTCCATTTTGGGATCTCCAGTGCCGTACATGATTCGGACGGCATTCCAGTTTGCTTATGCACTATCAACCATGAAGCCCTTGAAGTTTGGACTATCCACGCTGTTGTGCTTCATGACTACATTTAGTGACCGCAACATGATGCATTGCACTTCAGTGTCGTCAGATTGCATGTCGCAAACTGCAATTGTCATAACCTTCTTGCATCTTGTGTCATATACGTGGCACGCCATGGTTGTCCAACCTTATACGCGTTTCACGTGGTCGAACATGAGCCACGCATTCTCTAAATCTCCTCCGGGTTGCATGCACTTCACCAGGTCCACTCCACTACCGGGCCCATCTACCAACATCTTAAATAAATATACCTTTTCTTTTCCTTGTCCAGGGAAAACACTATCATGAATGTATTCAAACTTCAAATTCCGTTTCATATTCATGATGCTATCTATGATGCCACCCTTGCTAGTGCTACGAAAAGACGAAATAGTATTGCGGATGTTGGGAGAACTTAATATCTGAAACCTATCCATCACATCCTCTAGTGACTTACCCCTTAACATCTCCTTGGGTCCGTCCCCGTTGTGTATGAGATGGTTGTCTAGAAATTGCTTACTAGCCACTAGAGCGATGGCCGAGTTAGTTGCGGTTGGGGTTTTAGAAACCTCGCCTGCAATCAGGTCACTGATAGTATCCAATGACTCTCTACATGTTCCAGAGGCCACAGGATGCAAGTGCTTTCCTAAATGAATGCATGCTCTGGTCATGACCATAGTATCGCTGAAAACATAGTATACTCTAGCATCACAGACATTAATGCAATCGGGTGGAGTTTTGCATATCTTGCAAAGCAACGTAGAATCCTTTGGAGGGATTGCACCAACATAGAATGGGACAGAAGTATAACCACACCACTCACTCTCATTGTGTTTTGACGAGCGTTTCAAGTAGTCACAGTCAGAGTTGTTACAAACCAAATGGCTTGCACAAGAGGATTTCCTGAATTTCAAACTGTCATCGTTGTGGATATTAGATGTCATTGTCCGACACTATGCATGACCGTCATAACGCTTATCCATGCCATGAAGGTTCCTAGCAGCAGATGTAGAAGAAGAAGGACAAAGAGAAGGCAACTCAAACACCACGTTTCCATCAAAAACTGGAGGAAGGTACTGGACTTTCTGATGTATGATGGAATTATAGTCTAGTGCAGCGACTTTGTTTCTAGATCCGCGAATGGATGATAGCTTGCGAAGACAACTAATGATAATATCTGGTGCTTTACTATTTAGACAAGTTGGTGGGCGAGAGAAACTAGGCAAAGCAGGATTCATAGAAGGTGTGCTTTGTTCAAAGGAAATTGGCTTCAAAACATTGTCTAAGACTCCTTGAGAATGTGTTGCGTACAAATTCGGCTGGCTAGGAGACTCTCCTTCAGATTCACTAGATAAATCTATGATAGGACCTAAAACTTCTTGTTTCACACGCACAAGTTGAACAGGAGTCCTAGTAACCGTGATGTGCTCACGTTCCATTGGACTTTTAACCTCTTGAAAGACAGGTGGCATGTTGACTGTAGAATACTCCGATTGACAAGGGGGGACACCACCAGATACACCCATCACAGGAGGGAGCAAACCTTAAGCTCTATAGCGCCCTACATGAAGGTGCCAGACATGACCACCGTCCACTTCTAACTTGAGCATATGGATAGACTCCTACAAGATCCCGGAGTCCGACATGACCTCCTCCTCAACGTAAATACTGGATTGGACAAACCCAAATCTAACATGAAGGTGGTGTGATGATAGTATGGCAATTCCTCCTTCTCCAAGAGGGAGGACTAAAGGAATTTCATGGCCATCCGCTCTAATGGAGGCCATTGAAATTCAAACGAAATACTAAGATAGAATTTGAGAAACTGCAAGAAGTGCATGTAAAACCTATCACCGAAAGGATTGAAGGAGCGCAGAACTAGAGAATACAAGGACATGGTAGTGTCCTACATATGGAATCTAGATAGACAGAACCTTCCAGATATCAATAGTTGTCATACGACAGCATTGGTAGTACCTCCATATATACTGCTTCTTAAAGGGCCGCCCAAATCTTTATAAGGGGGGTTACTCTTAAATTGATTCAAAGAGATTTTTGAATTCAAAAAATGGAGATATTCAAAAATCAACGAACATGTCATTTATAAGTAGATGGGGGATTTGTGTAGATCCTTCAAGCTGTACAGACCAAATCCAATCTCTCAATTCAAAAGATCTAAACCATATTCTCACCTTACAATTTGTGAACAGTAGCCATTATATGCAAGAAAAGATTATAATGTTAGTTTGAATTGAAATGAGAGATTATTATCTTTTACTTAGAGTACAAGGGTATTTTCAATACAAGGGTAGTTTTGCAACAAGAGCAAGTTTACAACAAGGGCAATTTCACTCCTAAAATGTCCTATTACAAAGGCAATTTCACAACAAGGGCTTTCTCAAGATGTGGGCATTTTCAATACGAGGGCATTGTGGATACAAAGGCATTTTCTTTATAATAGCATTTTCACTACAAGGGCATCTCCACTCCAATGGTATTTTTCCACGAGAGCAATTTTATTACAAGGGCATTTTCACTAAAAGGGCATCTGTACTAAAAGGGCATTTTCACCACTAGAGCAATTCAACTCCTAGAAATTTTTACTTCAAGGTCATTCTTACTACAAGGGCAATTTTAAATAAGGGCATTTTTAATACATGGAAATTTTCACCACATGAGCAGGTATACTACAAGGGCAACATCACTACAACAAAATTTCAAGTACAAAGGTATTTTTAATGCAAGCTTTCATACAAGAGCAATTTTACCAGAAGAGCAAGTTTACTACAATAAAAACTTCATTCCTAAGATGTCTTATTACACTACAAGGGCTTTTCAATATGTGGGCATCCTCAATACAAGTCCATTTTTGATACAAAGGCATTTTCATGACAAGGGCAATTTCACTACCAAGGCATTTTCACCACGACAGCAAGTTTATTACACTGGCAATTTATCAACAAAGGCTATTTCTATACCAAGGCATTTCTACTACAAGGTCATTTTTAAGATAAGTGCAATTTGACTCCTAGAAATTATTATAATAAGGGCACTTTCACTGCAAGGATACTTATACTACAAGGGCATTTTCAATACAAGGGGATTATTACATAGGAGTAGGTTTACTACAAGGGCAACTTCATTCCTAAAATGTCTTAACATAAGGGCAATTTCACTACAAGGGTTTTTCAAAATGTGAACATTTTCAATACAATGGGCATTTTTAAAATAGAAGCATTTCATTATAAGGGCATGTTCACTACAAGGGCATTTTCACCATGAGAGCAATTTAAATATAGTTGCCATATTGCTCCTTAAATGTCTTATTACAAGTGCCATTTTACTCAAATTTCATATTGTAAAGGCAATTTCACTACAAGAGCTTTTTCATTATGTTGGCATTCTCAATACAAGGGCATTTTTTAATACAAAGGCATTAACATTATGAGGGCATTCGGGTTCTAGATCCCGCCATTGAGATGCTTAGTCGACTCTTGAACCTTGATAGGAAGACGGCTTCTTCCCAAGTTTCACTACAATGACAAGACCACCAAAGGGCCATTCCACCACAAGGGCAATTCCACCACGAAGGCAATTTTGTGTCTAGGAAATTCCTTTTAGACGTGCAATTTCACTACAAGAAAATTTTGAAAATGAGGGCATTTCTACTAGAAGGGCATTTTTAACACATGGACATGCCTAATAGAAGGGCATTTTCACCACAACATCAACTTAAATACAAGTGCAATTTTGCTCCTATGATGTCTTATTACAAGGGCAATTTCACACCTAAAATGTCCTATTACAAGAGCAATTTTACAACAAGGGCTTTTTCAAGATGTGGGCATTTTCAATACAAGGGCATTGTGGATACAAAGGCATTTTCTTTATAACAGCATTTTCACTACAAGGGCATCTCCGCTCCAAGGATATTTTTTTCACAAGAGCAATTTTACTATAAGGGCAACTTATCCAAAAGGGCATTTTCACTATGAGGGCATCTTCACCCCAAAAGCGATTTGCCTATGAGGGCAATTTCACTCCTAGAAAGATTTTATAACAAGTGCAATTTCACTTCAAGGGAAATGTGAATATTTGGACAATTGTTCTACAAGGCCATTTTTATTACAAAGGGCATTTTCAATACAAGGGCAAGCTTATTCCAAGAGCAATTTCACTCCTAGTATGTCTTTTTACAAGGGCATTTTCACTACAATGGCTTCTTCAATATGCAGGCATTCTCAATACAAGGGCATTTTTGATACAAAGGCATTCACATTATGAGGGCATTTTCACAACAAGGGTATTTTCACAACTAGGGTATTTTCATCACAAGAGCAATTTGCCTACAAGGGCAATTTCACTCCTACAAAATCTCATTACACGGGCCATTTCATTACAAGGAAATTTTGAATACAAGGGCAATTTTAATACAAAGGCACGCTCACTAAAAAGACATTCTCACCACATGAGCACTATTACTGCAAGGAAAATTATCTGTAATGTCTTATTACAAGGGAAATTTTACTACAAAAGCTTTTTCAATATATGGATACTTTCAATACAAGGGTGTTTTTTAAACAAAGGCCCTTTCATTAGAAGGGCATTTTTACTACAAGGGCACCTCTATGACAAGGGTATTTTATGACAGGAGCAAATTTATTAACAAAGGCATTTTTTCTTTACAAGCATATTCACTACAAGGGCATTTTCACTCCTAGAAATTTCTATACCAAGGGCAATTCACTCCAAGGGAAATTTGAATACCGGGGCATTTTATCTACAAGGGAATTTATAATATGAGGGCATTTTCACCACAAGAGCAATCTTACTTCAAGGGCAATTTCACTCTTAAAATGTTTGATGACAAGGAAAATTTTACTACAAAGGTTTTTTCAATATATGGGCATTTTCAATACAAGGGTGTTTTTTTAAACAAAGGCTTTTTCATTATAAGGGCATTTTTACTACAAGGGCATTTCTACTACAAGGGTATTTTTACAACAAAAGCATTTTCACTACAAGGGCATTTTCACCACAAGAGCAATTTGCCTACAAGGGCAATTTCACTACAAAAGCATTTTAAATACAAGGGAATTTAAACAACAAAGGCATTCTCACCACAAAAGCAATTCTACTACGAGGGCAATTTCACTCCTAGAAATTTTTAACAGAAGGGCCATTTTACTACAAGGGCATTCCCAATAGAAGGGCACTTTCACTACAAGGGCATTGTCACCAGAAAGGCATTTTCACTACAAGGGCATTTTATTCCTGGAGCAATTTTACTATCAAGGCAATTCTACTCTTATAAATTTCCATTACAAGGGCAATTTCACTACAAGGGCATTTTCACCACAAGTGCAATTTCACTTCTAGAAATTTTGCATCAAAGGCATTTCCAATACAAAGGCTTTTTGAATACCAAGGCATTATCGATACCAAGGCATTTTCATTATGAGGGCAATTTCAATATGAGGGCATTTTCAATACAAGGGCACTTTCACTACAAGGGTGTTTTCACCACAAGGGCATTTTTACGACAAGGGCACTTTTACTACAAGGGTGTTTTCACCTCAAGGGCATTTTTACAACAAGGGCACTTTTACTACAAGGGCAATTTCACTACAAGAATTTTTTATCACAAGGGCACTTTCACTACAAGGGCGATTTCATTGCAATAAATTTTTATCACAAGGGCATTTTCACTACAACAACATTTCCAAACAAAGGCAATTTCACTCTTTTGTGGTCATTTTTACTACAAGGGCATTTTAATTTTGAGGCCACTTTCACTACAAGGGCATTTTAAGTCTAAGGTCATTTTTAATCCTAGGACATTTTTTCTACAAGAGCATTTTCACTACAAGGGCATTTTCACTACAACAGCATTTCCAAACAAAAGCAATTTCACTATTTTGTGGTCATTTTTACTACAAGGGCATTTTAATTTTGAGGCCACTTTCACTACAAGGGCATTTTAAGTCTAAGGACATTTTGAGTCCAAGGTCATTTTTAATCCTAGGACATTTTTTCTACAAGAGCATTTTCACTACAAGGGCATTTTTACAAAGAGGTGACTTTTATTGCAAGAGCATTTTGACTTTCTAGCATATAGGATGCAAGGACATTTTTACTATAAGGGCATTTTCACATCAAGGTCAAATTTATGCTAAAATCAACTACATTACAAGGATATTTTTACTACAAAGGTATTCACACTTCAAGGGCATTTTCATTCCAAGCTCAATTTTACTTCAAGGGAAATTTCACTTCTAGAAATTTTTATTATGAAGGGCAATTTTACTACCAAGAAATTTGAATATACAAGCATTTTCTATAGAAGGGAAATTTCACAATAAGAGCAATTTTACCAAAAGTGCAAATTCACTCCTAAGATGTCTTATCTCAAAGCTAATTTTTCTACAAGGGATTTTTCAATATGTTGGGATTTCACTCCTAGAACATTTTGGATAGTAAGGCATTTTCATTACAAGGGTATTCTCACCACAAGAGCAATTATACTACAAGAGCACTTTCTAAACAAGGGCATTTCCTCTATGAAGGCATATTCACAACAAGGTCATTTTCACCATGAGAGCAATTTGACTAGGAGGGCAACTTCCATCCTAGAAGTTTTTATTACAAAGGCAATTTTATTGCATGGGGATTTTGAATACAAGGCATTTTTACTACAAGGGCATTTTCAATATAAGGGCATTTTCACCACTAGAGAAATTTTACTGCGAGGATAAATTCAATCCTAAAAGGTCTTATTACAAGGGAAATTTTACTACAAGGGCTTTTTCAATATGTGGGCATCTTCACTATAAGGGCAATTTGGATAAATAGACCTTTTTATTATTAAGGCATTTTCACTACAAGCATTGTCGTGTTGTACATTCATACATAATTTAAAATATATATTTATTTTGTATTCTAGAGAGGTTCTAAGAATGTAGAGGAAAAAACTTCAAGCTGAAGTATCAAGTGGCTTCAAATTGACGCTTGTTGTCACTAGAGTTATTAAAAGGACAAATTTGTTGACAAAAATAAGTAGTCTAGAGTTATCTTCCCAAATTTTATAGAACCTACTTCTAGTTTTGAAGTTTGACTTTGCAATGTCAAATTGGAGGGTCTATATGGAGTCACAAGATCAAGAGGCTGGTTTGGATGCGGAGTTAAAGCTTTCCATGTCTTAGTTGCCAAAACAACCATCTCAGTAGGCAATTTCTTCATGAGTGCCTTTCCATCCACAAGATGAGGCTCGGCCTTCTCGTCCATTAAAGACACTTTGTGTAGAACAACGTTGGCATGGAAATCTTGATAGGAACGCACGTGCTTTGGTGATTCTATTTCAAGTAGGGTTTGTCGAGCGAGGCACAGAAGATGTGAGATTTGAAGCGAGTTCTGAGGGCTTGAACAAAGACCAATATTTTTGTATGATGAGGCTAAATAGAGAAGGCATTGGCCATCAACGTTGATTGAAAGGGCTAGTGAATCCTCTTACAAAAGCCAAACGTGCAAATTACATGGCTAACATTGTCAAGCGCATCCTCAAATTCTTACAAATGGAATAACACTCTTCTTCAACTTTAGTTTTTACCTCTGTTTAATTTATATTGGAGATCTTTAGTTAAGATAAAATTTTAGTGTTTTGTTTTGTTTTTGTTTTTTTTGTTAGAAGTTGCAAGATAGGAGATTAGAAGTGATTTGCCTATTAGTTTAAACCTTTGAAGTTCATTGGCTTTAGAAAATCAATAGGAATTTACCTTTGGTTGTTTTTTAAGGCCAATGGGGAGGTAAGGAGGCCCATGTAATGTATCATGGGTTGATTCCTCCTACCTTAGGGGTCTAGAAGGTAGGTCAACATCTTCTACCTTGGGTTTGAGAGGTGGGATTTGTTGTGTGTGTGAGAGGAGGAAGAGGGGTTTTGAAATCAAATTTTGAGGAGAGATATTTTTTGTTTTACAAATGATTTTACAATGAAATTTTGAGGAGTTGTTCTTTGAAAGATTGACTTTTCAAAATGAGTTTGCACTCTTGATTTGAGTTGGTATTGAGGAAGTTATGGGAATTTAAAGGTAACGGAGTTTGTGACTATCCAACAAAAGCAACTGAAACTTTTAAGGCTCACAACTGTTGTTCAAGTAATCATCTTTGATTGAAATTTTGAAAGAAGACATTTATGATGTTAGCTTTCTAAGAAGCTACAATATTTAGAGTTTAGAGAAGTATAGAAGAAGTTATAGGACTTTATGAGAAGAGAGGTTTGCCTTTCAAAAGAGAAGGCCAAGACTTTTCTTGTCTATAACTTTTGGACAATATCTTAGTTCAATTTGAAAATTTGAGAGGTCTTAGACTACTTCATCATCTTTTTAAACTCTTACTCCACTTAGCATTTGAAGGTTGGAGCCAATTTTGGCAATAGATCGAAGAATGTAGGTAGACTAGAATTTGGTTACGAGCTCCACTCAACATTTATTAAGACTTCAAGGT
The DNA here is from genome assembly GCA_963920665.1 of Straminergon stramineum. NCBI lineage: Eukaryota > Viridiplantae > Streptophyta > Bryopsida > Hypnales > Calliergonaceae > Straminergon > Straminergon stramineum. Next base: position 23,036,208 of record OY987270.1, read on the forward strand.
TTGAAAAATTGAAGACATGAAGACACAAAGACATGAAGATTCGTGTGTTGTGGCTTGTGGCTTGTTATTCCTAGACGATTTTAGAGGCTCGTTGTTTTTGTTTTTGCATTGTAAACTTTGTTGCAGACTACGTGGTAATTCAGGATTAGTCCCATTTTGTATTTGTGGCGACAAAATGGGATTGATCACCCACATGGTCAATCTTTTATGTCGTTCCCATTGGTAAAGCTCACTTGCTGGTTACCATGGATTTGAGGTTTAGGAGCCAATTTTCAGACGGTCAGCTTGTGGTTTGGCCGTCCCATTTTACCCATCCAAGGCCATGGGCTCTTATCACCTACCCTTACCTTGGCTTTTTATAGAGCCACTACAGGATCGGCCAACGAGGAGGAGTTTGAAGACTGAAGATTGAAGATAGAAGATTGAAGATTGAAGACATAAGATTAAAGACTGAAGGATTCAATTGAACTCCATGGCAAACTATTCCCAATCGTAGCCAGAATCTTTGTGATTGCCTAAAGCAAACTTTCTCAACACGACAATGTATTTTTACTACAAGGATATTTTCACCACAAGAGCAACTTCATTGCATAGGCACTTTATCAATAAGGGCATTTTTTTTACAAGGGCATTTTCACCATGAGAGCAATTTGACTACAAAGGTAATTTCACTTCTAGAAATTTTTCTTACAAGGGCAATTTCACTACAAAGGAATTTTGAATACAAGGGCATTTTTTTTACAAGGGATTTTCTAATACAAGAGCATTTTCACTACAAGAGAATTTTGAATACAAAGGCATGTTCACTACAAAGGCTTTCCTAATATGAGAGCATTTTTACTACAGGGGAATTTTAAATTCAAGGGCATTTTTACTACAATGGCTTTCCTAATACGGGAGCATTTTCACTACCCCATCAATTTCACTACATGGGCAATTTCACTCCTAAAATGTCTTAATACAAGGGCAATTCACTACAATGACTTTTTCAATATGTGGGTGTCGCGGCACAGGGTTAGTAAATTCCCCGTTATACCCACAAAAATCACCCTAGAGTATAACTGCCCGGAAAAGTCAGCCAGAATCCGGATCATCCTAGAACCGGATAGTTTCTTCTCTTCCAGTACCTTCTCATCGAACAGCTTGGCTTTGGTAAATGCCGTTCCGGATTCGCCCACGGTGGCCTTGACCTACTCGGCTACCTTCCGAGTTTCCTCCGCCATCTCTTGCGTGGCGGTCTCGTTCTCTTTGAAGGCGAATAATTCGGCCTTCAACATATCCACCTCCTCCTACAGGCGGTGGATCTCACTCTCCTGCTTCTTAAGTTCGGCCGGATTGGTGATGCAATCCGCTACCTTCTCAGGAAGCTTGTTGTCAGCCGGCGCATCCACCAACCTCCCGATCTCCGTCAGCACTTCTTCTTCACCTCCCAATCCGCTCGTACATTGTAGAGAATGGCGATGAGGTTGCTGAACGGATCCGACGGATCCGTGTCTTCCTCCGACACCGACTTCTCTACTTCCGGTCTTTCTTTCGGAGCGGACTTATCCGGACCGGAAGGCCTCCCATGCTGAAACGGAGGTGTCATCTTCTGTCGTTTGAGAAGCGGCATTGGCGTTTCCTCCTCTTCTTCTTCCTCGGATTCGGATTCGGATCCGGATCCGAGATTGGCTTCGTCATCCGTTTCCGATTCGCCGTATCGGAGGATGACTTCTTGCGTTTCCCACTCTTTCTCCTCTGTAATCGTGAGGAGTTGTTGCTCATGGTAGAGGTGGAAGAGGTAAGGGCACACAGGGGTGGCCCTACTCTTTCCTACTCTTCCAACGAGCTGGCCAACCACATCGGAAACGATCCGGGCCCAATCCACCTTCCGGTTTCCACTCAGGGCACTGAAAATCGTGTTGCCAAGGGTAATGGTCACCCTGGTTGGCTTTTCCGGATGTAGGACTGGAATCAGGAACTGGAGCAGATGTCATTGCCGGTCATCTACGTAGTCCTCAATTGCATACCCATCCTTTGGGTTCACCGCTCCTTGGAACTTGCCGCAGATGAATTCGTCCTTCCGGTTGGCCATCCCTAGTCCTCCTGCGTGGAATCCGTATACTGCTCTCCACATGTCTTTGGTCTAGTGGCTCGGGGTTCCGCGCACGGTGTTATTGAACTCATTGGACAGTTTGCCCAACAGTTCCTTGACTATCCGTTCCTCTCTAAATCCCCAAGGTTTTCCCGCAAACCCTTGACACCCCATGGAGTTGAGATCCTCCATGAGCTGGGTCCTCTCCGGCTCCTTGGAAGGAATGACCGAAATTACCTTCCTTAACTTTACTTCGACCGGGGGTGGGGTAGAGGGTCCTGGTTTCACCCTGCGTAGTTGTGGCATGGGCACGAACGGAATCGCTCACACTCTCACCGATTCTACCTCACTCTCTCCTAGCCGCACGTCCCGTTCCTCACTTTCTCCCTCCGGTCTCAACCAGCAAACAGTCAACCACCTGCAGCACTCCACAACACGACACAACGTGGGGCTTGAAAGCTCTTGTCGCCCTCTCTCTCTCAAACTCTCCAAACTCAACCCAAAACGTTGGCAAAAACAGGAATGAATACGAAGCACGAAAAGACTTTGACAGGCTCTGAGTTTGGGAAAAGGGTCTCTTCTGGGCGGGGGTCGTCTTATATAGTCTTGGCCTGTTTCCAGTCCGGTTGCCCTAATCCGGATTCCCTCTTCCGGTTCCAGATCTTATCCGGTCTGGGTACCAATCCAGTCTAGCTACTATTCTACCAGCTGGAATCCGGGTAAGTCCAAAATTTTAGTAATTCCTATTTTCCTGGATGTCCTATGTCGTACGCGTAGTTAGGCGTAAGTACCTCTACAACACTCCAAAGTCCTAGAATGACTCGAATTATCGTCCTAGGGGATCCTAGTATGTCACTACAAGCTCAGGTTTTTGGAATTACTCACTTAACCCTTCCAATCACTCACTTTCTCATTTTTCCAGATTCTACTGACCATATAGAAACCAATCTGGATTTGAACTCAATCCGGAATCCGGTTCTGTCCTCTCCCAACACTAGTTTTTGGTACCTCTGTTTTACCCTCAGAGGGTCAGCCTTTGATCTTTCCGAGGGGTAGGGACTCACCACTCAAGTTTCACACACTCGATATTCCTACTAGACAACAAAAACAAAACACCAGATAAACAAGATGCAGCACTTGAGAGACTTTAGGACCCTCACGGCTTTCCGGATGGCCTATCCGGAACACAGGTCACTCAGGATCGCTTCTAACCCTCCGTACTACAACAACAGATCAAAGACAACTAGGATTGGATCAGGGGTTAACTTCCGGTTGCTGAGACAAGGCTTGAAGTTGGCAGATCTTCCGTTGAGTGGGGCACATTCCTCTGGCGGTTGCTTATCTCCACACGGACTCCTCCCTAGACATCCGGACTTGCATCCACACCACTCGGTTCTTTTGGATTACTATTCCAGTATTTTAAAGACACTATGCACAAGCATTCAGCCACAAGTCCTGACTTCCGTCACTAAGAAATTCCCAAGTCCAACCCCAAGTGCTTACAATCCAGATTCCTCCTCACCCTTCCCTCTCACACCTCAACCCCACCAATGAACACACCAACAAATCTTGCACACAAGAATTCAGAGCCAGAATGTCCACCAAGTGGCTCTGATTAAGAGGGGAATGAAAATAACACTCAAAGTACGCTAGGATGGAATGACAGGGCAACCCCCAAGTCACCCTTAAAAACACAAAACAAAAAGCAAAAAGGCCGCTCGGAAATCAGGGTAGCCACTCACAAGCCTCCCGAGAAATCCGGAACGCCGAGCTTCCTACAAATCTGGAACCCGGGCCCACGCTTGGAAACCTGATTCCGGAAACTAAAAAGCAACTGCAATCAAACACAAACCTAACTACCTTCCCTTCCGGGACCTTTTAGAACTACCACCGCTACCGCTTCCGGGTGCCTTGGTGGTTGCCTTGGGCGTCATCCTCACTGCAACCCGGGTCTGTATCTTCCTTTTCGGTGCAGGCGAGTCCTCCTCGATTTCCGAATCTGATTCCGACTTGAACTCTTCCTCTTCCGACTTCTCTACAATTTTCACATCATCTTCCTCTTCCTTCTCTGGTGAATCCTCCTCCAAGTCCATCACCATTTTCCAAATCACTCGTCCTTTCGCTGGTGACGGCTGCTGCATGTGTTCAAACGTGGCTGGATTAACTCGAGCCAGATTTGTCATGACTCCGATCCGTTCCACCAAATCGCTCCGAACTAGCAATCTAGGTGCCCGGAAGGTTCTGGTCCACGCCGTTGGACTGTTGGGTGGGGCGGAAACTTTTGGGATTTCTAGAACTTCCTTCCCCTTCCGACTATCCACACTGGCTCTCATGACTTGCTCTTGCTCCACCGATGGTCCTGCTGTTTGAAGCTGATCGGCCCTCAGTCCTTCCGGTTGTAGCTGATTCGAAATGGAACGGGCCGGCCGTATTGGAGTCCCCATCGTAAATGGCAGTTCCGGAAACTGGGTGAAATCCATGAGCCAATCCGGATTGAGGGGTGCCAACAGTTGGCGCATCTCCTTCAGCGCCGTCTCAATTCGTGCCAAGAAATCGACCAGAACTGTGACCACCTTCGATCCAGTTGCTTGTCCCTCCTTCAGTAGTCGATAGTCAAACAGGGCCGCTTTGGAAATGACACTTGCCAGTTCAGAAACCAACCCGGAAAGATTCTTGACTAGTTGGAGGGCCTCCTTCTCCCTCTGTCTTGATGCAGCCAACTCCCCATCCATCTAGTTGATCCGGGACTGGGCTTCATCTCGTTCTTTCTCTAGCTTTTGGATCTGCTCGTTCTTCTGCTGCAGCACCTCCGGAGTTGGCATTTTCTTCACTTCCGTCACTAGATCCTCCGGTCGGATCTCTAGATGCATTGCTGCTTCCAAGACTATCCGCGCAATGTCGTTGTGGTATTTCCGTGCCTGCCGCATCCAGTCTATGCCGGCATCGTAAAATTCTGCTATAGGGTTCCGCATCGGGAGTTTCGGATCCAGAACTGGTTGTCTGCGTGAGTTCGGATCCGATGATTTCCGCCTTTGCTCTAGCGGCTCGGAAGATCCCACTTTTGGTTCCGGCTCCCCTTCTTCCGAATCCGTCTGCTATGTAGGATCCGAGTCCTCCTCACCCGTGAGCCTGTACTATAATAGCGCCACCCCTGTGTTGTACACAATGACCTCCTCCGTACTGAGCACCTCCTGTTGATGGTAGAGATGGAAAAGGAACGGACTAATGGGGGTCGTCTTCGCCTTTCTGAGATTCTCCACCACCTTAGACACCACTCCTCCGATGACTTTCCCCCAATGTACAAACCTACCGTCCATCGCCCCAAAAATGGTGTTTCCCATTGTCGCTGTAACCCGGGTTGGTTTTTCCGGATACAGAATAGGTATCAGAAATTCCAGCACCCGCCTATGCCTATCCTCCCGACAATCACTAATCGCGAATCTGTCCTTGGCGTTGGCCGGACAATTGAATTTTCCGGCCGTGAATTTGTCCGTGCGAGAGGCCAAACCGTTTCCGGATTTGATGAATCCGTAAACTCCTGCCCACAAATCTTCCGTCCACACGGTAGGACGCCCTCTCACAGTCAACTCGTACTGGTTGGGAGCACCGACAACTAACTCCTGAACCAACTCTTCGTTCCTAAGACTCCACGACCTCCGCAGCAATCCTATGCATCCTATCGCGATTAGGTCTTCCTCCAGCATCCGCCTCTCCTCCAAGTCGCTAGGTATGGCGGGATAGATCATCCGCACAATGATCACTACTTTACGGCTTCCTTCCGCCATAGTACCTCACGGACCGGCTTGCAGCTCCGGCCTAACATCGACAAATTCCCTCCTGACACTATTGCCCAATGCGATTCCTAACTCACCACTCTTTCTCTCAACTACACACGTGCTGCAATTCACAAAGAAAAGTGACAGAGAATGGCAGTGGCGGTGGGCTTAGGTACCCGACGTTTTGTTGACGGTTCCTGACTGGGAACGAAAATAGAGCCGTTCGCGAAATGGAACCCTAATTTCCTAGACCGGTGGCTAGGTTCGTAGGTAGCCTGTTTCCGGCAAGCTTCCGGATTCCGGATCCGGATAGGATCCGGATGGTAGTTTCCGAAAACTTATCTTAACTCATTTTCTTGGTTATCCTAATCTAATTCTATCCCACTTATCTAAACTTTTGAAAATTCCTGTCCTATCCTACCACTTCTCTATGCTAAGTCCCTACATTCTAGAGTTTCGGATTCCGACATGACCCCCTTTTCAAATGTGAGCGTCCCCGCGAACACTGTCCTTTTCATCTTCGGAATCTGATTCTACTTCGTATCTCTTGACCCTGGATTTATTAACCCGAGTATCTAGGGATACTCCTTGAAGATCTTCCAGTTGCATGGATCCATTTGGGAATATAGACTTCACTCTATATGGTTCCATCCATCTGGTGTGTAGCTTTCCCGGGAAGTTCTGGTACCGGCTGTCATAGAGAAGGACGAGTCCATCCTCCTTGATTCCGTGGTCTGTTGGGACTCTTTTGTCATGATCCCTCTTCCGTCCTTCCTGGATATCTCGAGTCCTGTCTAAGGAGATCAATCGTGCTTCCTCCAGGTCCTCAATGGCCATGAGACGGATGTCCTAGTCATTGTTCCGGATGGCATTCTGACTGGTTGTCACTCTATGAGTTTCCACTTCTAGTTCGATTCCATGGATCGTTTCCTGCCCAAATACTAGGAAGAAAGGACTCTTCCTAGTAGTGTTCTTCTCCAAGGTGTTGTAAGCATGAACTGCTGAAGGAAGTTTCAGATCCCAATCCGTCTTGTGTTCCGAAACCATCTTGTTCAGTGCCTTCCCAATGATTCCATTGGCTCATTCCGTCAATCCGTTAGCCCTCGGGTTGTACGGAGTAGTCTTCCGGTGCTTTATCAGATACCGTGAAGTAATGTCCTGAATGGTATCGTTGAGGAAGTGCAGCCCGTGGTCAATGACGAGCTCCAGTGGATGTCCAAACCTCATCATAATTTCCATAAAGAGGAAAGAAGCTACGGCCCGAGCGGAACAGTCCTGGGTGGCTCATGCTTCTACCCACTTTGTGGCATATTCCGTCGCAAGGATTATTTATCTCTTCCTTCGTGCACTCACCGGCGCAATCAGTCCGATGAAGTCTATCCCCCATTTCTCAAACGGGGCCAAAGGTATGATAGGGGTTAGCGGCTAGTGATCCCGGAACGAAGGGGCCCTCGTTCCCTAACATTGGTCACAAGCTCCTATATGGGCCTTTACATCCTGTACTAAGTAAGGCCACCAGTATCCGGCTGTACGGATCCGGTTTACTGTTGTCATGACTGCAAAATGGCCTTCCGAGGGTCCCGAGTGCAAAGCTTGCATGACCCTTTTCCGGTCCTTGGCCTCCAGGCATCTCCTCAGTTGCTCATCTGCTCCCATCTTGAACAGGGTTCCTTCAATTAGCGAGTAAGGAGCGACCTTTTGCTGAAAGACAATTTTCTCCTCTCGTTTCAGTCCTTCCGGATACCTGTGCTCGGTCAGGTAGTTGATAATATCTTGAAACCCGGATTCGGGTTCCGTGCTCAGGTGAAGTACTGGTACTTCCTCCTGATCTAGAAACTCATCTAGAAACTCTGCTGAAATATCTTCCAGCGCATTCCGTCTTCAATATCGGGACAAGAAGTCTGCATTTCCATTAGACTTTAGGGATTTGACCACGACTTCGTAGTTGAACTCCTGAAGTAGTAGTACCCACCTTGCGATCTGTCCAGATAGGTCTGGTTTATTCACCAAGTACTTCAAAGAGTCATGATCCGTATGGAACCGGATCGGGTATCCCAACACATAATGCCGGAACTTCTTGCAAGCGTACACCATGGCCAAGGCTTCCCGTTCCGTCGTAGTGTATTTCCTTTTTGCTAGACTCATTTGTCGACTGGCATAGTAGATCGGACACTCCCTTTTGTCTGCATCGTACTGCCAAAGAATGGCACCTAGGCACCATCTGGAAGCATCCAGAGTGACATGGAATTCTTTGGACCAATCCGGAGGAGACAAGACAAGGGCTTTGACCAAAGCCAGCATTAGATCTTCAAAAGCCTTCTGCCTTTCCGGATTCCAACAGTATTCCGTGTCCTTCTTTAGTAGTTCGGTCAGGGGTGTAGCCTTCCACGCATAGCCTTTTATGAATCTCCGGTAGTATCCTACGCATCCCAGAAATCCTCGGATTTCTCGGACACACATTGGAGGTGTGAGGGTCAGCATCGCCTTCACCTTGTCTGCATCTACCTCCACTCCTTTCCGGCTCACCACATGTCCTAACAGGACTCCGGAAACCATGCCGAAGAAGCATTTTCCGGGGTATAGTTTCAAATTTGTTTCCCTGCATCTTTGGAAAGTCATCCGTAAGTACTCTAGGTGATCCGTCCGTGAGCTGAACACAACAAAGTCATCAATGAATACTTCCAGGAAATATTGCAAGAAATCCCGGAAGATATCCATCATCAACCGTTGGAACGTCCCCGGAGCATTGCACAATCCGAATGGCATCTGGGTAAATGCAAATGTCCCCCATTCCGTCGTGAATGTAGTCTTTAGTTGATCCATCAATCGTATGAAGACTTGGTTGTATCCGGAAAATCCATCCAAGAAACTGTAACATTTGTTTCCGGAAACATGGTCTAGTATGAAATCCGTAAATGGCAGTGGGAAATAGTCCATCCGGGTAGCTGCATTCAGTTTCTGGAAGTCCTGACAGACCCGAATCTTAACTTTTCCCTCTGGTCCATCTTTCTTCGAAACGACCACAATGGGAGAGACCCATTCGGAGTTGGGAACGGGATAGATGAATCCCGCTTCTAGCAATGCGTCGATCTCCTCCTTCACCAGTAAAGAGTATCTAGGGTTCAACCGGTATTGACGTTGACGGATCGGAACCGCCCCATCCACAAGGTCAATCCGGTGTTCCCCCAGGCAGGCTGGGATCCCGCTCAAATCGGAAGGTACCCACGCAAAAACATCCAAGTACTCCTCTAGGAGTTTCCCATACTCCTCCTTCTCTCCTGAATCTAGCGAGTTGCTCATGAAAAAGGATTTTCCGAAATCTAGTTCTACCTTCTCATAATCCGAGGGACGGACAATTGTCTTGATTTGTTCAGGTCCCATTTCTTCCGCCTCGTCCCGAAACTCACTCCAAGATATCCCTTTGCCGGTTCGACTAAGACCAATGGTGGGAAGGTTTCCTTCCATCATTTGCCTCCTGATCCAGTCAAAGGTCAGTGGCACGTCCATTTCCCCCAAGGATCGATCCTCAAGTGGGGCTTGGGACACTGGAAGGTCTAACTCTTCCGTCGCCATTTCTATAGTGGGTTCCGGAAACTCAAAGTCAGTTTCCGTCATAGAGGTGAAGTAGCTAGGAACAGAATCTGAGTCGTCCAGATTCGACCAATCCGTCGTGTATCCGTCCGTCTCACTGGTTTCTCCCATATGATCTATGTGCCTCCAAGGGATCCGGGTTGAAGGTTTTCCGACCACAAACTCCTTAGCTCCCCAGTCCACCAAAACTCTAGCAGCGTACAACCAAGGCCTCCCTAGTAGCATAGGGAAGGGTCTCCCCTTCGTCACCCGGATCACCACATAGTTCAAAGAGTACGTTTCCTTACCAATCCAGGTTGGGATCCCTGACAACCTTCCTACCAGATGTACTCGTGACTGATCCGCCATCCGTAGTACCTGATCCGTCGCTTGAAACGACGTGTAGCCGAGATCAAATGCTGTATCCTCTAGCATCAGATTGACCCCGCTTCCGCCATCCACTAGGACTTTGGGCACGATGCAGCCACCGACTTCAACCTCTAGTTCCAGCGCACCGTAATCCTCTAGTTGGGCGAAGTTGACAGCCACTGCAGGTAACTTCATTCGTTTCTTCCACTTCTTCGTCCACGCTTCCCGGATCACCTTCTAGTAACTTGCATTGTCATGCAGGAGCTGGCCAATAGTAACATTCGCCTTTTGGTCCTTGATATCTTGGATGATATCGTATTCGTCTATTCTTGGTTCCGGATTGATGATTACGGGAACATTATTGAACATCACCTTCCGTTGTGAAGGTTCCGGAAGTACTACAGGTTCGTCTATACTTCTCCGGACCTCTTGATTGATGTCAACGGAAATAGGGTGGCTTTCCACCCCCTTTTCTACCTCTACTATGGGTCCGATGGGTTCTTTCTCTCTTGGCAGATCCGGATCACTGGAATCTGACTCAGATCCGGATTCGTCAGATCGGAAGCTATCTTTCCCTCTCATCCTACTCCTATGTCTATGTTTCCGATTTTTGGTAGAACTCCGGGTTGCTACTCGGTGAACTGTTTTCTCTGGCAATCCCGGATGCTCCGCCCTTGGTTGTCACTTCCCGGAATTTTTAATTCCGGTAGAGGAACCGTAATTGAGTCCGGTCTGCTCCTGGGGTGGAATCTCTAATGCTTGTAGATGGTTCGGACCTAGGGCGTTTTTGGACACTCATGACTCCCATGTCCATATTCCCCGCAGTTCTGGCATGGTAGAACTAATGGTGCACCTTGCCCCTGTCCCTTATGGGGACAACTATTCGCATAATGCTGAGGACTACCATACAGAAAACAACATCCAGATGGAAACTTGGAAGGGGGAGAAGTACTTGGGCCGGATCCGGTATGGACCGCGTGTGGATTCACATTGGTCCGGATCAACTGCTGGGGTATTCTCCCTCTTCCATATCCGACTTGGATCTGGAATACCGGATTTACTTGCTCCTCGTAGTCTTCTGTATCCGGTAGTGTATAATACACTCCCTTCTCATCCACAAAGTGGACTTGCTTCTAAGGTACCGAATGACATTCGCTAGCGTAGTGTCCGGGTTTCCCACATCTGGAACACCAGACATTTGCGCGGGTAGTCGGAACAATCCGTCTCGGCATCCGGTTATCTGCCAAGTTGACTTTGATAGCTTCCAGCGATTCTTGAATATTCTTCAGGAACTTCTTGGAATCATCCTCCTCCACCTTCACCTTGACTGTCCTTCGGCTGGGTCTTCCGTTCTTGCCTCGTAGTGCATGTCTGCTGCTGGAAGCCTCCGTCTCGCTGTTGGAACTACCAGATGGAGTGGTGGAGACCTCAGTTCCGGAACTAGGAGTCTCCGAATCCAAAAATTTCCGCCTTCCTCGGTCTCTTCACTCATGCCTCTTTCCCCGTGATTTCTCCATCTTCTCGCTTTTCTTGATGGATCTCCTTAGCGACTGCGCTGAATTCTCGTAATTCTGGGCAGATTCCATAGCTTCCCGTAGCGTAGAAGGTCGGGTCTGCCGGATTTGAAATCCCATCTCTTCCGAAAATCTTGCCACATACCATTCGACTTGTATGCTAGGGGCTATGTCTATGGTTAGTTTCTTGATCAGGGCCTTTACTCTCTGCCCATATTTCCATACTGACTCGTTGGATCGCATTGTTACTTTACTGAGTCTACCTAGAGCTCTAGCTTCTCCGCCTACTTCTCTAAACGTACGAAGAAACAATTCCCTCAGTTGGTCCTAGTTGTTCCGGATAGGTTCCAGAATGTCCTAGTACCATCTCAAGGCTTCTCCTTTGAGCAGCCCTTGAAAAATACGATGCCTGTAGGGGGGATCCTCTTGGTTGGCCACAACAGTGGCCTCAAATTCTCCCATCCAGTCATCTACATCCTTACCTCCATCTCCTCGGAATCTACTGTACCTCAAACGAGTGGTACTTACCATGGTTCCTGCTTCGTCGGAGGACAGATTCTCCTCGGATGGAGTTGACTCTCTCTCAGGCTCTTCCCCGGTTTCTTCCGTCTCTATGTTTCTTTCCGGGCTGGCAGCCTGTGCCGGTCTGGGGTCTATCCTCACGACTTGTCTAGGGACAACTACCAACTCTTCCTTAGATCCGGAAGCAGGGATCCCGTGCACTACCACTCTCCTCGGTACTTCTTCTAAGGGATCAGCTCGACATCCTGCCTAAGTCCTCCGTTGAGATCTACTCATGAAGTTCGAAATGGAGAACTCTCTCTCTCTAGATATTCTTTCAAAAATATGAGGGTAACATCCCTCAATAAAAACTTTAGTCTAGTTGTGACTCTATACTTCTGGGTCACTTTCTGGACTTTTCCCTACTCTTGTAGCTAGCTTTCAGAATCCCCGGCAGCGGCGCCAAAAGTGTTGTACGCGTAGTTAGGCGTAAGTACCTCTACAACACTCCAAAGTCCTAGAATGACTCGAATTATCGTCCTAGGGGATCCTAGTATGTCACTACAAGCTCAAGTTTCCGGTTTTTATCCACTTAACCCTTCCGGTCACTCACTTTCTCATTTTTCTGGATTCTACTGACCTTCCGGAAACCAATCCGGATCCGAACTCAATCCGGAATCCGGTTCCGTCCTCTCCCAACACTAGTTTTTGGTACCTCTGTTTTACCCTCAAAGGGTCCGCCTTTGATCTTTCCGAGGGGCAGGGACTCACTACTCAAGTTTCACACACTCGATATTCCTACTAGACAACAAAAACAAAACACCAGATAAACAAGATGCAGCACTTGAGAGACTTTAGGACCCTCACAGCTTTCCAGATGGCCTATCCGGAACGCAGGTCACTCAGGATCGCTTCCAACACTCCGTACTACAACGACAGATCAAGCACATCCAAGATCGAATCAAGGGCTAACTTCCGGTTGCTGAGACAAGGCTTGAAGTTGGCGGATCTTCCGTTGAGTGGAGCATGTTCCTTTGGCAGTCGCTTATCTCCGCACGGACTCCTCCTTGGACATCCGGACTTGCTTCTACGCCACTCGATTCTTCCGGATTACCGTTCCAACAGTTTTTAAGATATTATGCACAAACACTCAACCACAAGTTCAACGTTTGTCACCAAGGAACTCCCAATCCGACCCCAAGTACACTCGATCCGGATTCCTCCTCACCCTTCCGTCTCGCACCTCAAACCACCAATGAATACACCAACAAATCTTGCACACAAGAATTCAGAGCCAGGATGTCCACCAAGTGGCTCAGATTAAGAGGGGAATGAAAATAACATAACAATTGCGCTAGGATGGAATGACAGGGCAACCCCCAAGTCACCTTTAAAAACCCGAAACAAAAAGGAAAAAGGCCACCCGGAAATCAAGGCAGCCACTCACAGGCCTCCCGAGAAATCCGGAACGTTGATGCAAGTTGTCCTACAAATCCAGAACTTGGGCCCACGCTTGGAAACCCGATCCGGAACTAATCCCTAACTGACTAAAAAATGAACCTAAACTACTTTGCTTTCTGGGTCCTCTTCGAATTGCTACCACTTTGACTCTCGAGTGTCTTGGTGGTCACCTTGGGCGTCATCTTCATTGTTGCCCAAGTGGTCGAAACACTTAGCGGATTGGAAACTGTTGGCGGTGTTGGAACTTCGTTCATGCTCAGCTTCCTATCCAACTCAGGTATTGTCTTCCCACTCATCCGGATCACTTCTGGATCTTGTCCAAAACATTTCTGGATCAATTCCGGAACATGTTTACCTATCCCGATCACTTCCGGATCACTTCCATAACATTTCCGGATCAATTCCGGAACATGTCTACTCATCCGGATCAATTCTAGAACATGTCTACTCATCTGGATCACTTCCGGAACCTGTCCAAAACATTTCCGGAATATGTCTACCTATCCGGATCATGTCTGTAACATTTCCGGATCATTTCCGGAAATGTTCGTAACATTTCCGGATGCATTCCGGATCAATTCTACCTATTCGGAACATTTCCGGATCATTTCCATAACATTTCCGGATCCATTCCGGAACATGTTCGTAACATTTCCGGATCAGTTCCGGATTCTAGATCCGGTTTGCTGAATCTATCAATTTCCGGAAATCTCGGCTTAATCTCATTTTTTTCTGTTTAGCCTAATCTAATTCTATTTTGCTTATCAAAAGTTTGAAAATTCCTACCCTATTCTACTACTTTTCTATGCTAACTCCCTACATTCTAGATTTTCGGATTCTGACAGAGGATGCAGGCCACGTTGTAGTGTTGCCGCAACCACAATTTGAAGAGGCTTCTAGCGATGCAAGCTTTGGAGAACAAGAAGGCGTTGTAGTTGTAAGCTATTTTCATCATAACTTCTGTATGTGGGTTAGTCTCTCTCATTGTAGGTCCTCAACTATGTATTACAGTGTCCTCAACCAAGTCCAGAGATATGCTAAATGATTTGTCCACTTCAATGTCAAGCAACTTAAGTCATTTTTAGATGGAATGTTGAGTTACTCATTATTTGTCTCCGTAGAGTCTCCTTGGAGGCCAATGTACTACCTCACTATAGTTGACTCCTCATAGAAGACTTGGAAACAGAAATACATTTTATTAGACTTTTGATGAAGGGTTTAGGGGACTAAAGCTAAACCTTCACCAACTCTTGTGTATATTTGTACAAAAGAAATGGTTGCCAATGGCTTGTGCTTATATACATTGTAGATGTGGTTTCAAACTAGAACCATATTTTTTGCTAGTATTCAAAGCAATTTATTTTAGAAGATGTTGTATGCGATTTGAATCTTACAAGTTGGGATTACGGCTATTGAATGAATGTCTTCTAAAGGATTCATGTGTCCAGATAGCTTTGTCTGATTTAGAAGACAAATGTCACTCTTCAAATTGAATTTCCACACTTGAAAAGGTTAGGCCTCATGAATTTCTGTTTGTGCCTTAACTCTGATCTAAGTCCCATATTTATCCAAAAATACATTAAATAATCTTTTACATCCAAAATTCCAATTGTGGTTCTAATTTCAAAATTGTTTCCCCTGCTCCTCAATTGCACATGACCTCGAGAACAAGTATAGGTAGATGAAGCAATTCAAAATCATAGCATCCACTTCCTAGTGAAAATGAGTCTTTATTCTTGTAAGCGATATAATTACTTCTTGAGTGTTAGCATAGACAACGTCTGGCATTTGGATGACTATAGTGTGGAGGGAGAGAGAAAGAGTTTTTTAACACAGTATTTTTCTTATGGACCTTCCTTGGAGGATTATGAAGAGTATCTTCTCAAAATGGTGGTCTTTCTAGTAGTTGTACTAACTTGAATGAGAAGTTAGTCAAGAAATCCAATTGCAAACTATGCTTTCCTTATTGCCTTTGGTGTACTTTCTCCTTTTTGTTCTAAATCTGAAATCTCTCCACGTTAATGACATTTTCTAAGTAAGAGACCAACTAAGAACATGTGGACCATCTATTCTACTTTCTACTCCTCATGGAATTTTGGGAAACTTTACAAAATAGAATATGTTATCATAATTTGAATTATGTGTCAACAGAATTTAAGATTTGGCTATGGTGAAATAGACATACAGTTTCATCTTTGAAGAATAAATTTAACAATTTTATGCAAGTCTAAATCGTAAATGGTAGGGAATTGAGAAATGACAGTGAGGCTTAAGATCTATGGTTACAGATTCGTCTTTCAAGGGTTCACAACCAATATTGCATACAATATCAATCTGCCATAGTTATGTGATCTTCGACGTTCGTGTACGTAATATGTACTTGTCCAATTCAAAGAGCACATACAATAATTTCAAGAACAACATTACGAACTTATCATTCACAGGTCTAAGATATCTCATAAATCTTAAAATGGAAACCAGTGACATCGATTGGTCATGATATGTAAAACAATATGGCACCATAAACTGAGATTTCTATAACTCAATGCAAAACCTGCAGGATGGCCACGTCCGCTAATGGAATTTCCATTCTGATTTACTAAAGTTCCACATTGGTGTTGATCCACTAAGACTTCTGTGCTGCCCACTGCCAGAGGTCAAGCACAGCGCGCTGAGGCCCCCATGAATCCAGTGTGTGTTAGGACCTTTGAACCACAAAAATCTCGGACAGGATAACGTGGCGTCCAAGATCCCCCGTTCCCGTTCCTCAAGCTTTCCACACTTGGATGATGTAGTCACTGGGAATGACATTTTAGAAATGGGATTTCAATTTCACTATGCTTCACCGTTGTGTAGGGAGAGGCAGGAGCTATGCGGAGCCTCAGGAGTCGCGTGCGCCCGGAGGGTGAGAGTACCCCACAAACTCCTAGAGAAAGACAACTGCTCGCAACCGTAGCGGCTAAGGTGAGATTGCGAACCTCTTCTTTCTATTGATCTTTGTTTTGTATTGATGATTTTTTTATCCTTCCCCTATGCGCTACCCGCCTATGCTGCGATACCTTGGGCGCTGACCACGACCCCTTGCGCACGCCACCTACCTCCTCGCGCCGCGACCTCCCTCGTGCCACAACCTCTTGGCGCCGCAACTTGCCTTCGGCTGTGACTCCCCTCGTACCACGACCTCCCCGCGCATGTCACGCCCCCCTCCCAACGCGCTACTGCTTCTTGCTCCTTCAACTGTATCCACGGTTAGTATTGGCACTCATTTTTCAAAAGTGAAGTAAATTTTTTTTAGGGATTCTTTGCGGGTACCTGTTCTAGGGGTGGCACCTGGCCCCCCTTGGAGGTTTGTTGGATCCAACGGGGCTCCAGGGGGTGCTAGGTGACACCCCCGAAACCGGTACCCGCAAAGAGTCCAATAAAAAAAATTTACATCATTTAAATTTTTTTTTTCTTATCCAAAACCCACGAGCTCATGGAGAAAGTCAACTACGAGAAGCCGTAGCGGCTAAGGTGAGATTGCGAACCTCTTTTTTCTTTTGATTTTTGTTTCATATTGATGATTTCTTTTTATCCTTCCCCCACACTCAACCAGGGTTGTTAAATCGGACGCTTCAGGGTCACCGGACGTCTCGGACAGACGGACAAAACGGACGGATGGACGGACTTGTCCAACCCTAAGCGGACACTTCGGGTAGGAAATTCTTCCCCTAATCAAAAATTTCCCTACTCCTGACCGGAGGTGTTTGACGTGGCCAGCCACGTTGCAATCAGCGCACCGACGTAGAGGCGGGGACGTACTTAGGTATGGGCGGGGACGTCATGATGAGGCAAGGACGTAGTTCGGTATGGGCGGGGACGTATTCGTGTCTAGGCGTGTTTGGGGGTTTAAATGTAATCTTCAGGAAGGTGTGAGCATAGAGTGATGCACATGAGTGGTGTTCTTCAAACTTGCTTTGAAGTCTAAGAGGTCTATAGTTCCATTCCCATTGAGGACAAGGGCTTCCATGGTCGTGGTGGTCTAAAAAACATTTTTATATATAAGTGAGCATCAAGTGAACGTATTTGATGAGCGAGGGGGGATGTCAAATACGTACTTCTCATACGTATTTGGTATCTCCCCTTGGTCATTGTACACTCTCACTTGATGCTTTTGATATTTTTGTCTGCAATGTCAGAGTACTCTAAAACCATTGAAATAATGAAATGAATGTAGTACTACTTTTTTTTAATAAACCAACATGATATACATTAAGAACCACTTGAAAAACATTGGTCATGCCTTTTTCTTTATTAAGTGCTGTAATTCTAGAAATAAGTAGGGCACTAATATGATTTTTTTTTTTTTAAAGGATTGTCCAATAATAGTTGCCAAACTTTCTTATATCACAATTTTGAGTTCCTCCACAAAATAGGCAATTGTGGAAAACAATATTTCCTTTTGTAATTTCTTTTTTCTACTTGCCATTCACATGCTATCTTGATTTCTACATTTTAGGATTTTTAGCATGACAATATAGGAATCCTGCATGAGTCCAAACTCTATATTGATTTATGCAAATGGATAAATAAAATTATCACGAATGTCTATTTATGAACCACTCAGGACCAATCTTTGTTTTTTGGCAATAAAACGACTTTGAGTGCTACTGAATGCTTGCGTCAAAGAATCCTTAACCTCTAAAGTCCCAAGGCCCTTTTTTTTGGTCAAGAACCACTCCAAATTGCCATTTCTATTGGGTTCATTCAAAAAAATAAAAAATATATTTTTTTGAGAATGAAATTGTAGGATCTTGTACCTCACTTTTTTGAAATGGTGTAGTAAAATATTCATGACATTTGACCCTATAGATTTGAAGATATTAGCATTCAAAGTTGGAAAAAGATTTTTTTTGGAATGTTAGCCTGCCATTTTAGATGGCTTTGAACTTTGTTTGTAGAAAAATTTTGGACTACTACTATGTTTGAATAAAAAAAAATTATGTTGAGAAATTGGGTTGAAAGTCTAGGGAAAAAATTTCAAAAATAAATTATTTAATTTTCAATCTTTGAAAAATTATTAAGTAGATGTAGGTCCAACATTGAATAAAAAACTAAATTGTTAATAGCTCTAAGATGGAATTGAAACATACTAATCACAATGGTGAGTTCGTGGAAGCAAACAAAATTAATTGTATCCAAAAAAAAATTGAAAATCAAGAAAATTTGCATTCAAAATTGCATCTTAAAACTTATTTTTTGCAAAAAGATGTTTAGATTGCCCAAAAAACAAGACTATCCATAACTCTCCTATTACTAGTCCAAATAGAATGAGTCAAAGCTTCAAATGTAGACAAAAATTTGATATTTTATTACAGAAATTTGAAAAGTTTTATTTTGACTTCTTGTGATTTTCTTTTTGTTGCATGCCAAGTTCAGTTTGAGGCTTTTTATGCAATAACTTCTGCTCCTAAGCACCAATTTCTATTAAAGTTATATTTCCACAAAGCTAATCACATTTTCTACCTTATGAGAAAGGTTCAAAAAGGTTTCAATGAAATATGAGCTCATAGGAACCTGCCCAAAATCCGGCATGTCCCCCGAGGTGATAATGGAACTTTAGGAGTTAAATGACCCCTTGGTTCCCTTAATACTTGAAAAGTTGAAAAAAATGTAATTTTATGTTTATAAGCCCTCTTAGTTTAGGATTCAATGATTCACCCTTTTAGTTAAGAAAAGATTGCGAGTAAGTGCCTCGTTGATCATCCAAAACATTTTATTTACCAAAAAATTGGTAAGTCAATGTTTAAGTGTCTACTGTCTTTGCTGTGGGAGTGTCTGTATTGTACTACCGTTACCTTTTTCATAAAAAAATTGGTAAATGAATGCTTAGGAGAAAAATGGGTTATACTAAAGTCTTCTATATTATTTCCGAAAAGACAATGCTTTACTGACCTTTTAATTACTCTACCTACTTTGATCAAAAAAAATATCTGAGTGAATGTTTTGGTGCCCCATTTGTTATCCTCTAAAGTAAAATACTTTAATTACCAAACCATTATTAGTCACTATTTATGGATGATCTCTTTTTTCTCCAAAGGACCACACAATTTTATTTCTTGTTTTAAAAAAAAATAGAAAGTGATTGCTTTTATGGCCCCTTGGGCTTTGGTTACCTTAACTCCTGCTTTTGATAGAAAAAAAAAATAAGTAGTCAATGCTTACATACACCACTGCTTTTATATTTCAATTATCTACAATTCTATGAATTCATTAAATTATTCATTTCATGAGAAATTAATACATTTCACTTTCCTCTTACAAAGTCATGGCTATAGACAAGATAATTCAAATGCATCACACAACATCAAGCTACAAGCAATATATATGCACGTTTCTTTGCGAAAAACACAAATATATTTGGATTTTGTCCATACATAATCCGATAACATGACTATGAAAATGAGACTTCCAGACTCTGTCAACTTGTGCTCCTGTCATACTATTACCTCACAACTTACTACTCATTCTTTACACATAGGTCATTTTAAGAATTGCCTACATGTCCTACGTGTGCTCATGGTTCGCCTACATCTTTGAAACGACTTGATCGACGAACTGCTTGAGTAGAAGGGCCTGCTCGCTGAACATGGCGAATGAGCAAATCGTCGTCATCCGGGGCTTCGTCACAGTCCTCGTCGTACTCATCATCCCCGTCTGCATAATCTTCACTTCCAACATGTTCATCTCCGTCTGTTTGTTGACCTTCAAACTCTGAGTTCTCATTGCGGACCTCCGTGATTCTATTTCCACCACTACGGTTCAACCGCAGCATTTTGTGTCTTCTAGCATTTGGGTCCTCCGCATCAGAATTTATAATTGGGCCTTTAGGAATCACAAATGCTGGGGTTGAGGATGTAGGTCCTGGAGTATAAGTCTGCAAAAATGGCAATACTTG
Organism: Straminergon stramineum; assembly: GCA_963920665.1. Taxonomy (NCBI): domain Eukaryota; kingdom Viridiplantae; phylum Streptophyta; class Bryopsida; order Hypnales; family Calliergonaceae; genus Straminergon; species Straminergon stramineum. The sequence goes on from OY987270.1 coordinate 23,056,410, forward strand.
TTGCTGAGCTAACCTGGCTCCGACTCCACGATGTGGACGTTTGCGAGCTATTGTCACTGTGTCTCCGTGGTCTCCATCATTGTTTCTTCCTCCACGACCACCAGAACTGCGAGTAGTATACTGACCCACCGCATGGACTACGGTGCTTTCAGAGGGTCTACCATCTGCTCCGATATTGGGAGCATTATCCACTACGACATTTCCATCTCCCACTGAGCCAGCCCTTCTTGAAAAGTTTTGGGATTGGAATTTCCAAATATATTTGGAGAATAATGTCGCCGAGGGGGCACAAACGTACGATGCTCTTGCACTGTACTAGGAATTGCTACAGAAGAGGGTGGATGGATACGATCGACTCCTTGAGCGCCTCCTCTGTTCCATACACGTTGGACATCAAATAGCCTCGGAATATTACCAGTTGGTTCAATTATGTCGATGGTCTTACTTGTCCTTGTATTTTCGAGGCTCGCTCTCAAATGTATATGTACATCTGCGTTGATGTTGTTAGGTCCGCCCAGCCTGTTGTCACTTACAATCATTGGAGCATCCTCAATAGGCCCTTCATGGTCTAGAACTGTAGGGTTTGTGCCATTTCCTCCATTTCCACCACTTTCATCATCTCTATTTTCACGATTGTTTTGAGGTGGAGGAATGTCATCATCATTGTCTTCATCGTTGTCATTGTCATCATTTTGAACATTGTCATCTCCAACTATGGCTTCATCCTCTTCTACAGGAAAAACAAAAGGATCTACTTCATTACCAATTTCATCTTCTTGTTCTTCCCAATGTATAGGAGATGGACTACGACGAGGATTGGGAGCCCAAGGTCCCCAGGCTTCATGACGAATGTTGTCTTCCATATCATCTTCTTTCCCGTAATAGTTTCTTGCTTCTTCGCGGTGGTCCATGTCTCGCCCCCAACCATGTGGGTTTGCTTGGGGTGCAGGTGGTGGCCGATTCGCTTCCATGTTGTCTTCTTCTTCTTCTGCCACTAGCATAGCATCAAATTCTCGATGGCGGTTAGGTTCATCGACTGGAATGGGTCCAAGTGCATCCGGATCCGAATCCTCTGATACGTTGTTCAAATCATACCAACGAACTGGATCTACTCCAGGTTTTGGACGAAGGACGCAACTGTTGGTATAAATGTACACCAAAGTCTCAGCCTTCTCCACTGCTAGACGATTTCTGCTCCTGTTATGGACGAAGGAATACAAACTGAAATTCCGTTCACAAGACGATGCTAAACATGTAAGGGCTAAAACACGCTTCGCAATTTTGGACAAGAAGTGATCTCCAATTGCTTCTCACCATCGATGTGGAAGCAACTTTGCTTCCCGAATGTCCAATGATGCGTCAGGACTATAGGGTCCTTCACCCTCCACATATTGCACATATTCTTATATGACGTCATCAAAACGCACACCCACCACATCCTTCATTTTTTGAACAACCCGATGTAGTGCACGAAGGGCCGTTCCATCTTCCCTTAGAGCTGTGTTGTCCTTGATATAAGGATTCAGCAATGCCCCAACATAGTGCACGTCGGTAAAAAACATGTTCCACCTCTCCTCAAATGTCTCTTCCATGACCTTAGCTAGGTGATCCGGAAGGAAGAAAGGACCCTCTCTAAGCTGAAAAACATGTCGTCGCAACCTGTGCATTGTGATCCATGCCTTGCCCATAGCTGGTTCCCGTCCATCAAACACACGCAAGGCCTTCAAAACGTCTTCCACAATGAACACGTAATTTTTACACCTCTGCCAAAATGCTAAATCATCAATGGTATTCAATATGCACATTGCGTCCCTCCGGTTCTGCGGTCCATTTTGCCTATTCCGAAGTGTTGCAACATAATTTTGGACTCGTGGTTGTCCTCCCAATTGCTCCAAGACAAGTTTTAGTGTCACCAGTCGTTGCAACATGAGAAAGTGCAAAGCAAAACGAGTTTCAGCCAGTACTACAAGCTGCAAGTTTGGACTCAACTCCCGGAAAGTTGACATTGTTGCATGGTGATTTCTGATATAATTGCACACTGTCTTCGCCCTTGCAATTAAATCTTTGAAATCCGGCAACTTGGCCGAATCTTCAAGCAACAAATCCAGTGCATGTGCCGCGCACCCTTGCTTAAAGATGTGCGGATATGTGCGAACTACGTCATCCATTGCACCGAGCATGTTACTTGCATTGTCTGTACAAATTTGAGTTACATTATCGGGACCCACTTTCTCGATGAAGGTTTTCAATTGGTCTGCTATATAGACCATTGTCTTGTTCTCCCCTGTAGTGTCGATGGACCCCATAAACACATCACCTGTGGGACATGACATCATGACATTCATGAGAGGCCGTCGATTTACATCGTCCCAACCATCTGTGCAAATCGTTACCCCATAATTTTTTACTGCAAAACTTGTTCTTACAGATATCTCATTCTCAATTTGCAGCTTCTTCGGTTCAATCAAGTTTGTTCTCAATTGGTGGTACGAAGGTGGAGAATATTCAAATCGTGCCAAAGAAGTTGCCTTCATTGCCTCAATGAAAGCGGGATTTCTTGTAATGTTGAAGGGTACATTTGCCTCATAAAAAAAGCTTGCCCACTTTTCATCCAACTCTTTCCTCTTTGCAATGTTGAAGGCATCTACCATTTGTTGTTGACATAATGATCTTGATCTTGTGAAATTCGATGCTGCTTCACTGTTTGATGTTGGTAGTCGGTCTTCATTTTCATTTAGAACCTCCAAACGCCTTCTTCCCCCTCCTTCTCCTTCATTCCGAGCATGTTCGTTTATATTTTCCGTGGCAACATTTGGAGCTACTACGTATGGATCGCTTGGAATTGATTCACCGTCGTGCAGGTCCTCCAAATTTGTGCGTTGTGGAACAAATCCAGCGCAGTTGGCAAATTTATGTCTCACCGCTCGAGGTATTTTGGAACACACTGCTCGCTCACTTTTTGCTTTATAACCGTAGTGTGCAAAAGCACGCTCACATTTGTAAGCCGTTGTCCCGCCACAAAAGACACATGTGACTTTAGATCCATCAACAGAGAAATCATACCACGGTTCCCACTCTCTTGTGGTTTTTCGATTTGTCGCCATCACAACCTACAAGTTGAAACTCTTCACTTATGCTTGTATTGTCTTCTACAACTTTGTACCTGTAAAAGTAGTTAGCGTCGGTTCCCTACTTGAACTGATTTTTACATCACCTCAGCCGAGAACCAAGGCCGCTTTCCACCCAATAAACTCTATCAAGGAGCTCTGAGAGGTCTGAGAATGATGAGGTCCAGGGGAAAACGTGCCTTTAGTTCTTCCTACTCGTCCTTATATATTCCCTCCTGGTGGCTGGCAGAACTCCATGTAAGGGTGCGGACATACTACACAAGGGCGGGGACGTACTAGGTCTAGGCGGGGACGTACTGCGTGAGGGCGGGGACTTCTTCAATTGAAGTAAAAAAAATCTTCGCCAAAGCAGGGACGTATTCGATGTGCTCGAGCGTTTGAGCGGGGACATTGGGCAGGGATGTCAGGGCGAGGACGTACTCATTAGGGCAGGGACGCTAGGGACTCATGGATGCAAAGAGCAAAACTCCCAACTCCCGCACTCCAGCAATCCCACACTCCAGCACTCCCGCACTCCCACACTCCCGACTCCCGCACTCCCGCACTCCCGACTCCCACACTCCCGACTCCCGCCCTAGAAGGCGTTCAGGCGCGTTGGACGAAGACGTCAGGGCGGGGACTCATGGATGCAGAGAGCGAAACTCCCGACTCCCTCACTCCTGCACTCCCGCACTCCCGACTCCACACGAGAAGGCGTTCGGGCAGGGACTTCAGGGCGGGGACATCGGGGCGGGGACGTATTTTTGTCTAGGTGGGGACGTACTCATGGGGACGCTAGGCGGGGGAGAGATTCAAATCAGTTTTGGGTTTCCCTCCTCAAAACCTTCGAGGGAAGACATTTCAAATACTTGTACTTGCACTCTACAACTACCCCCCATTTTTGCAGATTTCCCAAGATATGAAGTATTCAAGCATTGATTACTCATTCACTACATCATTCTAAATATCAAAGATAGACGCTACAAAAAATGTGGTTTTAGTATTTAAGAAATTGTGTATAACAAATAAATTGAAGAAATGTTGAATTCGTCAAAAACGGGAAACATCAAATAAATTACACATGAATTGGAAAAAAATGACAAAGAGAATTGCAACAACATAAAAGATTGGACAGAAATATGTAGAATCTATAGAGAGACATTGCAGCCGGTTTTTTAAAAGGAAGGCTATACATTTAAAGAGTGGCACAAAAATGGAAGGAAGAAATGAGAGAATAAAAAAATGGTAGAATAAATGGGTGTAAGAAATGAACGGTCTATCGAAATGAAGGTACATGAAGAAGTTAGAGAACCAAAAAAAATAACTACGAGATGCATCACATGAAGGAAGACATATAAGTTACAGAATCAAATGAAAGAAATTTCGGGATAAAAATGTGAGGTGGGACAGATGAGTTAGAGAATGAAATGAAAAAAATAATAGAATAATCATGTAAGGGGAGATAAATAATTCAGAGAACCAAATCAAAAAATACTGAAATAATCATATGAGGGTAGATAAATAAGTTAGACAAACAAATGGGCAAAAAATTGGAATAACCGTATGGGGGGGAGATAAACAAAAGAGAGACTCAAATAAATAACAAATTGGACTAACCAAGAAAGGGGACATAAACAAAAGAGAGACTCAAATAAATAAAAAATTGGATTAACCATATGCGGGGAGATAAAAAAAAAGGGAGACTCAAATAAATAAAAAATTGGATTAACCATATGAGGGGACATAAACAAACGAGAGACTCAAATAAATAAAAAAATTGAATTAACCATATGGGGGGAGATAAAAAAAAAAGGGAGACTCAAATAAATAAAAGATTGGATTAACCATATGCGGGGAGATAAAAAAAAAGGGAGACTCAAATAAATAAAAAATTGGATTAAGCATATGAGGGGACATAAACAAACAAGAGACTCAAATAAATAAAAAATTGGATTAAGCATATGAGGGGACATAAACAAACAAGAGACTCAAATAAATAAAAAATTGAATTAACCATATGGGGGGAGATAAAAAAAAAAGTGAGACTCAAATAAATAAAAAATTGGATTAACCGTATAAGGGGACATAAACAAAAGAGAGACTCAAATTAATAAAAATTGGAATAATTTAACGACGGGATATAAGCTATAGAAACAAATGAAGAAAATAACGGAATTACCATATGTGGGGAGATAAAAATGTATGAGAATCAAATGAAAATTTGTTGGACTCATCATACAAGGGTTGAAATTGAATGAAATGTGAGCATTTTTTATTGTGCTGTGAAATGGTTCAGGATTTAGGCTAAGGGTTTAGGGTTTAGGGTTTGACAATTTTTTTTATTTGTCCTTTTAACTATTAGTAATGTTAATTTATTTTTCTCTTGGATGATGGGAGCTTCACGGGTATTTGACAACTCACATGAAATAAAAGATGAATGACATTAAATACAAGGTACAAGGTAAATCTTCCAAAATCTCATTTGTAGATTCTAATTTTCTCCAACTACCGCCAGCGACGAGTACATCCCCGCCTAGGATGAGTACATCCCCGTCCTCGTGAAGACGTCCCCGCCCAGGGCAGAAACGTCCCCGCCTATGTTGAGTACGTCCCCGCCCTGACAGCGCGGACCAGCAGTATATATGCGCGTCCCCACCCTTTTAGCATCTGCCTCACAAACTCCCGTGTGCTCCACCTCTAAGCTGGTTGCCTAGGCGTCCTTGTGAGGTCCTTTTTATATTACGCTCTTTACTTCAACCTAAACCGACATGTGATGGACCGTGCAGTGAAGTTGACGAAGGCCAAACGAGACAGAACAAGAAAAAGGACTAGACAGAAGCAATGGAAACGGATGAACGTTTTAAACAATCCGTTGAAGTTGGCATTTAGGGGATGGGAAGATGAACCTGATCCATGGAATATGGACACTTGTGCCAATTACATTGAATGGTGCCACATTGGCAAGTCTTTTCCATAGCCCGGCACAACTATCACCGTCGCTTCCACAAGGCCAATTTGAGGTTCTGTACCGACGACGCATTTAAGAATCGTTGCATTGAAGTCTATCAAGTGTTATACGATAGACCAATGGTGGAATGCAATGAAATTAACCTTTTCATTGCAAGAGGGGTACATGCAGAGGTCAAGCTAGGGAAGAGGGTGGATTGGTCAACCATCAAGGAGAGAGGTTCCAAAATAAAAGTTCCTCATCCCACCAATGGATTGATTCCAATGGGTGTGCGAAGGTACCCTAACGGCGGATTGGGGTACGTGAGGCCACTGATTGAGTTGCCCCTTGACACATATGTAACCAGTGACTCTTTTCTTGATGATGACTCCGACAGGACACGCACTCCACCGCGTGCTCTAGGTAATAGAGTGGAACATCGGGCGAAAAGAAGAAGGGAGCAGGAAATGAGCACAGAAGAAGTTGTCTCAGAAGCAGTTTTAAATGACTGACTGCAAGATCCAATGGAAGTAGAAGATCTTCGGCCACCAAATGAAGCTGTCGAAAGTGAAGAAGATACAATCCCAGCCTTGAAGAGTGACCTCAACGGAAAAAAAAAGGAAATTCAAAACTTGTTAGAAGACACTCACAAGTTGAAGGTCGAGATCCAACAGAAGAACGACGTCATTGACCGACAGTCCCAAGAAATCGACTACCTTACAAGAGCTCTACAAGTTGGTAATGTATTCAACGAAGGCCACGTTGGTGAAGGTCTGCACAAAGCTGGTCACCCGTCTCACTTTACTACAGGTGCCGAAGAGCTAGAAGTGCTTTGTGGAAAAAATGTCGAGCTCCAGAAACATTTGGATGCATTGGTGTCACAGTATTATGAGTGGAAGTTGGCGTGTGTATTTACTGTGGACAAGAACCGACAAATGGGAGCAGAATTGAAGAAAATTGCCAATCATTATGCAGTGCACAATCAAGAACGTGTTTTTGGCTTAACATCATGGGAACTAATGGATGAGTTATTCTCGGACAAAATGGAGACCAAAGTTGGAGTTGGAAATCAGACCATCATTGATTGGCCTCGAAATGGGTGGGATTTTGAAAATGAAAGGTCTACCCATGTGACTAAACCGAGTACATTGTTGTGGCCAAAACCACCGAGCTTTGTGTTCGATGGTACACAATGTCGAATGTGTTTGAATGCCTTTGGTCCCGAAGGTGGATTCCAATTGGGCACATGTGAGCATTTGTATCATCCAATTTGTTTGATTGCATTAATGGTCAATCGAAGGCGTTGCATACTTTGCAAGGCTCCTTTCCATGAGCGTTTGTACAAGCTATTTGGCTTGTACGAGCATATGCCGCCAAGCTGGGAATTTGATGTAATGAATGCTCCAGATCATCCACAGAAATGGAGAGAAGACCTCATTTGGAATTGGCGTTATAAGTATCACTCTTTGGAGGTCTCTGGGCTTTCCAACAACTGGGGATGGGAATCAAACCCAACTGAAGTTGTTCGTGTGTGCCACAATTTGATTAAAGGCACGGACGCTATTAGTGAAGGAAGAAGAAATTTCTTCTACCAATGCTTCAATGGCTATTGGGATGGAAATGAGCATCAATTTCGATTTGGACCACATCCAAAGGGTTTGATTTGGGGCAATGACGGACAACGTATCACCAATGATGACGGAGTTCAACTTGTGGATCCTGGTGAATATGTACCTCCTACCGCATGAGAAAGAGTGATGATGTCTGAATCTGAATGGAGAGAGCAATTCAAAAATGATGTTGTAGACTTCTTGCTAGAAGAACACAGTCCGGGAACTCGTATAGCTCTTCAAGAACTTCAACAATCTCAAATTCTGAGGGGCCTATTGGAGGAGGATGGACCAGCAAGACGAACACGCGGTGCTATGCGGCGACTTCGTTTGGACTCCAATGAAGACGATATCCCAGTGTCTGGGACGCATGACACTGAGGCCGGTACAAGTGGTACCGCAAATAGCCCAGTTCATTTGGACTAAGTGCACTTTTGCGTACTTCAAGCATTTGGAAAAATATAAATATATAGCTATGTAAAGGCTGCTAGTTTTTATCTTTTTAGCTACTATTATATGTGTGGAACTTTGTTTGATTACATTGTCGACTTTGTCCAATTTTTCAATACCATATTGTGCGACACATATGAAATAAAAATGCTCTTTTTATGACCTACGTATTACTTTCATTTTTAAAGTTTAAGGTGCATACAACTGGAAATGATTTATTGGTAATGCAACTTTAGAATGTTTTTGGTTTCTTGAATCCCTCAGTCCCAGCCCAACGTCCCCATCCAAGTGTCCAAAGTCGAGTCATGACACCTTTGAAGGAGTTTGGGGGTTTGGGAGTTATTAATTCAAAAAGTCCCATTGTTCCTAAGGGAGACAAAATGCAATATGGGGTAGGCTACAAAGCTCCAAATTGTTCAAATTTTATCACAATTTTCAGAAACTTTTTGTGAAACTAGAGAAACACATAAGCTTTATGGGAATATAATTTTTATTTCAATTGGTGCCCGGGAGCATAAGTTTTGGCACAATAATATCAAAACAGAGGTTGGCGAGCAACCTCGCAAAAGAACAAGAAGTCGAAATTGAGAGTTTTGAAGTTTTTTTCCTAAAATATTTTATTTTTGTGTATATGTGCCGCTTTCATTCATTACATTTGCACCGGAGAGAAGAAAGTTACGAACAATCTTGTTTTTTGTTCAATCTAATTATCTAAGCGTCTTCTTCAAAAATTAACGTAAAAGATTTGATTTTTAATGCAATTTTCACAGTTTCTCATAAATAATTGTTGGATAGGGTTGACCTTGTTTTTTAAAATAGGCTCACTGTCGGGATAATTGTGTTTCAACTCCACCTTTGATGTATTGACAATTTTGTTTTTTGTAAAATTTTGGACTATTTGTACTTATGACTTTTTTAAAGGATGAAAATCTAGTAGTTTTCTCTTGAAATTATTTCTCTAACCTTCCAATTCAATTCTACAATATAAAAAATTTTAAATTCAAAGTTAATAATGGGCAAAATTGTACTAATTTCAGTCGAAGTCACCTGAAACTGCAAGACAACATTCTAAAGAAGTCCTTTTCTCCAACTTTGAATGTGAATATCTTCAAATCTATACAATCGAACTTCATGAAATTTTCACCTCGTGGTGCGAGTCAATTCTACTATTAAAATCTATGGTTAAATTTTAGAGAAAATGTCTTTTTATGTGTTTTTGGGTAAACGTAGCAGAAAAAGGTAATTTTGAGTGGTTTTTGACAAAGAAATTGCCATGGGACTTAACCCTAAACCCAAGATTTATTTCATTTGATTCTCTAACTTATGTATCTTCCTTCATGCGATGAGTTCCGCAGAACCTCATCCTCTCTTTTCATCAGTGAGGATTGTTCTTTTTTTACTCGCATTTGTTGTACCATTTTATTGTTCTTTCATTTCTCTCATCCATTTTTTGACCATTTTCTAATTCTCATTCCTTTTTTTTGACAAAAACAGCTTCAATGTTTCATTATAAATTCTACCCATTTCTGTAAGCCCTTTCATGTTGACGCAATTCTCTTTTTCATTTTTTTCCAATCCATAATTGTAGTTTATTTGATGTCCCCTTTTTTTGCGATTTGAATTTGGATATATTTTCTATTTCTTCTATATGCTAATTATAACAAGACATAGGATTTCAGTTTCCCTCCATGATGTTTGTCACTATAATGTACACCCATGTTGTTTTTTCAGTTTTGCTTAAAATAAATTTGTATAGGATATGAATTTTCTTTACTAATTCTTCACAAACTCTAATAAACATCATTTTTCATCCCTAAACCCTAAAAAAAACAAAAAAAAAACATTTAGTTTCATCTCTCCCAAAAAAAAATATATATTTCACACATTTCTATTTTTTAATGTAAATACACTTAGTGATGACAATGAAGCTTCAAACCAATGGTTATAGGTCCATGTTTTAACCTCTAAAGGACCGTTGTTCCTTTGGGAGACAAATGCATTTTTGGGCAAGTATGTACGGGCTGGATTTTGGTCCAGATTTTTCACAATTCCTTTTTTCAGAGAAAAAAATTGATAAGCTTCATGGAAATATTATTTTTTTTTCAATAGGTGTATGGGAACAAAAATTATGCCCAAATAAGCTCAAAATAGTGGACAAGAGGCAATTCGGTCAACCAAAAAATTTTCGGCATAGTTTGAATTTTTTCTGCGGAATTTTCTTTCTCATAGATTAAATTTTTGTCTATTTGGAAAGCTTTGATTCATTTCATTTGGATTTGTTATGAGGAAGTTATGGACATTCTAGTTTTTCTGGCAATTACAGCATGTTCTTGGAAAAAACGACTTGCACGATTCATTTGTCAATGCATCCTTTGCATTTTTTCCAAAAAAAATAAATTTGCGTGGTTTGATTTACTTTCTAGAACAATCTCCCTATTGGATTAGTGCATTTTAATTCCATCTAACCCATATTGATATTTTAGGTTTTCATTTTGTCTAGTACGTATTTCTAGTTACCAATTGTTTTAAGAATGAAAATTAAGTTTTCTGTTTTTTTGTTTTTTTTCTTGGACTCTGAACTCAAATCTCCACTATGAAGATTTAAAGCTCGGAGCTCTGTAGTGCAAAAATTTTAAGTTGAAAATGTTCAAAGTCAAAAAATCCAGTCACTTAATGTGTGGAAAAGCTTGCTTTTTCTACTTTAAACGCAAATATCTTGCAATTTGTTCAATCAAAATTTCTGGTTTTTTTCCCACACTAGTTTATACCAGTCAGGTGTAATATCCTACGGTTAGATGTGAAAATAAATGAATTTCAATATTTTCTTAGTCTTTGCTATAGAAATGGCAGTTTTGAGTGTTTTGGGGCCAGGAAAGGCCTTGGCCCTTTAGGGATTACATTTTAACTCACAAAAAACGGGAGCCATTCAATTCATAAGGAATGTGCATACAATACAAATACACACCCAAAAAATTAAAATGACACTATATACATATGAAATGTCTAAAAGTTTGCAAAAGAGCAAAATGAATTTCTTATGAATGCAAAAGTTTGACAATTAGATCAAAAAATAGAATGAAAAAATGAAAAAAAGTAAAAATTATATTGAAAGACACATTTCAATGTACACATTGTTGGATTAGAATTCACGCCCTAATTAATATTTATATGAATTATGTAATTTAATTTTTTTTCTAAATTTTCTTTTTATTGCATTAACACCTAATGGACCAGGGTTATTTTTTAAAAAGACACTATGCAAAAAGCCAATTTTTGGGTATATTATTCAAAATTCAAAAATTCAAAAAGAATTGTTTCATAAAAAATTCAACCAAACATCCTTGAAGTTCAGTACTTTACAAAAGTATGGTCAAGATATGAGATGTTTAAGTAAAAATAAGTATGAACCCTAAACCAACACAGTAAATGTATATGAAATGAAGCAATCCAATTTTGCAAGTGACACGTCTTTAGCCAAAAATAATTTTTGTATTTTGGATGGGTAATACCATAGAATATGAATATATTGATAAAAATTGTCTCATTACATGAGCACAATTGTACAGAACTAAAAAAGAACATGAAAATTTAAAAACCTCGAGATAGCTATGTAATTGGATATTGCTAACTAATTCCTTGATGTAGCAAGCTGTAAAGCATGTTCCAATCGTGCAATTTCTTGTGAGAGATTGCTGATGACTTGGTTCTTTTCTTCCAACGCCGCACTTGACGTGAGCCTGTAATCCTGCAGACGATTAATTTCTTCGTGTTTTTCAGCAAGTTCGTTCCTCAAGGCCGAGATTGTATCATATACATTTCTTCTTTCTTCAGTGGTTCGTGCGTAAACTTCCTCGTGCACTTCATTTTGGAATTCATATTGAGATTGAGGATCTTGAGCAAATTGTAGGGCCCTCCTCCGCCTACCACGTTGTTCCCCTTTGGCCGTCAGAGGACGCGATGGAGTACGTGCTCCATCTGAATCGTCATCCGTCGTAGAATCCTCTATGCCATCATGAGCTGTAGGGGGATTTACGATTGTCTTGAAGTGCCCCAACCCACCTTCGGGAAACGTTAGAACACCCATTTGAATTAGTCCATTGCTTGGATGAGGAACTTTTATTTTGGAACCTCTCTCCTTGATGGTTAACCAATCCACCCTCTTCCCTAGCGTGACCTTTGCGTGTACCCCTCTTGCAATGAAAAGGTGAACTTCATTGCGCTCCACCTTTGCTCTATTGTAAAGGACTTGGTAGACTTCAATGCACCGATTTTTGAATGCATCATTCATGCAATATCGTAAATTTACTTTGTGGAAGTATCGATGGTAGTGGTGTCGTTCTTCAGGAAAGGCCTTGTCGATGTGACACCACTCAATGTAATCCACACATGTGTCCATGCTCCACGGGTCCTGTACTTCCTCCCACCCCTTGAAAGCAATTTTCAACGGATTTCGTAAAACATGCATCCGCTTCTTTTGTACCTGTCCACTTCTCTTTCTTGTTTTGTCTCGCTCGGTTTTCGTCATCCGTGGTGATGTGTCCATCGCACGATGTTTGTGCAACAAAAATGACGTGGAATGTGATGTAGGGCCCACAGAGACGCCCAGACAACCAGCTCAAAGGTGGCGCACGAGGGAGTTCAGAGGGCAGAAACTGAGGAGGCGGCCACAGCCTTATATACTGGGGAGCAAGGACATCAAGGCAGGGGCGGGGACGTACTCGAGGTCAGGGCGGGGATGTACTCGCATATAGGGCGGGGACGTACTAGGGGCAGGCGGGGATGTGTGACCAAGGTGGGGACGTACTGGGGGAAGGGCGGGGACGTATTCGCGAGGTGGGCGGGGAAGGGGGTGGGCCTTCCCTATATATTTTTTTGGGGCTCATTTGGACATTGCCAAGCCTTCACCTTTAGCCTCACGTGTTAGTTCGCGATTTGCGGCCTATAAAGTGAGTCGGAGGGTGCATAGGTCTGGCGCTTTATTTGTACGGGAGATTTTCGAAATTTTTTCGAATACTATGGCTGCATCAGGAAGTGGTTCGACGGGGAAACGCCCAATGCCTTGGGACTTGGATATGCCCAATGAAGAAATAGTTGTTGTCGAGCAGAGCACTCAACCGTCATCTTCTTCAAATCCGACATCATCAAGTCATAAGAAGGTAAAACCGCCGCGATCCGATTGGCCTCCGATAGAGTACACACAAAAGGCACGGTCAATAGGTGTGGATTTTTATCGACAACGGAGTTTAGCAATGTTGGAGAGGGAGTATGTCAGAAATAACGAAAATGGTTACCATGAACTCTTGGAGAAGCTGTGTTACGAGATTGAAGTCACTATGGAATCATCTGAAGACTTCAACAATTACCAAGATTATTGGTTAGCTTCAGAGTGGCTTGATAAAACTGTGAAGGCTTTGGCAACAAATATCGTGACGCAATGGCGTTACGATGCTAATAAAAAGGAGAATAGAACTGACTGGGATGTTGCAGACCAAGAACTTTTTGCAAAACTATCGATGATAGAGACATTTTGCCAAGGATTTTCAAAATCACGGGCACGAGGAAAATTACCATGGAAGCAATCGATGGAGAATGCTGTATTGACGCACTACGTTAGTGGAACGTTTCAGTGGCTTGACAGCTTAGTAAAAGTTGTACAAATGCCGGGATTTACAATGGAAGGAGGGTATGGGACTGTGATGAAGGTGCACATCACAAGACTGAACAACATGCCAATGTGGATGGATTTTGCCGAGAAACGTCTCAAAGAAGAGAATCAGAAGAAAAAACGTTTGGAAATCATAAATGAGGTTGGAGGATGTCTCGTGAAGCATCCGGGCATCATCAGACTTTCGTATTTGAATCCCAAAACAATGGCCGGTTATTCATTGTGGTAGAATGGTGGATCTTTGGCGAGTTTTTGGAAGAATATGGACAACAAGGTTTCTGAGGTGCTGGAAATCGAAGACATTGTTAAGCAACATGACTTAGAGCTGAGCAAAGCGCAATTGGAATGGGTTGCAACGTATAGGAAGAATCGTGTTGCGTTGGCGTTGTCCTTGCTTGTGACAGTCTGGAAATGTCACAATGAGAACTACATGCACAACGATTTATCTCCATCCAATGTGTTGCTACATTTTGACCCTTGGAAGAAGAATACAGTATACATTGGTATATGTGATTGGGGAATATCAAGCCGAGTTGTTGAGAAGGAGCCATCAAAATATGGCTATGACAGCATGGAAAAACTAGCGAAAGTGAAGCAGGTTAAAAAATTTGTTGCTCCGGAATTGTTCTATGTATACGGAAGTGCAAGTTCGGAGAACTCGCTGGAAGTGATGCAACGAAGGCATCTGTATAGTGTAGCAACTGATACATATTCCGCAGGATGGCTAGCACAAAAGATTTGGAATGAGGAGTGGGATTCAAAGTACTTCGTTAAAGAAAAATGCATGAATTATGCATTACTTAAAACACATCTTCAAAGCTTGCAAAAGGAAGATGTGAATGATCGGGCAACTATAGGAGATGTTCTGGAGACATTGAGAAAACCCCCGTACGGTTGGCTAATGCCAGAATGTTGTTATCGTAGATAGGAGTTTAGAGGTCGTATATATTCTAGAAGAGGTGGTAGAAGAAGAAGAGGTTATGAAGGACATAGTGTGAGTTCTTTGAACATGCTTTATGTACTCGGAATTATCTGAGAATTATATTGTTTTAAAAAAGTAAAAATTTTGTGAGACTTGTGTTCACATGAATTACTTAATGTTTTGGACTATTTTTTTACTATAAACATTCCAAAATTGCCATTTTTAGTGCGAGGACCAAAATGTAATAAAATAAAAAAATTGAACACATATAACGGTAGGATTTTGCAGTATGCTAATTTAAAAAGATGTGAAATGAATTCCCGAAATTTTTGCTTGGTAGATTGGAAGATATGGATAGTTTGAAAGTTGAAACAAATAGGATTACTTTATTTCATTGGAGGGTATAATGTTGGCTAAAACTAAAACAATACTTATTCCTATAAAGAATTAAACAAGTGGGGACTTCCTTTAAAAAAGTGTGAGCTTTGTTTTGGAAAAATTTTGTGGAATAAAAAAAATTGGGAGTATTACAGTCAAAGGTTCTAGTCTTGGAGGGAGGGAGTGAATTGGAGAATTAAGAAAAATTTCAAAGCATGTGGATTTCAGTTTGGAGAGTCTTTATGGAAAGAAAAAAATGGAAATGTTGGGGACTTGGGGTTTAGGTTTGTTGAGTCTTTGTGGAATGCAAAACAGAAAAAAGAGGGTTTAGGTTTAGGATTTTAATTTTTTAGGAATTTGTTGGATTGAATTTTTGGGGGGGAGTACATGGGTTTAGATTTGGTGGAAGTTGGTGGAAGATTAAAAAATTTTGGAGTGTGTGGGACTATGGATTTATTGTTAGAGGGACTTGATGCGATGGAAAAAGATAGGGAGGGTTTGTTTTTACATTTGGCTAAAATTGATGGATTAAAAAAATATTTGGGAGTGTGTTAGTTTAGGTTTAGAAGGTCGTGGTGTAATAATTTTTTTTTGGGGGGGGATTACGGTTTAGGTTTACCAAAGACTTCATAAATCGAAAAAAATTTAGAGGGAGTTGGTGCCTTGGGGGAGTGGAAAAAAAATTCAAGAGGTTTGGATTCCAGTTTGAAGAGAATTGGTGGCCATCGTAAACTTAAAATTGTGTGGGTTTTGGTTCGGAGGGACTTCGTAGAATGAAAAAAAAATTGGAAGTGTATGAGTTTAGGTTAGGATGATCTTGGTGGAATAGAAACAATTTTGGAGTGTTTGTCTATTTCCATATGCATTAATGCCTTTAGAAGGAGTCCACTTGGAGTCTTGGACAGTTGGTGGAGAAGGAAAAAAAATGCCTATAATTTTATTGCAACCTGTATATGGAAAAAATAATATTAATTGAATTTATAAACATAAATCATTGAAAGAATTAGCTTGACTAGAAAATGAATGTAAATAGTTTCAGAATAATGTAAATGACTGAATATGTAGGAGTGTAGGACATTATAGGCAAAAATTGTTTTAATTTTTAGAATTGACTTCAAGGTCTCATGTAGTTGAGAAATATCTATATATCTATATCTATTTTATAACAAATGGAAGAACCATTGTTGAGATAGTGCTTGGTGCTGAAAATGAAACAAGCAATTCCAAATTATTCATGTATATGTCATGTGGAAATTTGCACCAACTTTGTATGTAGGAAGTTATTGAACAAAGGAGTGGAATTGCAAAAAAAAAAAATTACAATTTTTCATGAAAGAAATACAAATCTCTCAAAATTTGATACATTTCATACTTTCAAATTGTTAACCCCTAAATCCCTCGGGGGATAAAATGGGTTTGGGTCTATTGCTTCAATTTGAAGTGATTTTTTGTTAATTTTTTTGAGGTTGTGGAGTTTTCCAAGAGCTCCATGGACATATAATTGTTACTGCAATCAGATACACGGTGAATACTTTATGACACAATAACCATTGACAAAAGAATCCGGTTAGAAAGGAAAATTCAGAACAAAGCAAGATTAATTTTTTATTAATTTTTTTCTCAAAGATTATACTTTTATCTACATGTGAAGCTTTGATTCATTCCATTTGGATTTATTATGAGAAAGTTAGGGATGATCTTGTATTGCGGGCAATTTGAGCATCTTTCTAAAAAAATTACTTGTGGAATTCATTTTTGAATGCAATTTTAGCAATTTAAAAAAAAATTGTTGGACAAGGTTAAGTTTCCCTTCTACAACAATCTCATCGCTAGGATTATTGTGCTTTAATCTTGTCTTTGAGTTATTAATGTGTTTTTTTTTTCAAACTTGGCCCTACCTCTACTTAACGAATTTCTGAAGAGTAAAAATCTTTTTTTTTTCTTCAATTTTTTTTATAGGCTCTCAACTCAATTCTTGAACATAAATTTATTTTTAAATCAATAGCTGCAGTGCAAAAAATTTGCATAAATGGTCGAAGTCATATGAAGCTGCAATCTAGTGTTGAAAAAATTTGTTTTTCAACTTTGAATGCTAATAACTTTCAATCTACACGGTCAAACTTCACAAAAAAATTTCCGTATGATTTCAGTCAAGTAAAGTATAAGATCCTACAATTAGATTCTATTTTTTATTTGTTTGTTTGTTTTGTTAGATGAACGCAACAGAAGGGGCAATTTTGAGTGGTTTTGGACAAACAAATGATCTTGGTCCTTTAGGAGTTAAAATGTAAGATATAAGAGTAAGAAGACTATATTCAATTAGACAAGATGTTTCACCATTTGTAAGTGTATGAACCAGGTGAAAAATGGCTAAATAAAGATCCAACATTATCCCATGAACGTCCAGAGTCATCTCTAGAATTGCGAATTTTGGAAAAAACCGTTATAATGTGTGGTTTCAAATAATATTTTGAAAGTGACATACAAAGGAAAGTTATAGATTTAGAGATTTAGATTTGATCCATATGGTTAGATTCATCAATGTTATCACCATTATTTTTTTACAAATTTTGAAAGGGGAAATCCAAAATTCCTTCTAAATTCAATTACAAGCAAAATATTATCATTTTTTCAGTCAAATTTGTTGGATTAGATTTGAAATGGGGTTCTATTGACATGGTCAATTTTAGAAAATTTCCTGCTCTGTACATCTATGACATCATTTTTGCAAATCCTATTTTGAACTAGAGTCAACTACACTTCCACATTTGTAATTTTAAAATAATATGTACTATAATAACACCAAATCCACCCAATGTATACAACAAGAACTTCATAAAGTATCACCAAAAATTAGGAAGACTTTCATCCAAGTAGAAACAAGACCTAAACAAGAGTTTGAATTTGTACATCGTTTAAAAAATGGACATTAGGGCGCTCCAAGGTTAAGCCGTGATCCACTAGTTTACGTTTGCGCCCCTAAATACGTCCCCACCCTGAAATAAGTCCCCGCCCAGGAGTACGTCCCCGCCCTAACGCCACGCTGGACGCTAGGTGTCGACGATTTTCGTTTCCATTGGGGGATTTTTCATCCACTAAAAGTCAGCTGCCCGTTGACCATTTCGAACGGACACAACTTCAATCGGACGGACGGACAGTCTGTCCGTCCAGTTTGACAACCCTACGCTCAACCCACCTACGCTGCAATACCTTAGGCACTCACCACGAGGGCACTACAATACCAAGGGCAGTCACCACAAGGGCTCTCACCACGACCCCCTATGCGTGCCACCTACCTCCTCGCGCCACGACCTCCCCGCGTGTGTCGCGCCCCCCCTCCCCACGCATTGCTTCTACTTTCTCCTACAACTGTATTTACAGTTAGTATTGGCACTCATTTTTTGAAAGTGTATTGATAATTTTTTTTATTCGTATTGATGCTTTTTTTATCCTTCCCCGTGCGCTACCTGCATGCGATACCTTGGGCGCTCATCACACAAGGGCACTCACCATGAGGGCACTACAATACCAATTCAAGGGCACTCACCACGACCCCCTACGTGCGTCACAACCTCCTGGTGCCACGACCTCCCTCGCACCGTGCCCCCCCCCCCCCCCCTCATGCGTTGTTGCTTCTTGCTCTTACAACTATATCCTCCGTTAGTATTGGCACTCATTTTTTAATAGTAAAGTAAATTTGTTCCTTGGAATCTTGGCGGGTACCTATTCCAAGGGCGGCACCTGGCCCCCCTTGAAGGTCCGTCGAATCCGACAAGGCTCCAGGGGGTGCCAGGAGCCACCCCTGAAACCGATTTATGAAATTTCTCAGATTTTTTTTCTATGATTTCTTACCCACAAATTTCATGCTTTTTTAAATTCAGATTGCAAACGATGTTCGTGTCAAGCTTGGGAGAGGGAAGAGCCGCTCTAAACAGGTAAAAGCATTTTCTTGGATTTTGGGTACTACTTCTTAGAGTGTAAGGGAAATTGTTTTTGGGTGGATGATGTGCGTTAGTGCACTAGACAGGCAGCCA
This sequence comes from Straminergon stramineum, assembly GCA_963920665.1. Classification (NCBI taxonomy): domain Eukaryota; kingdom Viridiplantae; phylum Streptophyta; class Bryopsida; order Hypnales; family Calliergonaceae; genus Straminergon; species Straminergon stramineum. Next base: position 23,075,523 of record OY987270.1, read on the forward strand.
TGTATATCTGGCACACTCTGCTTGCATGTGTCATAAGGCCTGGAACTTGTGGCAACCTTCACTTCCACGTGCTTCTTGTGAGTGGTGTGGTGATATCTAGAAGCCAGTCCTTGTGTTTGTAGGTAGTGAGTCGTTCAATGTGGTGCTAGTTTGCAATGCATGTCAAGGCAAGTGGGCATTTCTGCATGTTAAGCCACATTGGGACTTCTTTGTTGCCTTGAGCAGTCTAACCTTTTTCAGTATGTCATCCTCTTATCGTCCTTCTTACAAACTTTGCTTGTTTTTCAGTTCATTCAGCCTAGAACAAAGCGCACGCGGACATCTTCACCAACCAATGCACCATCCATTTTGGAAAGCTTGCCTACTCTAGAGATTGATCTTTTGTGTGATGTAGAAACTCCTTCGGTATCGAAGATGGACACTTCCAACGATTCTGATGAAGAAGAAGATGATGTGGTAAGCCTTTTGGATGGTGACTACTTGGTTCAATGTTTGGATAATGTGAGTCACGCTGTGGATGTCATGGAGCAGCCACAGCTCAACCGAAACATAGAAGTGTAGTCACATAAGCAAAACCACCAGCATTTCTCATCAACGAGCTTAGACTCAAAGTACACATCGGATAGTCAAGAGGAAGAAATTCAACCCATTATGAGTAACAAAGAGATTGAGCCCGTAGCGAGTGAGAGAGAGATAGAGCCTGTGGAGAGTCAACTTGGGCTTGACCCATTTGAGAGCAAAGAGGTTTGTGAATGTCACACTACTGGTATTGTAGGTCGACACCAAGTCATAGTTCTTAGTTCAAAGTCTAAGAGTAGCGACGTCGAGATTCTTGACTAGCATTGTCTATTTTGACTCTTCCATTGTGTGAGTTGCCTGTGCTTTTGCCTACTCGCCAAAGGACTAATGATTTTTCTCTATGTAAGGCCTTATTCGTTAAAATGAGACAATTTGCACATTTTGAGACTTCAACCCTAAAATAGTTATAATCATTTATCGTTGAGTTGACGACAAGACAGGATTGCAACCCTTTGATAATCAAAGGTTTTTATATATATTAATATAATAAAGTCTCAAATTACTGAATAGTTTCAAAATTGAACAGTTATAACTATTTATCTTCGAGTCAACGATAAATTTGAGACTACGACTTGTCTCAATATAACGAATAAGGCCATATGTATTAAAAGGCCTCCTTGTACATGGATACACTTCTTAGTGAAGCTTCAAGTTCTTTGGTTCTTATGATTTCATTTTGTCATGTGCATTTATTAAATTTTGAATCTTTTATACGGTCGTAAATGTTTCCAATTTGAAAGCACAGAGGGAGACATTGCCTATGATTGAAACTCAAGAGGATACTATTGTTGAGACCCCTGGAACGAACGACACAATGCAACTAGAGTTTGGTATGCAAGAGGATGACAAAATGGCTATTGAAGCGGTTCTCCTCGATGATGAGGAGAATGACATGATGGAGGACGAATATAGGAAAATGCAGAAGGACAATACGGTGGACACCATCTCCGAGTTGAGGATGAAGCCAGACGAATTTTTCCAATTGTACATTCCACTTTGCAGGATGGTTTCAATGCCTATGGTGAGGCCCACTTTGCCATGTGACATAAAGAAGCTGGAGGACGATTTTGCAATTGGATATCGCGATGGAGCAGCAATTTTCTATGTGTCAACTACTAATGAGGACAGACACATGGAGGAGTTCAGGGAGGAAGAAATGTCCAAGTGGGGTGACTTGTGGCATCAAAAGAACAAAGTATTCGTGGAGCATGTTAAGGCACACCCAAAATTGCAGTTCATGAAGAACTTAAAGTTTTTTGTATGCGACGGAAATCATCGACTTCAAGCATGGATGAACCTCATTGACACTACAAAAAAACAAGGGTATAAATGACTACAAACAATGACTAAAAATGAGTCATTCCGGACAAGAATGACTAAAAAACGACTTGGAGCCCTGCAGTCATTGTTGACAAGTCATTCTTTAAATGAATGCAAGGCTATTATCACCATCCATTGTGGACATGGATGAATAACGAATGACAGGACTGATGGGCAGATAGAGGTTAAGGGAATTTTTTTTCAAAAAGGCGGGCAGCTGACCATTTGGGCTAGGATTTAGGGTGATGTGGCCGTCTATGATTGGCTAAAGAGGGAGTCATTTTTAAGTTCCGATGTAGTTTGAGGGATGCTGACGTGGACAACTGCACATTAAAAGCTGCAGTCATTCTGCAGTCGACACGTAGACATTTGTGCAATTTTTGAGGACTGCCACGTGGCACAAATGTACTCGTTAATTTTTTGATGATTTCAAATAGGGGTCCCCATTATCTATGCAACTTTCTAGAGTCATTTCCTAATCATTCACATGTCATAATGCAATTGGGTGGAAGGGAAGGAGGAAATCTTGAAACCATTGCCGTCATTCTGAACTCACAAATGCGTTTTAACAGAGTCACAAGATAGTCTACAGAAATGACTACTACAATGGAGGTAGTTAACAAATAGTCCTCACAAAGATGATGAGGTGGGTGAGGATTAGTCAAGATTGTGTTGTGTGCCATTCGACTGTGTCTAAAAAGTGACTATCTTGACACTCGAGGCTCACAGCTGAGAGACAGTATGGAACTCAATTGTGACTAGTACCCACGACAGAAAGTGAAAGTTTACATGCAACAACCTAGGATGCCCAAGGTAGTGACGCTTGAGCACCCAAACTGAAACTTAAATATATTGAAGGGCAACCTAAAGATTGTACTGCAAAAAACGACATGATAAGACCTACAATGATATACAAAGAGTAGTACAAACAAATTGCACATAATTCAAAATGAAATTGGCTCTTGAGATAGGAAAAGCCATCACTGCAGTTCAACCTTAATATTTACAATGGTAGTTTGTCATGCAATAGTCCCAAGCATGGCATAAGTGTTTAGGGTTTGCAAATAGACAAACTACAGAAAGCCACTACCGTAGGGTCATCTTCAAGTACTTCTGGTTCCATATGGTAGCGGTGCCCTTGACATCTTCAATCTTGTGAGCATCATCTTCTTCATTGGGAAACATGAGTGCCACACCTGGTATCAAAATCTCCTTTACATCGACCTTGAACCACGCCTCAAGTATTTCTGAAAAATGGAACTTGTGCTTCCTGGGTAGTCCACTTATCTTCCCAATCGCCACTTTATGTTTGGGTGCGCACAGGTTGTGCAAATACACTTTGTTGCCAATCCAATACTGCAAGGTGGGCAACGTGTTAAGGCTAAGTGTGACAAAGACTACTGTGACAAGTTTGTTTCCATTGAAACCCAGTTCACGTGACTCGTACATGATTGATGCACGACAAGACAATTACTAGTAAATAACTTCTATAGACTTTGTGACTAATTCGTTGTTGTGCTATGAAGGCATGTTTAGGATACTACTTTGATCTGTCACATTATTAAGAACACTATAGAGGGTACATAGAAAGGTTGAAAGGAAAATAAGACACACATTTGGTTCAAGCACGACCATGGCATCCTTGTTTGTACTTCAATTGAACTAAATATTGGTACCAAAGAGGATAGAGGGCACTCTTTAGAGAATTCAAAACATTGCCACAACCTAACTTCTACATGACTTCAATATGACACGTACGTCACTCAGCATAGCAACAGTAAGTTCCCAATTCACTCTATCCACACTAAAATTACACTTTGCAATCATTGAAGGAAAACAAAGAAAGGAAAAGCAAGAGGATTTTGGACAAAAGCACCTTCTTCGTGGATGGTCCAGAACCTTTCTTTTCTACTGGCTGCACTGACTTTGTCCTTGTCTCTTGCTTCTGTCCCTTGCCCTACACACACACGTTCACCTCATCAGCAATGAAGACCAAGGGAAGGTGAGGGGACGCTAGGATGTGTGCAACCCCGCGGTTTTAAGATCCCCTCACCTTCCACAATGTCCAGGAACTCATACGCGTGACCAGATCGGCGTCTTTGCAACATTTGCAACATGGATTCGTTGACTACTTCAGGAAATTTGGTCCAAAAGGCACCAACGTCAAAGCGGTTGTGGAAAGCCTCCAAGACCGGCCAAAGGTACCGTTTCAAGTATTCCTTGTCATCTGCCAATGCGAGACACCACTTTACATAGAAAGGTGTACTAATTATCACATTAGCATCCGGATTGCACTCAACCCTACTTGGCTTACTATCTATGATCATGGTATTTGCTAAATTGAAGGCAGGCCATGTTGCAAATACATACTCCAATTGTTTAAAACAATTAGGTGGCATGCCCTCTTCAGCATGACTACTCTCACCCTGTGGACCTGAACATGCAAACAATGGGTCTACCGTGAACCCCTTCCCCCCGCCCAAGACTACAAGCAAAATGTCTTTCATTTGTTCCTTTGTGCTGCTGCCCCAAAAAGCAACAGTGAATCTCTCAAAGCAACGATTCAAAAAAGACTTCAACCAAGGACGGAAAACCACTCTACGAGACGCAGTGCATGTGCTACTACAAATGCAAGTGTTTGGGTTTGCATTGGTGAGCATACTGCAATCTAGTAGTGTACCATGTACATTAAAAATTACTAACTTTGACTGACCAAGGTCACGCAATCCACAATAGACCCGAGAAGCACCAGAAGGTCTTACCTCACTCGACGTACTTTGGCGAACGCCGGGTGGGGAAAGTACCTTGACTGGTGACTTGGGGGGTTTTGTGGCCTTCTTCTTGGATGGCTCGGCTACTAGAGGTACTGCTTCACATGGCAGGGGGAGGGCTGTTGGTGCTTCTAGAACATCTGTAGTCTCCAAAAGAGTCTTTCGAGAGAGAGGGGCTGGTGCAAGATCTTCATTGTTGTTGGAGCCGCCTAAATCATCACTACTTGCTAGAGAAGGACCGCTGCTGCTTGGTATAGCCATACCATCGTTAGATTCTTGAGGATCTTTATCCCTAGTACTCTCCAAGATTGGTTTTGGGTTTCTAGCTACAAGTAAGCCTCCACCAAGTGTGGCTTCCACTTCAAGCACATCCAGATCAGGTGAGGGGGTTGACAAATTTTTTTGAGGCGTTGGCTTAGTTGCTTGGGATGGATTTGGGGTGGCAACCTTCTGAGTGGGCTCCAACACCGGCAGGGTTGCGAGGTTCACTCCAATCTCCTTCGTGGACTCCTTTATTGGCTCGGTGACAAACTTAGGTACATTACGACCGAAGACCTTCCACTCCTTAGGAACATGCCGTGAAACATGTGGTACAGTCACTGTAGGGGTGAGGTCAAACTCTAACTCGGATAAAGTGATATCAGCGGTTTTAGCCATAGTTGGAGCAGCCTCTTTATTTTTTTCCACACTACCAGGCCCTCCCTTCTCTTTGGTCAAGTCAAGACTTGTTCGACCCATTGCAGTGCCAACGGCTCCCTTCTTCTTGTTTTTTGGTTTGTTTGGAGGGGCTTCTTTTCTAGGCAAGTCTTGTGCTTCCCAATTCTCTAGCGTCGATTGCCCTATAGAGGGACTACCTTCATCATGTCACTTTGACTTGCCCAAAAAGCTTTTGAACATACTGCACAAGTCCTCCATCTACGAGGCGTGGGCTTTGGAGCTAGCCATGAACTCCCCTAACTTGTAATCCACATCCTTCTTCCACGATTCCAGTGCTACCCACTGAGCACTGACACTTGCCTCCACCACCTGTGTTCTCCTCAACAATCCATGAAATCAAGTTATCAACGAATCATTGGACACAATATATAGGCTTTCTGTGATGCACGGACATGAATACAAAAAGTTACGCATACACCAGGAGGTCATTTTGGCCGCGAACCTGTGACACTGCCTAGGACTCTATAAGGTAATGCAGTAAGAGTGGTCACGGTAGACAACAAAAAATCACCAAGTTCTACATCCAACAGAAGGAAGGGACTCCTAGCAGCCACAACAAGAATTCAACATTTAATGGAAGACGCCACCACAAGTAGAACGTGACTATATTAGAACTGAAACGTAACTGAAATGCAACTAAACTTTAATTGAGTACCAACTAAGACACGAATAAAAGCAACTAATGTGCAACTGCAGCTTGACTTATAAATCCATTAACCCCTGAACACCTACCCCGAAAACAAAACAAAATTAGGATATATGTGCCAATCGACCACTACCACACTGACCCCCACAATGCACCAATGAAAGTCTGAGTGCTCCAATGAAGCCCCATACTAACCTTCCCTCATGAACAACAAACCTTAAACCTTCGGATGCCAAATAACATTTTCTGGAATGACTTGACCCTAAAACCTAGCCAACATCTTTGCTTCATTGGGACCTTAGTGACTCAGTGTACAAATGCGAGTTCAACCCACATGTCAAAGGCAGCTTACAAGTTCTAAAATCCCCAAGAAAGATTGTATTGATCATCTTGTGGAATACTAAAGTGTGAGAAGATACACGGAAACGTGGAGCTTACATTGCCTCTCCTAGTGCTTGCATGTCGGGCCTCTGCAATGTTGGTTATGCCCACACTTGTTTCCCCAACCGGCATCTGTCATACCCAGAAGTCTCACATTACAAAATGTGAGCAACCATATCAACTACCGTAATGCAGAAACATACATGGTAATGGATTCCTATGTCATGTCAAAGAAACTTGTGAATTACTAGGGCAGAGGGTTCAAAAAATATTACCGCCATTGCTTCCTTCCCGACCTTCCCTTTCCGGCCAACAAGTGTGTAATTCTTCACGTTCTGGCAGGCCTTGGCCATTTTTTGTGCCTTCATTTTTGGCGCATCAGTCTTCCAATAATCCTTTAGGCGGCCCCACTCATCTCCATCAACGTGTTCTGGAGGCACATCAATGCCTTTCAACCAACGGCTCTTCAAGCGTGATCTTTCAAACTTCATATAGCGCATCACAGAGGTTCGAAATCCAACCATGCTCAACGGATAGCCAAGGTACTCAAACTCGTTGTCAAGGGCAGCTCTCAACTTCTTCAATGTATGTGGTTTATGCTTCTTCCAGGACACCACACTCATGTCCAAGCATTTAGGGACTAAATCATGGAGTGCTTCGTCCCAAGCATTTTTACCTTCACATCCAGCGTCCACCTCTCCACCCTCCACCACATACACACGATTAGGCTTCACTCCCACTGTGGCGCGCTTGAGACTCGCTAGATCATATTCTGTTTTCCTCTTGCACCATGACAATCGTTCCTCAGTGTCACGAGATGCTGATCCCGTAGGCTGCCCAAGTGGCCTAGGATTGGGCACTGGCCATGCACCTACTGTGGGTGCTGGAGGGCCTGTGGCCCATAGACCTCCTGCTTGAGATCCGCTAGGGATGTAGTGCCTAGGAATCCATTGGTAGGGAGCTTGCTCATAAGTAGCAGCGCTTGGAGCAGGAGGCGGGGGCAGGGGACCTTCCACTACCGTAGGGATGTCGTCCAGGGGCATGGTTCTCTTCCGCTTCAGCCGACGATCTATCACTGGCTCCTCAGGTTTGAGCTCCACATCATCATCATCGTTTGAGGAATCAAACATCCCTGGGTCTACATCTGCACATCCATCTTATTATTTTAATCACAATATTATGCCAAATCATATTATTATGATCTATAATTAGTCATATTATATTGAACATTATTAGTTATATATGCGTTAATGATTATAATATGACATATTTAATAGTTACTATAATATAGTTATTGTAATTAACATAATACCTCTAATTATGTTAATAATTATATTCATTACCATAATTGATAATATCATTTTATCATAATGTGATTAATTAGAGTATTTGTGCATGATCAATATATCTATTTAATCAATTAATATATTGCACACCATGAAAGAAAACCTATGAAAATGAAACTCCTAATCTTGACAATACATTTTTTACTTTGGGGAGGGGGAAGTAGAGGCTATAAAGCTTATACAACACTCCTATTATATCTAAAATTCCATGGAAATTGTTGAGGCTTGCTATACAAAGCTACTCCCTGTCACTGTAGCCAACTAAGTGGGCAACCATGCACTTGCCCAAACTTTTCTCTTGACTTATATTATAACATATCATAGACTAATAGTGTTCATGCATGTCATTGGAAACCCACCATTATAAACACAACTTCTTGTTTGAATTGGGTCCAATTTTAATTTGTTAAATGAACACTAATTAAATAAAAAGCAAATAGGAAAGTGTCCTCCTAAATTGAAATGGGTTGAAATGGGCACACATTAAACAAATCATGGGCTATTAATGCTCATTTAGGCCAAGCAAACTCCCCAAAAAATTAATACTTGCGTGATCATTTGGCTCCAATTCGAATTTATCAAATGGCACAGGAAACAAATCATGAAACTAAGGAAGCTGAGAGCATCTCAAAATTCATTGCAGGCTCAAGTCGTCAAAGAAGGGACTCTTCCAGTCTTTTCTCGACTTTTGGAGACCGAGCTACACTGATGATGCCTTTCTTCGAGGCGTGAAGCTCAGGCTCATGGACTCCATCGCCACTCCTCTTATTCTCACATTATTGCATTTCTCGGAGCTTCATATGATCCTTCGTCACTTTGCGTCAATCTCTCGTATTCAATCTGCGCAAATGGAATAAGTTAGGTTGGGGCTCGTGAGTGTGGCCATCGGCCGTGGAGCTGACGTTGTGCAGCTAAGTTATGGCAGGCATCGCCGCATTGCTTGATGATGTGCGTGAGGCCGGCGAGGTTTAGGATACAATTGTGCGGCGACAAGAACTTTCGAGATGTGGACATTGCTGAGCAGTTTGATTACTGGTACAGGGAGTTCATCGTACATTGGGCTTCAAGAACAATTTATTATTTCACTTTGAGCTTATTCAGTAGCTGTGGAGTTTTATTAATATCGAGGGGAAATTCTGTTGAAAGTGCTGTTTAAAGTCACTACCGGTTCGTTGGACTTCATTTTTGCGTTGGCTTCCATTTACTGAACTAAGTTTTATTAATGAGTAGTAAGAAGTCGTATTATGTGAAAGGAAAAGCCGGTAACCAAGAATTCTCGTAGCGGAAATTACAATAATGAGAAGCAGTTGCTGCTATGAGAAGAATTCCCGACGAGTTGTGCAAATCTCGGAGCTGGCAAGAAGTATGCTGAGCTCTACGCGAAGATCCAAAAGCTTGTCCAACATTCTGTATTAAGCGTTAATTTGGCTAAACCCCGATTAAACCTAACTCCCGTCGCGTGGCAATGCACAGTGAATATGGTGCCTACAATGCCGTAACAACTAGATTTTCAGATGAAGACGATTGCAGGGGAGGAAGTCTGCACACTGTAGTCCATCCACTAAACAAAATCCCCGGAAGTTTGCGTGGTCCAGGTTTCTGGTCAATTTCAAGAATGAGCTTCTGATCGACGTCCTGATAATTATTATATATTATAACGGGTCTGGCTCAATTCCGACAAATGGCACTCATGAGGAATTGAGGCACATCGTTCATAGAAGACTAATTATAAGCTTAATGGTTGATTCATCCTCAAGCTTCTGAAGTATTTGGATCAGTGTGCAACTCTTAACGCACTTTTTGCAGAACGGAATCACCGAGGCTACTTGATAAACCCGTTGGCATCGGTTTAGGGAGTGATTTCGTTAGGAAGAAATTGGGCATGCATTATGCTTACAATTGATTGGAGCGTCCAGTGAGTGACGAGGGAAGCTGAGGTAACGAAATAGGTGTAGCTGAGTTTAGGCAATCACGAACCAGGAGTTGTAGAATTGTGAGACTTCTGTGGGCTTCAGCAGTCTTCTTTACCTATAGTTTTCTTCTTGCTGGAGCGTTTAGATTTTACCGGACTCAGACTTGTTGCGGAGTCACAAGCAAGAAATGGCTATCTGGCGCAATAGTGTTGTTAAGAGAAGGGAGTTCTGTTTTGCCTTCAATCTCATCTTCTCGCTTTCTTCGACTTCAGAGGCCAAGCTGTGGAGATGGTTTGCGCTTGAGCCGGCAGCAGCTCAGCCTGATCCACCATCACGGGAGCGTGCTCCCGATGCACGGACGTTACGAAGTTTGACGTTGAGACTGGAAGATTTTTGAGGAGCTCCAGTGGGAAAGATCTTGTTGAGAAAGCTCTTCACCAAACATCAAAGCATTCTTGTTGGCACAACGCGTACTCGGGTTTGTTCTTGTCTTGTAAAGAGATTTTAAAAAGAAGAGAAAAAGGCACGGCTGGTTGTGAGACTCACGAACTATGTTATGAAGGTTTCTGAGAGAGACGCAATAGATTGCCCTGACTTTGTCCTCATATCCAAGTGTACAAGTAGCCTTAGCGATCATATTAATTCTATCTTCTTCGCCTTCTTCATTGACGAGGCTTCCATGTGCCACCATCTCCAGTACGTAATTTCTTCTATGCCCTTCTTCTCTCATATTTGTTTAATGCTCTCATTTTCCATGCTTAGCTTTCATGCGAAGATGCTAATATTTCTGCTTTTTTTCTTAAACCCTATGGACCAAGAGTTGAAACCTTTAAACTCTAATGAACCAAGATGCCCAAATTGGGCCTCATTTTTTGTAAGCAGTTTTGAGTAGGTCACACAGGGAATTTCTTTTGTCCAGCACATGCAATCTTTTGCTTTGATTCTAGTGATGTAAAACCTGGTCCCACCTGAAATACATTTTTACTATGAGAGCAGTCAAAATAGTCATTTAACAACTTTGAATCCTTGGTCTTTACTCGTTGGGGTTTAAAGAGCAGATATTGATTTATTATGAGAGGCCACTGGCATTACCGATGACTTTTAGACTGATTCTTGCTCACCCACGCCCTCTACCCATCAACAGCGTATAGTCTAAATGAATTTGATGGAATGATCCTTGGCCTACCGATGAACTTTGATTCTCCTTCTACAAGAGCGAAGCATTCAAGGAGGAAACTAAACACGTGATCAATGAGCTCAAAGGATCTGCCCAAGGGATGGAGACTTATCTAAGAAAAAATGGAATCTCAAACGAGTGCCATATCTCAACAGAATGAGTTTCTCATTTCTAAGCAAAAGTTAGCACAAATCATGATACAAGAACATTCAAATCAACTTGTAAGCGAATATCATTGTTTGCATGCTGAGATACGAGAAAAGGTCAAGAATGGCTTCTCAGGTGTTCTTACTGTGACTTTCATTACATATCTCTTTTTCTTTTTGTTTTACTTTGGACATGACTACCTAATTCGAATGCCGTTCTTTTTCATCCCTACTACGAGAGAATACAGATATTAATTCCTTGGTGTCCGAGAAAAAATCATACCTTACATTTTTTATGTGAGAAATATGACTTTTTATTTTCAATAATTAGCTATAAGTTTTCAACGTGGACATTGAATTTCTTGCTTGGATATTTTGGGGTTAACTAACGATCTAGCTTGTGCATTGTTCTCTGGAGGTTGGAAAGTATCATTTTTAATTCTTTGTTTTAGTATTGCATTTTATATGCTAATAAGTTTTTACTTGTGGAGCTTTTTGTTGTTGATGGTTTGAGGTTTTTGTCACGCAATATTTTATGGTTGACATCTAACACTTGTAGATCTGAGCTTGGCAACAAAAGAGGTTCATGAGCAGTTGTGAGTTGTGGAATCCTTGCAAGAAGAGATGACAGACAAGCCAAAAGAGATGTTACTCCAGCAAATTGACATCTTTGATCACCAGCACAACCTGGCAAATTCACTTCGTAAGGAGTTTGCAACGCTTCATGACAAAACTTATGAAATCACACTTTCCATGTTTGAAAAATCCTCAAGTTTACATGAGAAGTCTGTGATAGCAGACTCTTTAGGCTCTTTACAGGAAAAAACGCATGATATGGCCAACTCTTTGGCCAAGGAGTTCTCAAGTCTACATGAATAATTGCACGAGATTACTCAAACTGTAATGGCGGAGTTCTCTAGTTTATATGGCAAACGCAAGAAATCAACAATGGAGTTTAAAGTTGAGCTTATCTCTAGAGGTCGCCATATTTTTTTGTCTTTAATAGTACTCACCTTCAATTTGTTGGTGTTTAAACACCATCATTTGTTTTGATGGTATCAATTAGCTCTAGTCAACATGAAAGTATTGCGATGAGCGTTGTATTAACTGAAGCATTTTGCAAGTCCTTCCTTGACCGGTCAGAAAGCATTGCTCAATGAGCAAGTCCAAGTTAAAGAGGGACTTCACAATGTGAAGAAGCTGCAAGAGAGTGCTTGTGAAGAGAACCATGCTTGAGTATTGGCATTCTCTCAGGAGGCTAAGATGCATCAACAGGAGTTTCTTACTTGGCAAACAAAGCTACAAGCAATGCATGAACAACTGACAAGTGGTTCCAATGCAATGCCTGAAGCATGGGTGACAAACAACATATTTTGTTCTCACTTCTACAATTAATGAGCAAGATCATGGGGTCAATTATGTATCAAATCTGATATCGTAATGGGTATATTTCTTGTTATAAACATTTGTCATGAAACCATAATGTTCCGTGTTTTCCAAGATTGTTGGTGACGCTTCTAGATTTTCTTCAATCTTCTTCTAACTTGGCCAATGGGTTGTGTGCAAGAGTCATTTGTGTCAAAGCAATCAGCAGTGTTTGCATCTCTTAAGCGGTTATTCTTTCTACATAATGCAATCCTGGTGAAATTAAGGGCTTTAAAGACCTTCATGTTCTATGTTGCAACCTCTATTTTCATCTACATGAGCACCAGCATGAAGCAGACTTACAATGCTCACTTGTTACTTCACTGTGGTATATTTGGTCTCTCATATTTTGCTGTCATTGTTCATTATCTCAAAAGTCTCAATCATCTTAATGTTTTCATATCTTTGTTTTTCCTTGTTAAGGTATTCAAGAGTAGAGATAATCATATTTATAATTTTAGTTACTAATTTGACTTACAAACATACTTTATTTACAAGAAAGAGAAACTTATATTTTGAATTGCCAAGAGGTATAATTGAGTCTGTTGCTACAATGATGCTAGGCCTCTTACATTTGTTGCGGAGCTATGGATTCTTTGTAGCCAGACAGCCGCCTCATTGGGATTACATCAAACCTTGTTGCTATTGATAATCCCTCTATCAACAATCAATGTGACATGAAAAAGGCCAAAATTCATGTATGGCATAGATGTTCCAAAAAATAGTTGGTTTTCATACATGGAATTGAGGTGCATGTAAGCCTTCATCCATGAATTTCGGGCACATTGTAGGCATGAATTGTGACCAATATCCATAATTCAAATTTTAGCACTTTCTAAGTATGAAGGTTGGAGGATTTATATGCATGAAAATACATAAATTTCTTTACATGAAATTGCACAATTTTGTGGGTGAAATTGAGGCACTTTTATTGCAAAAAAGGGTACACATAAATGTAAGCTAATCCCCTACACATCTATCTACGTAATCTACCTATGCATCTACCTACCAAAACTTCCAACATCTACAAACACCCTTCTCATTCTCATTCCCATTCCCTTTGACTACTCTCAGCACTTCGTTCAGCCCCTCAAGGTCTTCAACAATCTTCCCATCTCATTCTGATTAAGCAATCATGGACATCACAATTCTTCATGCAAGATTCAAAAAGCATGCATGATTACACCCACCTCACTGCCCTACTCAACCTTTGCATAAACCTTACAAACACACCTACAACACCTCTTCTTGCATTCGCTTAGTATTCACATTCATGAATTTCTCTCTGGCATCATCTCTCGTTCCCTCTTCGTCCTCTGTGATCCCTCCTCACAACAATCACATTCACAAGTTTTGGAATTTTTTTGGTTTCCTCCCCACCTACAAATTGTCAAAAGTAAGCACAACAGTGACCAATTTGTAGCAAAAAAGGGCATTAAGGAGAAGCACCGGGAAAAAAAAGGATATTCACCTTTCTAAGAGTGAAAAGACACTCGTCTTCTACCTTTGTCTGGAACTAGGCCTTTCCCAGCATCAATCATAGCATGTCCAGAGCGTACTGACTTACACGTGACTTAGAAGTGCTCAAGGTGGTGCATTTCGAAAACAAATCCTATCAGATGGGAATGAGGATGGATTCCAAAATCGCTGCATATGTACCTGCAACAATTTTACTATTAGAAAGAAGATCACACCTTCAGATGACATTAAGGCCATGCTTCAAAAGTTGAGGAGAAGCCCAACCAAAACTAAAAAGTTTCACAAGACTATGAAGAGTAAACAGGATGCTGCCAAGCCAAAGGCGTGTCGTAAATAATTGGGAATAGTCCCCAATTAAGACATTAATAATTGAAATCCACCAATAGCATCAAGTCGAAAACAAAGTGGCATCAAGTTCAATCAAAAGAGGGACCTTAAGATGCAAGGACTTTTAAGTGTCTTCAGGCAGTCATTGACATAAACAATTAAAAAAAAAAACTGTGTGGATTCTACATCCTACTCTGAAGTGAAAACAACTCTCAGACGATCATCTCAAATTACGTCAAAAGAAACCGTAACTCAACCACACCAATTGTATCACGGAGAATCTTCCACCATGGCACCCACCCTATACTATAAAATGCAATCCACAACAACCAAGAAAGATGCAATTCACTCTATATCAAGGCATGCATCACAATTCACACAATCCTCACAAGTTAAATCAAGGGACACCCTAACTTCATTTCACGGTGAGGAACGCATCCTAAGATCTTTGCAGTAGGCAGAAGAGTGCACTGACCTGTGAAAAGGGCTGGACGAGGTCTTGCAATCGGCTTCAGCTCCTCAAGGGACAAAGAAAGCAATCAGGAATGGCCAAGGACAGAATCTCCATAGAGTTCCCATCGTTACCAGAGCGGGTAGTTGTGTACGCACACATAATACGCACACATATTATTAACATACCCATGTCATAGCTGAGAAACTGATGTATCGAAGACCTTGCTCAATCAAAAATGTCTACAAAGAATAATTGTGACTAAGTACAAAGCATGTAAGATGCTGATGGAAGCAAACTAAAGTAATATCACCAACAACTAAAGTCCATCAAACAAAATTTTGGGTGTGATAGAGGTAATTGCCGGATCTCCCACATCAAAGGATCATCCTCTTTGCACATTATATAAAAAGGTTGCCGCCGCGAACTACGTTGTATACTTTACATGTGCAAATTAATCAGAAATCACACCTGGTTGTACTGATGCCAGAATGAGGAGCAAATAAGAAGTATGAACCGTCGCGGCATCACTTGGCAGGTTTTTCATCCATTCGTCGCGCACCGCAGCCGAGGAGCGCCTCAAACAAATTTGAAACCCTAAAAAGTTTGCGAGAAGAGTGTGAAGGCCATAGATGACGAAAATTGACAACAATTGGATTGAAAGGTCGTGGCTTCAAAGCTTGTCAAGAGGAGAAAGAGGTGTCAAGCCGGCAAGGCAATCACGCGAGATGCTAGAGATGGCACCGGAGGGGGACGGGAGCGACGTCGGCAAAGTAGTGGAGAGAGTTGACGATATGTGAACAGTACCCTTGTCGTGGTGCCATTTGATTGTACGTAGAATTAGCGGAGAACCCGGATAGCTGGTAACCGCGTTTGACTGGCAAATTTGATTGACACTTTGTTGAGTTTTTAACCCTTAACCCCTAAAAGATTTAAGGATGTAAAAGTGTAAGGATTTTACTCCTAAAATGCCCAAGGCTTGTTTTCAAGTTCTTGGAATTTGTTCTAAATTGAATGAATAGCCAATGTTTTGATAAATTGTATTAGTTTTCTTAAATTGCAACCTTACAAATTCAAATAGGAAAAGAAAATACAACAATGTCACTTTTAGATTGAAAGATTATAATGTTTGATAATATGGATATTAAAACTATGAAAATCTTTTAATTCTCTATTTACATGTAAAATCTTAAAAGTTGGTCCCTCAAAAAAAAAGCTAAAGAGATTTACATGCATAATCTCAATAAATTTATGGCTTCTCAAAATTTCTTCTACAATTTGATATAATGAATTTTTAATGTGATTTTTTTCCCAAGACCTAATGTATTTAATGTATTTAAGGCTCATTTTCAAAAGCCCTCAACAATATAGAAGGTCAAGCTTGCAATGGACATCCTTGCACAAAATCTTCAATAGGAAAATCATAATCATATGTTTTCAAAATTAGATCTTTGATGATAAAATTAGACTTTAAAAATATTTAAAAAAAATATATAAACTACTAGAAGTAGCAATTTGGTTAGGTGTCATTTAACTTCAAAGTATTGTCACACCTAAATATGGTGCCTTGGGCACTTAGAGGTAAACAATATTCATGTTGTACACTATGAATACCATTACAATTTTTAAATTAAAAGGCCATTTGCACATAGTAAACATAGAAAAAGAAATTTAATGCAATTTTTTTGGTGAGATTGCATAGAAATGCATTCTTGCAATGGGATTTTCATGGGACTTTTGGAGTAGGATTTTGAAAGGAAAAAATCTTGTATACAAGAAGTGTTGAAAGAACATAAGATATTGTAGACCATTCCCTACTTATAACATTCTAAAGGAGTTTAAATAGTCTTGTAAGCTAAAAAATATATTAAAAGTCATGTCATTAATTTTCATATAGTCTCAAAATTTAGATGTTTTGAAGCTAAACTATAAAAATAGGGTTTCAACAATCTAAATCTTATTTGTATTTAACTTTTGTCAAAATTATTAAAATTAATTTTTTTTTGTTACACTTCAAAGATAGTAGCTTGAAAGCTCACAATATACCTCTTTTCAAACTTTTTCTATCAAGTTTCACTAGTTGTTAGCTTTAAGAGTATAGAAATTACACTGTCATGTTTTTTAATATTATTTTCAATTTTCATAAACATTTCATATTATTTTAATATCTAAAGTTCCAAAGCTCTCACAAGAAAGTTTTGTGATTTCAATTAGGCTTGTATGACCTCAATTTTGACATTGTTTTGAACCTTTTTTGAAAGATATGATATTACATTGGGTTTTTGGAAATACAATTTCTTTACAAGTAGTGTCCAAGACCAAAAGTTATGCTTCTCTTAGTCTAAAAAGTAATTTGAGGGCAAACTTAAAAAATCATACAATATTGGATTTTTTTTATTTTTACTTTTTTCTTAAAGAAAATGCTTTTGCCTACATCTTAGGGTTTGATCAATTGCCTACATCTTAATGTTTCTATTTGGATTGATTTAAGAAAGTTTTAGACAATCTTGTCTTTCAAGCAATCTAAGCATTTTCTTAAGAAAAATCACTTATAGGTATTATTTTTGAATGCAATTCTTGCAATTCTTTAAATAAAACTATTATACAAAAATTACTTTCTTGATTGAATAATTTCACCATTGAAATTATCGGATTTCAATTCCATCATAGAACTACTAATAGTTTTTTATTTTTTATTTTCATCTTGAATCTATTTCTACTCATAAAAAATTATGAATGAAATTAAGTGGTTTTTTATTGAACTTTTTTTCTATGTTATCAACTCAAATTTTCATCTTTAAAAATTAGAAAATCAGATTTAATAGTGTAGATATTTTAACCTAAAGATTTAGAGTCAAAAAAATTATAGTAGAGCAAGGCTCCCCAAAACTTGTTTTCTTCACTCAAATGCAAATATCTTGTAATGCACATAGTCAAAGCTTCTAAAACATCTTCCAAACATTCTTATACTAGTCTATGACAAGATTCTAAGCCCTAATATGCAAACATACATTCTTTTACTAAGCTATGAGAAGATCCTAAACCCTAAGATGCTTGACAACCTAAATTGAATCTAAAGTTAGTGATCAAGGCTAATTGTGTTATTTTTTAAATGAAGATCAACAGCATTGGAGAGGTTTTTAGATTTTAAAACCAAGATGAACAATGGAGTCAAGTACCACTATGCAACTTGTCTATGACAATGTTAAGCATTTTAGTACATATTTATTAAGTGACAAGGGAAGGAATTTCATCAATAAAGGGATAAAAATTCTAAAGAATGTACTTTTTTACTAATTTATAATCAAGTTTGAAATTATTAGAAAATAACAAACTTTATAGAGTATTATTTGACTTGTTTATGATATATAGAAAAATCTATTTATTTTTTAAATAAAAAATTGATTATCTTTAAGTAGTCCATGGTATTATAAGCATTGCTAATGAATGTCATTTAATTCTAATCACTGTAAATTAATGAAATATCATATTATATTTCCATCATTCATTAGAACAAGTCACCCTATCTTGTGCAAATGAAATGTTAATTGAACACCAACAATTTGTTCAACGTGGACAATGGTTGAATTTTTTAAAATTAATATTGATGATAAGAAGAAGATTCAATTGTATTGTATTGAAATTTGACAAGAAGGATTTTTTGAGAAAAAGGCAATCAATTTGCAAGTATTCATTGCAAGCAATGGTACATATAAAAAAAATCTATACTTTTTTTTTCGTGGCTTCGGGCAAAAAGCCGTATGACACAAAACTATCATGTATGGCTCTGTGAGAAAAAAAAATTAATTGACATCCTTAACATATGTAAGATCTAAGTATTAGAATTAGAATACTATATTCTCCAAATGAATGTGAGCATATAGGTTTAAAATACAATGAAAACTCATAAAGTAGAAAATTCAATCTACTCATATATACTCATATCTATTAATATAATGTGATACCATATGTAATATAAAGATTCATTATAGAATCTTTCAATAAAATTATTTTGGATGCATTACAAGTGTTATTATTGATTATAGAGTTGTAAAAGAGGATTTTATTGTATCCTTGATAATAAATCTTTTTTGTTTTATTAAAATAAAAATACAATATCCCTTCTATTTTATTCAAAATGTGAGTAAATAAAGAGGTGACTATAAAAAGAATAGAAGGAATTAAATTTGAATATTTGAAGTAACGTAGGAACAAGTTATTATAGTAATTAAAAGATATCTTAGTAATTACAAGTTTTCTAATAAGGTAGTTGATAAGTCATTTGTACAAGATTGATAATGTTTGCAATATAGAAAAGAATTTGAAATTGAAGAGTAGACAACCTTACATGAATCTAAAGTGATGCTTACAATTTTGATTTCATAAATGTTATATGTTTGCCAAAACTATATGTGCACAATTGTAGACCATTATTTTTCTTCCATTTATTGAAGGCTAATTTGCATGTTGTACAAATTAGCACATCCTTTATAAAATGAGTAAATAATACAACCACAAAGAGTTGAAGGTGCAAAATCAATGTTAAAAAAATTGATTTATTTTGGAAATCAATACAATATATTAAAATTTAAGTGTATACTAATTATAGATGGTGTGGCTTTTGTGAATAATTGATGAAAAAAAAAACTTTATGCAAGAGGGATGGAAGGACACAAAAAAATCTATGTGAGATAGGTTAATTAGGATTAGTAGAAATCTAATTCCTTATAGTTTAATGATAAGAAAAAATGGTGTAAAAAATAGTATTTTAGACCTTTTTTAGGCATAGTAGCCTAACAGGATAAATTTTTCAAAAAACTTTGAACAAAGCTGATGTGTAAAATGGAGCTAACTTAGAACTTCAAAAATCTATTTGAGATTTAGAACCTCCATTCATAAGTTAAGCACAAATTTTAAAAAAAGGTTGGAAGTGACATTTACTTTGACTTTTCAAATATCTTCAATGCGTATTGTGCATAATTGTATTTGTAAGGCTAAAAATCACAACCACATTTTGAAGATGAAAGTCAAGTTCATTCTCCAAATACCATTATTTTAAAGTTTTTTGAAAAAACTTATTAGACTATGCCTAGACAAGGTTTGAAGTTCTACTTTGAACACAACTTTTATTTTGACAATAGCTGCAAAACTTACATCTTAAAATTATTCTGAATTTTTTTGAGGGTTCATGACAAACAATGGATTTCATTATGAAAACAACCTTTCAACCACTCATTTTCAACCAATATAAATGAAGCTTCTCTTATATAATAATTTTCTACTAACTTTAATGTATAACTATAATATTTTATATTTATACTGTAAATTGAATTGTTTGTTTCATTTTGTTTTGATATGCTAAGATCTAACAAACCATGAGGCCTCTAGTTGTATTCTCTGTAAGTAGGGATGCATGAAATTTGTTTAATGGCATATAAATTTATAATGTGAAATTTATTGATTTTTAAATTTTTATAAACCACATAAATTTAGGTAAATATTTTTTTGGTTGTAGGAAATTCACGATTTTGAATTGCATGTTGAAATGCCACATAACAAAGCCCTTGCACTCATTTGAGCATGGAGCTTCCCGTTTGTGGAAGTTTCATAGCCTTCTAACCTATGGTGTGAATCAAATTTCCTTTTATTTTGAAAAAAACATATCTTTTACATCAAATGTCCAAACACCAAAAAAAAACTCTTACACTCCATTGTGCAAACAACTTTTTACATGTAACAAGAACACAATCTCTAATGCTACATTATGAAAGATATTGAAATTTTAAAACTTTATGAATAATAAACAATGAAAATACTTTTTATTTTATTTTGGTTGTGGAAACAGTACAAAGGCACACTATAAAGTTAGAACAAAATAAAATAAAACTTCTATCCCTTAGTTTGAAGACAAATCCTAAACACGGACATTTGGAATGCTCATATAAAATGGCTAGGAAGCCCTTGGGATAAACTCTCATTGGCAAATCAATGTGGCAGGTGTCATGGTAGAGTACAAAGCCAGAGCCTATAGAAAACCTGCAGATATTTCCTGCAAAGAATTTCTCTGGTATTCCTAGTATGACTTTGCCAATTGGTAAATTCCACTTAAATTTTTTGCTATAAGTGAATTACACCTAAATTACTACTATGGAAGATTTCTCTGCTTGTTGCATTTGGGTTGTAATATCATACATGGGATAATCTCTATTATCCTTTTTTTGTACCAAATATTCAACTACAAGTACCTATCCTATTTTGTAAATTTTGTTTTTCAAAGGGAGATATCTTTTGATCCTTACTGGATGAATCTTTTTGTGGTAGTGTGTGAGTTTTTGGAACCTCTATCTCCTAATTAGGTTCTTAAATTTGTGTACTACTTACATCATCCATATTGTCTAAAAACAAAATCTCACAAATCCTTTTTTTATTGTGAATAATTTGCATTCAAAGTAGGTTGAGTAATGCCCTAAGGAGTCCGTGTTGTCCTTTGCTCTACTTATGGGGAACTCAAATTTCACAAATGAGTTGTACTTGAAACATTATCACACACGGAATATGCAACGATGAGATACAAGATTTTGATGGATCTACAAGAATGACTTGAGGGTCTTCTTTCAAGTTCAGCTCAACTTGGAATTGAGGAAATTTGTGACCATAGAGTCCACTTCTATAAGAGGATGCTCTTCAAGAAGATTGTGTGGCAAGCTCAACAAGCTTGTCAAAGTACATATTTGCATTAATAGTTTGCGGTGCCTTTTTTGTCTCTTCCTACCTCTTATTTCACACTACTATGGTTATAAATATTATTTTTACTACATTGTGTTTATGTACCAAGCACTATATCTAAAATTTGGGCATAACTAACATCAAAATACTTCAAATAAGGTGATCTTAGAATTCATGTAGGCTTAGTTTTAGGTCCCATACATGTTATTGTCACATCATTTAAATCATTTTGTGACCATTTTATCTCTAAATTTTGCTTAATTATTATTAATAAAAGAAAATAATTTTGAAAGGAAGTTACTAATGTTAATGTTAAGTTGCATTCTTTGTTCTTTAGTGGTCACTCAAGCATTGGTAGCTACAACCCTTGTTCACTGGAAGATATTATATGAGAGGTGCAACAAGGAACTCAACCCAAGGCTAGGTTACATCCAGATATATAATTTTGAATTTGGCTTTGTTAGCAAACTTAGAATGTCAACTTTGGCATGCATTGTCTGGATTTTAGTGTCACTAATGAATTCAGAGCTATTACTTGGATGTAATGCATGAGCAATACAACAAGGAATTTATCTCAAGATTAGGATATATTTAGAGCCAAATAATTTTGAAATTGAGGAGTTAGTGGATTATGTAAACTAAGAGTTGATTTGCTTGGTTTCAAGTAATAAAAACCTAGGCTTTTGCCAGTTAAGTCAAAGCTTTGTGATACATTCCTTTGATCTAGCATTCTAAGAGGATCTACTTCATGTTCAATTGCTTGATGCTTAACAATGATAACACTATGACTAATTGTTTGTTGACTTGCAAGTCATCCACTCATGTAGTTGTTCTTGTCCTAGACCTCAAGTAGTGTGTGCAAACAAGGTACATTCCACCAATAGATGTTGTAAGCCTGTTGACACCAAGTCATAGCTACAATTTGCATCCCCAAAGGTGAGAATCTTCCTTTCTTGTAAACATATTATACTATAAGTTTAGGGTTTGTTTAATGTGTCATTTAATAAAATAGACTAAAAGCCAAGTGATCACACTATTACAAATTTGTTTTCTTTTTAAAAAAAAATTGGTTTATTTGTGTAAAAATAAATCAAACTAAAAACACCACCAACCACATATAGGGAGGTTCTAGTACCATGCCATAAGCTTGGTATGGCTGTTTTCAAATGCAACATCCTCAAACTTTAAAATTTTATTGAGTGAATTATTACTAACTAAGATAAATTTTTATATTTGTTGTGATTCACTTCAAAAAATTCCCAAAAAACATTAAAAAATTGTGTCTCTCTCTATGTATAAACAATTTAACACACTTTTTGAGCTTGTAGTGAATTATAAGAAATAAAAATTTGCAATCATATTTTAGATACTAATATCTTTACTCAAAAACTTTAAATTTCAGTAATTCTTACCAAAAAATATAAGGAAAATTCTCATTCTACTTACCAAAAAATCTAAAAAAAATTCATTGTTTATTACAAAAAACCTCACTTGTATTTTAGAAAAATAGATTAATAAATTTGATTAAATTGGAAAAGAATGAAATATGTTTAAGAAATTTTGAAAATTTATTTCAGAAACATTTGTTGCTTATATCAATACATATCTAAATTTTGTTTTTAAATCTCTGATTTGTCAATTAGTTATGACAATTTTGCAAGTGTATAAATTATTTATAGCCATTGGATGTTCATTGTGTACATTGAGCTAACACTATAATTTGGAATATTTGAAATGTTTTACTTGAAATTTTGTTTCTTCATTTATTTATTCATATATATATAATGTTTTTTTAAAATTCACTGTTGCAGAGTATTTTATTATTTCTTGGTTGAGATTCTTCAAGGAGATTCATTTGTTGTATATGAATTTCATAAAAAGGTATTCTTATGTAGTGCAATATATTTGGAAATTAATTTATGGTGGTACATTTTAGAATAATGTACAATAAAAAAAATAATCTAAGTTTCTAATGACTAGTTTTTTAAGAATAAAGGCTTGATTCTTATAGTTTCTTTTCCTTTAAATTGTATGATGATAAGATCTTTTCAAAATTAAAAATACTTGAAAATTGATTGTTATTATTTATAAAATAGACCTTTAACTACTAAATGCCTAAACAATCAAAAAATGGTTGATTTTTTTATAACTATGACTCTCATTGACTTGATTTTTTCATGCATGCTAATAAAAAAAGAAAAACAAACTCCTAAGAGGGGCCATTTTGGTCATATGGGCCATTTTACAATGACACTAAAGAGGAGGCATGCTATTCTCTCACATTCTTGGAGGCCCAAAGATCTTTTGATGGAATGTGTTTAGCAAATGGTGTAGCATCCACTCCATCAAGAACTCCTTTTGTCTAAAACCACAAGCATGCAGTAACTATTCCAATATACACTCATGCATATGGCCAAGATTTTAGGGCATTGCCAATCAATCATATCTATTGACCCTCAACTATGCATAGTGGATGGTACTATAATGAATTGCTCCCAACACATTAGTTGGATTGCACCAAATGCTCTATCCACGTTGATTCCAACCCGCTTGCTAAATCGAGTTATTGTTTCTAGTGCTACAGTTCCTCACTTTTCACCGCATTGACGGCAACCTAGATTCTTCCTTTGCTGGCTGACTCCTTCTCCTAATGTTTCTATTATCAACTACACCTGAGTTATCTGTATTTTTGCTTTTGTTTATTTACTTCTACTGTTGCAAAGTTCTAATTGTTGTGGGGTGTAGATACAACCAACAACACCACCTTCATATCCAGCCCTCAGGCTTCTTGTCATCATCTTGTCTAGTCGTTATTGAATTTTAGATGCTTGGAATCTTGTGGTATTTTGTTGATATTTAGGTCTTAATTTTGTAAACCATCATTCTTGTTTATTGTGATTGAATGCGGATTGGGTGGTGGTAATGCAATAAGCGGCCCAGGCTGGTAGTTGTTTGGGTTGACCTTTGGCGTTGATATTTGCAATGTGTTCATTCCTTTGGTCCATTTTGTTACTATTGTTAAGTTGTTCCTACCCTTGTTGGTCCCTTCCACCTCAAGGTTAGAATGACCATTTTTAGACCTGATATGTTTATGGTACTGAGGGAGGAAAACATTAATTATTTAGGCTCCAACAACAATCAATTTGGAGTTTAAACAAGGAAGTTACAAGGTTTTTAACTTCTTTGTTGCCTTGGTTTTAATTCTATCAGAAAATTAAAAGAGTAGAAAAATTGATGGTCTCCGTATGTGCTACAACCCCTAGAGCGTCAAAAACAAGGAAACTTGGAGCAAAATAGCAAGCATGTGCTTGGGAAAACGATGGGCGGAGGGCCCTACTAGGTTCTTGCGTGAGGGCCACAACAAAATTTCAAGCATGGTTCATCTTTTCAAAGGTATGGAGTGATGTGTCAACGGTCTGCTGTTATTTTATTCTGGCAGTTCAATTCAGGCTATGGCTTATGAGGGCTAATCGTATGGAGCAAGGGTACATACTGACATGTAGCATGTTTGTGCAACTTTTGCTCTTCAAAGCTTGTGAGCGGGTGGTTGATGCATTCAGAGTCTAGAGCATTGAACTTGGAGAGTTTGAGTAGGTGTTTGGGTTGTGGTTTATGTATGAACCTTACAAATTTTGCTTTGCCACGCAATATGTTGTTGCAAGGCTTGCTGCTCAGCTACAAGCTACTATATGTCTTCCCATTGCTGGAATCCACAAAATTTCAACTGATTTTGAACTCTGTGAGAAGATGTTGTGGCATTTTTGTGAATCTCTCTGCTAGCATTTACCGTGCACCTGATCCTCAGGAGCCAAGAGCCAGAGCAAATGCCGGAACAACACTTCTTACACTTCGCAAATCACCTCAACCAACCCTAGCATGCCAATACATACTAGGTTCAAAGTCTTGATCCATCTTAAATGTTTTCTTTTTGTTATGGAATGTCAATCTTTCTAGCATGTGCTATATGAAGTGTCACACACGATGCCATGTATTCATCATGATGCTTAAATAGAGCCTAAACCTTTGGAACATTTATTTGATCATCAAGTCTTGTATGTGCAGACCAGATTGTGTATTTTGTAACCATATCACCTAGTCACCAAATTGCAAGTTGCATTAACTTGTTGGTATTAATGTAAGTTTCTGTATAGAACACTTGCATATGGCTAAATCAAGATTTCAGGCAGGAGCAGTGATGCAAGAGGCAAAAATCTAGGAGTGGCCCTTGCTCACTGTTGATGAAAGTAGAAACTTGCCCATGTAGTACTCTTCCTCTTGCATAACTTTTTCAGTGTAAATTTTCTACACTTGTATCTAAATGAGCTAAGATGGTTAGCAAATTGCTACCATCAACTATGACATTTGGATTGCTTTGGTACATAGTCTGCAATGGACCTCTTGCCATGTCATTAAGGTCAGATGGAGAACTTTATTACATTTGTCATGGGCTTGATGTAATTTTCACAAAGTGGAAACTTGTAATAAACATAGACATAAGCGTCTTGCATGAAATGCTCTTGTAGTTGAGCTAGTGAGTAGTGGCCCAAAGCTCACATGTGCATCCATTTTGGCCTAAGGATGTCTTATAGCAGTGATACATAAGAAGTGCATTTGAATTTTGAAGCTTTTAAGTAATTTGTAATAGGTATTGTTTGCATTCTGTAATGGCAAGAGCTGATGCCGCAGAGGCTTATGTTTGGATAAAGGTTTTAGCAATGTCTGTTGTGCTTGTGAAAAGGGGGTGGTGAGTAAAATCTTGCTTACTCTGAGTAGGTATACAACACGTTCGCTTAGTACGTTGATTTGTACACAGGTAAAATAGTAGGTATTCAGCTATAAACAAAAAGAATACTTTAGGAGTTTTGGAAGTTTTATGGGTTACAAAAACTCAAGCATGTGGCAACCTCATGATAACTTTTGCCATGAAAAGTGTGTATAAAACCTTCCTTAGGGTGCAATCTCCTGGTTATATCACTCTGTCTTATGGACCTTGTGAGTGTAAGTAGTTGAGCGACAATATTTATACTTGCACATGACCATAATTTTTTATCTTGCGGGTATTTGCAATACGAGGGTTATAGCTGAAACCATTGGAATGAGATTTTGATGGAGACATCTTTGACTAATTCTCTTTGAGACCACAAGCATTGCTATATATTTACTTCAAGATCATGAGCTATACATTGTTTCATAGTTATAGGATCTGTTGCTACGGAGAAAGAAATACTCTTTGCAAAGGTAATTGTTGTGGGAGGTTCTTAAGGGATATGTTTATTTGTCAAGGTGTTACCTGTTTGCTAGTGCTCAAGAAACTCTTATTGGAGGTCAGGCAAGCGGTTTTCTGGGCGCATGGGCCGACTTCACAACAATTTGGCATAGCATTACTAGTTGCACTGGTGTCTAGGTTTGCTCCTTCTACTGCTAATGCAGTGGGCTTACCTACAAAAGTTCACAAGCATTCTTGAGCTCTACATTAATGCATGTTCCTTTTTTCTTTCATGTTTTACCTGTTTTGAGTGCCATAGGTCATGCAAAGTAAAGTATTGATAAGTGTGCAAGTCATCCATTGTTATCAATGCTCCGAATTAATGTCCTATTTGCTAGCTGACAGGTTTTTGTTCCTTCTTTTGTGGTTGAGGAATAAGTTGTATAATTGTTTGGTCTATATTAGCTTTTGGTACTAAAGAATTGATTTCTCCATTGCAATTATTCTACACGTGGGTCCACAAAAGCTGTAGTAGCATTTGGTAAAAGGCCTTTGCAAGGAGTTGGGGGTGCAATGGCAATAAATGCTGGTGCATTAGCATTATGGCTCATGTCCCAACTTCTAAATTGGGAATTTCAAGGCACAAATGGGGTTCAAATTGCCAATGGCACTGTTGTCATGGAAAAGACTAATATGAATGCATTTACATTGGCTATAGGATGGGACGCAAACAATTCCAAACATCCTAGTGACCATCCTTCTTTGGTCTAAGCATGCATGTTGGACATCACTCAACTTGTCATTTTTTGGTGTCAAGAATTTTTAAATAGAAGGATCTTACTATAGTTATGTAAGTCCTACATCACTAGATGGATTCTTAACTTTTTGTTGTAATATTGAAGG
Source organism: Straminergon stramineum (assembly GCA_963920665.1). Classification (NCBI taxonomy): domain Eukaryota; kingdom Viridiplantae; phylum Streptophyta; class Bryopsida; order Hypnales; family Calliergonaceae; genus Straminergon; species Straminergon stramineum. The sequence goes on from OY987270.1 coordinate 23,103,036, forward strand.
TTTTTTTGTGTCCTTTTGGTTGGTAGATCTTGTTTTATCAAATTTGCATAAATGTAGACTAAGTGCTTAATTCACATCTCCATGCAACCAAAACCAAGTTACCTGGTGCTTTATTAGAATCAAATGAAATGAAATGGAGTGTGGAGCTTTTTGCTCATGTTTGCCAAAAATAAGTTGGTGCTCCTTTGTGGATGTATTTTTCCTTGGCACTTTTTGCATGCTAGCTCATTGTTCAATTATATTTGTTGAATGGAAACATCTTTTCCTTTGCTAAGTTAGGCTCTTCAATTGCAAGCTTGATGTTTCACTTAATGGTGACATACAAAAAAAGGTGATACTACTTACAAGCTTTGTTTCCAATGGCTTGTGATGGGAATTTTCTTGGCTAGATCCACTGGAAGTTGTTTTTAGGGTCTTGTTAACAAGTTTGACAAATGAAAGATAACCCATGTAGGACAAACATCTTTTCAATGTGTCCTTAGGACATTGATTGTAAATGTTTTAAATAATTTTGTATGTGATTTCTATCATACTCATTGCATAAATCTACAAAAATCAAACCTTGTTCCATTAAACTTATTTTGCATCTTAGCCTTTGGTTCTTTTTCCATGTTCCTAAAATTGCTTGGAAATGCAATATCTAGAATCTATTATAATTGAATGACTTTTTGCTACAAGCTATTAGTCTCTTATCTTCCTTCTCTAGACTTAAGACCATAGTGAGGCTCTTTACTTGGATCACAAAAGAATAAAATCTCTTTTGGTAGACTATCCATGAGAGCTTAAAGATTTGCAAGAGTTGCTACCATGTTCTTTACTTGTGCAAGCATATTTTCCATGACTTGATCTTTTAAGGTAGATTTACAGAAAAATAAGAAGAATAAATCCCTAAAAAAACTCAAAATTTCTCTTTCGAGATTGAAAAAAATACTACATAAGTTGCTAAATGATATTGAGTTAAAGGAGGATAGTCCACAACTTTTAAAATGCTACAATAATTTCAAAAAAAGAACAATCCACTCTCTATCAAGAAAACAAAAAGCTTTAGTATCAATGATTTAACAATCTTAAAATAATATCAAGGATGAAAAATACAATACAAGAAACTAAAATAAGAAAAAGTTTCAATTAGAATTTGCATAAACTTGATATAAACTAATAAATACAAAAATAAGACTAGAAGAGATGAGTTAAAGCTTCAAGAGATATATTATTAAGATTAAAAGACTTCTTAGCCTTAGCTTCTATATATACTACAAACTTCTAAGCTTCTCAAGTGGCTTCCACCAACTAGGAAGCTTCTAAAGTGGCTTTTACCAATTAAGAAGCTTTTTAAGTAACTTTCATCAATTAGGAAACTTCTTGAGCTACTTCCATTTGCTTTATAAGTTTCCACAAACTTTTATCAAGATTAACTAGGTTTTAATGGATAAGTCCATGATGGTGGCCTTAGTGAGCTAGTGGATGGATGTTGGGCCTTTGCAACCATTGCTAGTGTAAAATCTCCATCAACTTTGAATCAATTGTTTAAACCTACATTTAGATGAGGCAAATTTGTCAAGTATGCTTTGTCAATCTTAATCAAAATTGAAGAGCATGACCAAATTTGATTCAATTCGTTGTAGCAAAATTTAAACAAAGTTATTTTTTAGATTATTTTAGTGTAAATCTATCTTTGTGAAGATACAACCAACAAAGGATAATTAATGTTAATTTGTTTAGTCCCTAATTGGTTTGCTAATCATTAAAAACAACTCAATTGTTATATTTCCCTCACCTTTGTTGACTTTTATTCTATTTTAGGGCAAGAACACTCTTGTACATTGTTTTGACCATTGTGGCAAGGCACCATTGTTTATTTCAAGGATTTGGCTCCTTATCAATAAATTGTAGTGTATTTGTGGTTGCAGTTTAGTAGGGACGTCAAGCGTACTAGCCTCTCTCACAAGGTTATCAAAGCCTGTAAGCAAAATGATAAAGAAGAGGATACTTGGGCAATTGAAGCTCCCAACGTCCTTTTTGATACTTGGACCTTTCTCCTCCAGTGAGCATTTTGCTAGCTGCCCTGATGAGAAACAATTGCATATCAAGTTCCTGAATGTTTGTATATTTGTAGGTTCATGGTTGTCTGATATATTAGGCAAATGCAAGAGTTGATTATGTCGACTCCCTTTGAGGAACAGTTGAAGTAAGAATTCTCATAATGTATCATCATTTCCAGTTTGAGTGGACCACCACACATGATCGTCATATCATGCATTCAAACTGCAGATTTCAGCAAGAGAGTGCCGTTTCCCTCCAATAATGTTGAAGCTACAGGTGCTGTTTTCCAAGCTTATGTTGAAACTAAAGAGAGGGATATTGTACAAATTTCTATTTCACAGTATCTTCATCATTGTTTCCTGTAAAAGATTTTTTGTGTCTGGTTTGCTAGTTCAGCTGGCGTTTAGAAAGAGGACAACAAAATTGAATTTCCTTATACCACATCTATCTTATCCTATGTGACTCATGACATTGTACTATGCTTACAGCCCGCTTCATCATCAGCATCAGCAAATGCTGAAAGCGATGACTTTGAGAACTCCATGCAAGCATTGCAGGTGTTTATTTATGAGCAAGAAGTGTCTCTTTATTTGGTCATGGCCTTCAGAGAAGGATGTGGTAAGGCTGTGTTGGATGTACTTATAAGAGCAGCTGCAGCTGCACTCACTGCGTGGCCTGGTTAACGCATGTTTGAGGTTCTTGTAATTTGATAATATGTTACTTTGATTTGATCAGTGCCTGTTACTTGCCTGCATGGAATGTTAAACCGCTATTTTCCAAGTTTGATTTGGTCCCCAGCGCTAGTTCTAAAAGCTCAACATGACTTTGTCTTCCCAGGAACTTGCGGGATTTCACCTCCTTCCATCTTTGGTGTGAAGACGCAATACATGTGTACACTTAGTCACGCTGGTGTTTCATTCATCTCATCGTGTTCTTGTCACAACGTAAATATATTCCCTCCATTGATGTTTTTAACTTATGAATAGACCTATGCTCTTTCTAGTGCAAGAAATTTAAAGATGGAATGAGGAAATTGGATATGGTTTAGATTTACAATGGGGCTATCTTTCATGTACAGGAACTATAACAGGAGTTAGCTTAGGCTTTCACATACCAACAACCTCTTGTTCTTCTTGCACTTGCAAGCTTAACTGATAGTTGTCCTTGTCCGTCCAGCCTGCTCTTACCAAGGTGCAGAAATATACACAAGTTGCCTCACCTTGGTAAGAGAAGGTTAGAAGGACTAGGACTGGAACAATTGCTAGTTCATCTCCAGTGTTCTTCCAACGTCATTATGCATTCAAAGGAGTGCTTATGCGACCATGAGTAGCTATATCCCTACTCAAACGACAAATTAGAAGGTTCTGTTTGGGACAGAGGGAATATTGCTTTTAGAATGTCACAAGACAAAGAGGCCTGCTATAGAATAGCTTAGAGTTGATTTATTATTATAAATAATAAGCTAAACATCACATTTATTCTTATGTCAACTTGGTTCAAATAGTAGAGAGTGCAAATTTGGTTGAGTACAAGTGGCCGTATGCCAAGATTATATTGTTTCATATTGTGTGAACTTGAAAACAAATTTTCAGTCACTGTTTCTGACGTGTACTTGTAGCTTTAACTGCTCCACCTCGCTTCTGCAGGCCAGGTTGTTATTGTAAATAGTGACGGTTTCATCCGTGAGATTCTCATCAACTCGTTCCTGTCTAGAAGCCATTAGAGTAGTAAACCCCGAACTTGACATCGTTGACCTGTCAATCTTCGGTGCAGTGTGAGGCTCAATCTTCAAGTACTATTACCATTCCAGCTTTGATACTTGAACATGACACTCTCAGCCTGCAATCATTACAAACTGAAAATTAAGTGAATTTCTTCATCAGAATAGACTAACAAACAATACCAATGACCGTTAAACGTAAACGGTCAAACGAAAAACAATTACTTCCCATCTCGAAACGTCCATGGCGGATTATGTAACAACTGGAATTCTCTTATACGCTCTATTCAGTAGAAGCTCCTCGATGATTATATTTTCTCAGAGAAGATCACATCTACGTTTTCTAAGAGCAGAAGAGTATATCAAGATGCATACCACGGAGATGCGATCGCATCCTTCTGCGAAGGTATGGTTCTCACTGGGATGCTGGCGAATCCGCCTGCATAGACAAACCGAGATAGGAATTTTACATTAGACAAACCGTGATAGGAATTTTACATTTGGTTTGGCTGTTGATTCTTCTTCTCTTTGTAAAGCCTCATGCAACTTTCTCATCTTCTCCCGTCGTGCACGTCATGTTAGCTGACGTAACGCACAGGTAGGGACATGCCATTATCAGGAAAATCTGGAACTCAGTGAAATTAATGAGCATGTCCAATGTATATCTTGGTGTTTTCATCAACTTTAGCCAGTTGCATTTGTAGTGCACAATATATATATATATATATGCATGCATGCTGCATGATCTCTTGCTCCCTGGTCCTTTGAGTCTCTGAGCTTGTTTTCATATCTCTTGCACCTAGATTTGTCTGGCCAACATAATTAGATAAAGGTTCTGAAGGTCGATCGGGCAACCACAATAATTAGGATATATCCTTGCCGTTCATTTTCATTTACAATCTTGCCCAAAGACACAAAGGATACCAACTCAACTATTACAAAACTTAAGAGAGCTGCTGTATGGTAGAAAAGACGCCAAGTCTAAAGGAATTACTCAAGAAACATCAGATGATAACATGAGCTACTTTGCGCTGGGACCAAATATACACCTTCTCCACTTACGTGAGGTCCTGAAGCTTCAAGAGGAGATCATCGTTTTCCTTCTCTATGGTGCTCTTCTGGTCGTCTAACACTCGAGTTCCTTCGTCCATCCTCCAGCAAGCCGACTGAAAGTACTACAGTTGACTACGAGTTGACTTCAGGGACACTTTGAGCTTGCACTGGGACCTCAAGAATGTCACATTTGACTTTAATCACGGTTAAAAGTGGAAATTCGATGATGAGGGTGACAAGTGGACATTAACAATAATACTTCTGAAGGATTACAAGTGATGATCTCTAGTATTTATCACCCTTAACCATGGACGTTTTAAGTACTAAACAAAATGGCGTATTGCTACATCTATATTTATTCGAGACGATGTCTACATACTACTGATACTAGAACTTATTGGTGTCATGCAAGTGAAGCCATGAAAGTGTCATACCAGGACAGTTCCTTGCTTTTCTGAGTGAGTTCAGTGTTAGGAGCACGAACACTCTCCTCAAAAATTCTGGAGCTAGACTTAGCCTCTCTTTGCAAATTCTCAAGTCTCGATTGAAGAGCGTGCTGTTCTTCAGTCTTTTTAGAGAGTAGAGATCGCATTCCCTGTAATTCCTCTACTGCAAGATTAGACAGATAATGCAAGCTTCAATTTACTTTGAGCCTGATTAAGTTCTTGCCTCCTTTGGCCTTGCAAACGGTCCATATTCGCCTGTGATTGTTTAGAAGTTTCAATGAGTGCATCCCTCTCGCCTTCCAAGACCTATACAAATAGATAAAAACCAAACGCTGCAGTCGATATGTCACAATGCATGGCTTCGACGTTACAGAAAAACAAATTCCTACCATTCCTAAAAGTCCTATTGGCATTTAGTACACTACGCAGGTTCAAATCACAACTTCAGATGCTCCAAAAGGTTAGTATCTCAAAGGTCGCAAGCAGAATTACAATCAATGATTACTACAAACAGAAGTACTTGATACTTGAGTAACCGAAGTTGTCGAATAAGGCAACAACAGACTAGCAGCAAAACTGAAGGATAATAATGCCGACAAGTTGCCGGGCTGTTGCATACCTGGATGGTAGCATGCTTGGCATCTCCTTTACAGATAAGGCTAACTTTTCCTTGCGAGATCAGTCTCAGCTCTTGCTCGAGTTCCGCAAATTATTCGTCGAGTCTGTCGAGACGTGGAGATCTAACCCAAAGCTTCACTTTCCTATTCTATAACTTTTTGTTCAAGGGCTTGTTGCTGTTTCTCACGATGTCTTAACAGAGCTTGAAGCTCGGCTATCTCGTTACCAGCAGGAACAGTGCAGTAAGAAGCTCTGCTGCAGTTGCCTCAAACTCGTTCCACCTAATCTCTTCGTCGAGTGATTTCAAGCCAATTTGAGATTGTTTTGAAATCTCAGAAAAAGCATCTCTTTCCTTTTCATGAGTTTGAAGGACGCTAAATAGGGAGTCATGCTCCTTCACTAACGCTTCAAGATCATGCGTTCTTGCTCCAGCTCCGTCTACACAAGCTCATAAAATCAGAAATAAATTAGAAGCACTAAATAGTTTAACAATGATGAATTTGAAACTCAAGAATGAGTACTAACTCCAGAAGGGCATTTCATAAGTTCAGAATCTGAGCATCCCACTTGTCAGAACGATTTTCCTGCAACGAGAGCCAAATTAGAGCACATGAAAAACAGAAGTAAACAACGGATTCTAAAATACTTGATTTCAAAATAGTGTTTGCTTTAAGAATGATAAAACCTATAAAAAATTCTAAATAATCAAATTCTTGAAAATAATTGTCGCGGAAAATTGCTGCGAGGTTAAACTGGGAATGGAAGGACATTTACTGTTAAGTGCAAAAGGTGCACATGGTTGTCGTACCTGCAACTTGTTACGGAGTTCCTCGATCTCTTTCTTCAGGCGCTTCAATAGTGCAGCTTCAGTCATTATCTGGGAGATGATGACATGGAGTGTCTGGCGCACCTCATTGACTTGTGCACAATTGGTGACACTGTTAGCTCTGCCACCGAAGAACACTGTGCTTTTCGTTTTAGTCGACGTGATTCTAAACAAGAGCAGAGTTAGTTCCTAAATAACAGGTTAGTGTGCAGATGTGTAGTACATACTATCTTCACGCTACATGCGGATGAACTTCGAGACGTACAAAGATCACAGAAGAGAAACTAGAACAATCAGGAAAATTCCTTCAGAATCATATTGAGCGTCATCGAACCTGAGCGGGAATTATATCACAAATGACAACAGTCATTGCGTTGCCTCCTAAGGCTGGTTGCAAAATTCCTGTCAACTTGCTGTCACGGTATGGTACATGGCCCCTACGCGAAGAAATTAACTCATTATCAGAATGCCAACCAAGCAGGAAACAGTTTCTTCCTTCATTGGATCTACGTCAAACAGTTCAGGAATACAGAGATACTTACATGTATCCTCCCATATAATTTCAAGTTGAACGCATAAAAATAACCACCAAAAAATGATTTCTCCATGACACGTATCACATAAAAACACTTGAAGAAGTAGGAATCAGCTCACACTCGACAAAAGTAGAAGGATTAACACATACAAGTCGTGGGCTGACCCTTGCTTTTCGACCCCTTCACTCAGTTTGTTGATGACAGTCCCACGAGTCGTCGAACTCTTATTGATGTGCGTACGCTCCTTCAATCGAGCCCCCTCGGCTCCTGTCTTGGCAACACGCTCTGACCCAGCGAGATTTACCAGATTCAATCCCGGAAACAACAACAGTTCCGTGAGTATGATGAAGATTCGTTGATATAAAGTTTGAAGCTTTCTGGTTTTGAAGACCAAGCGCAACTCGTAGCTTCTAAAGACCCGCAGTCAAAAATATAGAAAAAAAAAAGCAATCCTTTTCAAACCTGTAATTGTCATAAATTACAGAATTTAGGGAATGTTCAGAGGCTATATCCTGGTATGAAAACCACGCAACTGCTGCCTAAGAACACAAGAACTTGTAGGTTGCATTAGATTCATTCGTTCATATCGTCTCAATATGATAACTTCCAGACACGGAGTTTCTCATAAACAGCTATGAGCTATGTAGAGGGCGAATAAAATGTCAAACGAATATCTTACACATGAAGCAAAAATGAAGAGCTATTAACGTACCAAAGAGAAACCTACTAGAGCATACACTTTCCAAAACAAACACTCGGACAGCGTCACAAGATTGCACTGAAGCAGGACCAGAGGGATCATCATTGCTCTTATCTCTACCTTCAATTAACTGCACCAGGTTTGTGCTATTAAAACGTCTTGAAATACAATAATCACATGTCGACGTGTATCTTCTCATGCACATGTATCCACAAATATCCACTCACTATTATTGTGACAACGACACAGATTTCCCGGCGCAAATCTAGCCTAAAATACAACATCCCAAAAATCGAGGAAGTTCAACATACCATACGAAAGATTGAGCGAGACCTGCTGCTGTAATCATCCATGTTCGTCTCTCCAACATGTCGATATGTTGCACGAACCCAGGAAACGCTTGAGAAGTAATTTTGGTGCTTATTGAAGCCCTGAAGAACTTTGAGAACAGACAGCTCAACAAAATCAATCAGCATGAACTACTAAAAAACAGGAAAATGAAGTTCAAAGCGATCCGGGGCTTGCTCATACTTTCTCCCGCTGTCATCAGGTCAAGGACCTGCTCTGGGCTGACCATAGTTTCCTCTCTCAAACCAGCAAAAATTACCCCTTTCTGCAAGCAAGAAATGCAGGGCATTAAACCTTTTGTGGAACGAACGGTGGTAGAAGACATCAATGGCGTGTGGAGCAAGCGCAACAATGTCCCTTTCCAGTTACCTTCAAGAGAAAGCAGAGACAAGATTTAGGAAATTAGTATCTGTATCATTATTTTTAGCATATGATTAAATTAGTGTAATGAATTTGCTCTTTCATCACCTTCACCTGAAATAGATAACTGCATAGACAACATCATGTAGAAATGGTGAACTCAGCACCATCTCAGCACCATCTCAGCCACCAGAAAAGTGAAGCGTGACTTGAACAAACCTCAACGTTCTCATGAACTTGCAGTTTTGGGTTATCAGGAGCTAATAGGTCATTGATTTCCTCATTGAAAATTTCCATGTGAGAGACATGTAAAAAGATGTCACCATCCTCAGCCTGTAACATCAAGTTTCAGGTTGTCAAAGGTGTCGACCTAGACTACTAAAGCAAAAAATAAGGCCTCTAAAAAACAGCTGTTCTTATAAAAACGTCAAAAAGGAACACGCACCTCTTGAAAATTTCTAACAATCTCCTGCACAGCCAGACACATTAACTCCATAGGTCAACGATAACCTACAAGACTTGGAATGAAGCTTCGTACATTAAGGCATACCTTCCGACCCATAAGACAATTGAGTACACTGTATGTTTCGTACAAAGTATAATCAAGCACTATTACTGGCAAGTTTCACAATGTTGAAGGAGAAACAGCCCAGACTGAGCCTCATTCACATGACCTCCACAACAATCTTGCCTTTTCACACTTTAGCCAGTTGTATAATGCTACTTGCTTGAAACATTATTTTAAGTATTAAGTGGACTACAAGTTAAACTCAGGAAATTGAGACAGAGGAAAACTAATTATTGAATCCTGCAACAGCTCATGCAATAATATCCTTGGTGTGAGTTTTGTAGATTTCCAAGGTCGATGTCTCCAAACCAAAAACTTTGACTACAAGAGAACATGGTGCATCCAACTGATTCAATCCGCAGCTTGTATTCCTTGCCAACTGATGTAATAGACTGCCGCCTAGTTTTAACCAATGGGGACATGGACTTGGCAAGACTTGTCTGAAACTAAGCAAACAGATGGAACACATTTAAATACCTTTTATTATTGATGGTAACTTAACCCCAACCTCTTGTTTTGTCACTAAAAGAAATTCAAAACCATTTGTCTCTGATCTAAGAATGCCTTGCTTCCCAATCTCAGTGCTACATCTTTTTTAAGTGTTGCTTCTTTGACTTTAATCCCAAACTTTCATTGTAGTATTGCTATATTCTCCCCTTCTCTTTTCAACACTATACCACTTAATGATTCCAACAACCAAGGGAATAAATGCAATGAAAATATGTCTACTGCTTGACAAGCTTCATTAAAAAGAATTAGTATAGTGACAACATACAGAACTCAACCTCCTAAAGAAATCACCATTGTATCATATCCTTATTTTCAAGCTTAAACCCTCTTTGTATTCTTATATTTTTATCAAAGACAAGAAATCAAGTTATATTTAGAGCAACTCCATAATATCATTTTTGGCCTCAACATCTTTGTATTTTATTTTTTGAAAGTAATAGATTGAAAGAGGGTCTTAGAAAATATAACCTTGTATCTACTGCTTACTTGTTGTGTTGACCTGATGTCATGACACTATAAGAAATCATTGTAAATTGTTACTCAAATTACTATGCATATAGTAACTACAACTAATCAAATTGTATTATTTTGTACTAAGATATTTTACTATAAATTATGACTTTGTTTGATTTTATATTCTATTTTTAAAAATTGACATAAATAATGTATTGAGTAGATTTCATCCTATCTTTATATTTTCATTTAATTATTTTATAATAGTTTGGTGAAAATTGTAAATGCAAACAATTTTAAAATCATAATTAAATTTTATTTGGCATTGAAATTTTAAATTTTAATACGAAATTTTGTGAAGTTAATAGAGGTATTAATTGTTTCAACAAAATTTTGTCACTTATGAAAAAGAAAAGAAAAGAAAATAGACAAAAGTGACAAAAAGTAAAGAAGAAGCATCTTTATGAATTAAACAGCAATGTTAGTTGAAGATAAACTTTTGATAACATGCTTTAGTAGCATATTGTATTTGAATTTGATAGACTTAATTAAATTGTAAGGCCTGAGTTCAAAAATTTATTAACATCTTTATGGACTGTTTATAGCAAATAATGCATAAAATGTTAAATACTAAAAGAATTTTTTGATGAACCGAAATAAATAAATGGTAAAATATTATATTACTATATATCCAATTTATCATATTACATTATTAGTACAAAAGATGAAAATATGCAATTCAATTTAGATGGTTTTAGGCTATACTTTATCAAGTTCAATTTGTAATTTAGGCTAATTTTATGATTAATTTAGTTTTTAATTTCATTTAATTAAAAAAAATTCTTTTTTATTTTAATAGATGAATATGGATGATATATCATTACTTAAAGCCATTATTACATGTTATAAACATTATTATTTGATTTTAAAAAAATATCATTTAGAATCCAATTAATGTCCAATTATAATTTGCAATGATGGTTATAGACAAAATTTTCACATATAAATTAAAAAAATTGAAAATTGCTTTAAAAATTAATCCATTATGGAAGAACATCATAGTTATATTAATTGGTATAAATGGCACACAAAAGGTTCTTGATGAAATGGTGTTGTATTGCTAGATGGACACTAGATTTAATATCATAAAAAAAAGAGTGGAATAAAATATGAACTAGCAATAGGAATTGAAGTAAGAAAATGGAAATAAAATATAAATGGTGAAGGTGTAGCAATAACCACCAAACTATCTCCAATTTTCTTTTTGCAATTTGTAGATGGATTTTTTCTTTTTGTAAACATTTAGTTATGCTTTTTCATTTTTTGAAATTGAATATAAGTTTTGTTCATCTACATAGACTTTAAAGCAAATAGTGTGGCTAAAGTTTGTAAATTAATATAGAATAAAGATTTAGGAATAGGGTGAAGTAAATTTGACCAAATACATTACATATTTGGGTTCAAGGGAGAAGATAAGAATAAGATGTGGTGGAAGATAGGGGCTCATATGTAAGCAGGTGATGAAGAGAAGGAACAACAAGAAGGAGCTTTGCCAAAAGGAAAAGAAAGAAGGAATAATCAAGTGTGAAAGAGGGGGATTTTGGCAATCATTTGGCATTTGAATTTTGACTATTGTAGTAGTTTGGTGAACATTTTTGTATATAAGAATTTGTGGGAGTGATGTTCATAAAGTGTATAAGTATTGAAAAAAATGTAGAGACCATTCAAGCTTTGCAATGAAAGTCATAGGTGGATATATTGGAGGCAATCAAAATTACCAACTCAATAGAGGACCAAAACTTTGAAGACACATCTCTTAGTGAATGTTGTAGAGATGGAAGCAAAGATTTGAGAGCATGCGTGCAAAGGTTATACTCACCCATAGTTAAAAGCAAGTGCTCATAGAATGAACATAAATGAAGTTATAGAGATAGCATTCAAATTAGGTAGCAAATTATAAGTACTATGGATTTCAAGAATTGTATTTGGAAATGGGGTGTTTATTAGTACAAGCATGAAAAAGTTGCAAAATCTTGCATTTGATTAAGAAAGTGACCCAAAATTTCCTTGAATTTTTAAAGTAGACAACTCTTGGCTCTTGCCACAACAATGGAAGGCTCAAAACTTGCATTTTTAATCAATTTTTGCTCCAACAAATGGAAAAGGAGTAGTTTTCAACTATTTTTTTGGCTAAGTTGCTATTCTACCTATTTCTTAGAAGCTACTTAATTTCTTTTTTCATTTTAAGGTTTCTTCACTTCAAATTCTCCTATCCCTAGATCAAAATTTTCTTCAAGCTGCATATATATACATATAAAAAAAATTATAAAACAAGTTTGCAATTAAGAAATACAAAGTAGCCATTTAATAATAACCTCATTAAATTGATGAAAGTATTAGGATTATATGTAGACTTTTATATCTTGTAACTAAGTTTAAAAGTTACAATTTAAAATTGTGGTGGCGTGGCATATATTTAGCTAGGTAGTGGTTAATGTAGCAAAAAAATTGAAAATTAGCAAGAGTTAAGAAAAGTTTGTGATTTTAAAGTATGCCAAATGAATTTGTTCTATATTTTAGAGGTTGATGTAGACAATAATTGGGCTATATAGCAATGCCTTGAAGGGTTTTGTTAATTTTGACTAGAAGTCCATTTTGAATGGCTTCCAAAAGGTATTGTGTTACTTTAAAATTTAACCATTGTAGTCACTAATTGCTCTTACTTCTACAACTTATGGTTGGTTTCATGTGGATGCCAAATCTTTGAAATTTTTTTTGCTTTTAATAAATTCCTAACCCATAGTATATGTTGTTATAAATTCCAAAGTCTTTTCTAACAAGTAGTCAATTAGTATGTTTTCTACCATACTTGCACCTTGTTATGGAAAATAAAGTTAGAAAAGAACACAAATGTGTTTAGTACCACAACATTAAGTCACCAAAATTAGGAAACTTGATTACTTTTTACAGATGGCACTTGAGATGGTAAAAAATCATTGCTTGACCAACACCAAAAAATTGAATACATTGCAAAGCAATAATTATGCTACTTCTAAAATGATATTGGAATTTTGGAATTTTCAAATAAAAATTTGTTCCTACTTTGACAACTTCATCAAATTAAGCAAAGCTTCCAAATGTATGCTTGTATTATGAACTAAATGATTTGCAAAATGAAATAAGTACCATTCAAGAATATATTGAAGAGCTCAATACCACCATTAGATTAGCTATCTTTGAATCAAGAAAAGGTGCCTATACAATGGTAGTGAGGTGTTTGTAGCCTGTTCTTTGCAATGATTTTTCAAACCTGATCATTTTTAAATTGAAATATAATGTGTAGAGATGATATTTGTTCAATGTTGTGACTTTTGAAGTTGATTTTATTATAGTTATAATTGAAAAGCAACTCAAACACCAAATTATACATAATGGCAGACCTCTTCTTGTGTATTGTCATGAATGGACTTTTGAAGTATATATTTGATATATTAGTGGTACAACTTGAAGATTCTTTAAATGGACATAAAGAATGTAAACAAAGCATACTATTTGTATTATTATTATTTCATGCATATATCTTTCCATACATTATCAAATCCAAAATGATTAGCTAAGCACCAAGGATAACTTAAGTAGAGCCAATCAAAAAACTAAAATATTCCAAGAAAATATTATTTATACCTTCTAATTTGTTAATAGAAAATTGCATGTAGAAACAATGCAAATTTATGGTATAGACTATTTAACATTAAGCTAAGCCTATGTTAATTCAACTTCAATTACCATAAAGTACACCTTTGATCAACAATCCAATAGCATTTTAAAACAACAAAATATTAAATGTCAAAGATGAGGGAAGATGAATCTTTAATGTGGAGTGATACAATAGACATACTTTGCAAAAGTTACACATACTACTTTCAAAGTTGCACATTTTTTATCAAAATAAAAGTTCATTTTAAATAGATACAAGTTTTTTTTGCAATCAATAGACTTTCTATAAAACACTTGCAATTGAAATTGCAACTTATATTAAAATCTATTATTTGTGTTTCTATTCAATTTGATTTACTTGCAATATAAAAGTAATGTTGAATGCAAAATTAAAAAGTCTTTCTATTGTATATACAAACTTGATTTTACATCAAACGATTTCATAGAATTTGAAAATGAAAAATAAAAAAATTATGAATTTTAAAATTAAATTAAAAGAAAAAACCAAACTTAAAAATTTAAGAAATTAGCTAAAGATTAATGTTATAAGATAAAGGTCATAATCAAAGGTAGAAATGAATTCTATATAAAAAATAAACTAAAAGTGATTTAAAAGAAAGATCAAAGAAATTTAATAGAAAATCAAATGAATAATCTGAAACTTTAAAGTAAAACTTGTATACAAAAGGATGATAAATTAAAAACTATGTGAATATTTAGAGAAACAAAAGAAAAATGATAGGAATTTTTTTGAAAAAAAAATAATAAAAAAAAATGAAAAAATCCAATTTTTTTGTATTGATAGAAAGAAAAGAGAATTTTAATAAAGTCTAGAAAAAAAGGGACAAAAGATTGCCAAATAAATGTTGGCTTTAAAGGATATAGAGCATCAATTTGTGGTTTAAGTCTATCTATCTAAAATTTTAAGTTTTATTGCATAACCTTGAATTTGAATTTGGTTGGCCTACAACTTGACAATTAGTAAGATAACTTGCAAGAAATTAATTAGCAAATGAGATTTTTATATCTTAAGCAAAAAATAAGATGTAGTACCAAGATGTGAAATGATTATAATTGCTAATAAAAATTTGATTCACATCATTTGATTTGAATTCAGTATTTTTATAGTTAATTTGATTTAATTTTGTGATTGATTTTTGTATTCTAAAGCTATATAAATACAAAAAAAAATCTATATTCTACTAATGCAAGTATATAACTTGTAGATACATAATATTTAAAGTAATTTTATAGTTGACAACTTGTAATAACTTGGTAATGTTTAGTCCTACTTTCTTGCATTGTAGTGTGTTTGTTTATTGTATGATAGAATAAATATTGTATTTAAACTCATAAATAACTTTATTAGTTCTATCATCTCATATACCATATTGTAACAGGCCTTGGTTTCATAGTCAATATATATTGAAATAATTTAAAAGGCATATGTTTAATCCACAATTCAGTGGTCAACATTTAGTTGTAAATAAAAAATGTTCGTTAAATACAGATATATTATAAACTAACAAGTTTTTCATTTGACAAGTATAATATATATTTAATATCTCAAAATAATTTTTGAGTAAGTATATCATAATTGGAGGCAAAACTTAGATGGCAAAATTTTTTTAATGACAAACAGTGCAAATTATAGTAGTTTATTACATTTTCATTTAAGTATTGTATAACAATAGACAAGGAATATGACACCTAGAAAATAACAAAGGATTTGACACACTTAACAACAATAGACAAGGAATATGACCCCTATAAAATAACAAAGGGTCCAACACACTTAACACTACCATGTTCAAAGTTGGACTTTTGTGATACTATCCTTCCGTCAACGTCAAGACGTTTGTTGGCTCCGGTGGGTTGTCATAGCTCCACTAATCCTTCCAAGGAGATTAATTCCATGTGATCCATCCTTTACATGTCCAACATGATCCGTAGTGGGTATTTGCTTTTTGAAGACCTCCTCCTTTCGACCTTTCTCTACAATGGGTACTCTCACTAAGCCTTTGGCCCACTTCTTCAAAGACGGACCTTGAAGTGGCAGTTTGTACAGCTCTTGGAGTTCGAGGTCGACATCCTTCTTAGGGATCTGTTTCTTTGGGCCGAAACTGGGGTCCTCGAAGTTGATCTGCCAAGTCTGGAACTCTCGCTCTCGCTCCTCGTATGTTCTAAGCATATCTTTAAGTTGAGCAACTGAGTCTTCATTGCCAACTGTCCGCAGCTGTTTGATTTGCTCTTTGTAGTACTCTGGGACGGCACTGCGGTACATGACAATGCTATTCTGCTCCAAGAAAACAGCAAAACAAGTGGCTGCTTTGAGAAGAACGTTGTTTTTGGCCTTCATTGATTCCTCCTTAGCTTCCACTTTCTCCAATATTTCCGCTTTCTTCTCCTCATCACTCTTAGCGTCCTCCAGCACCCTTCGGATTTCCATATCCTCAGCCTTGCAAGTAGTGGTGCGCATCTCAGAGTTTACACGAACATGCTTGTCATTTGCACAGCCACAAATTTTACAACAACCTGACTTGAAGGACAATTTGGTGCACAGAATGCCATCATCAGGAATACCTATAACATCACAAATAGACTCAAGTACCTTACCAAATATTAATACAGCTATGGCCAATGCCGTCTCATTTGGATTGCACTTGTCATGACAAATTCTATCTTTGCACAAGGGCTGGGTACAAATCATTCGCGGATGGTCGAGAGCAACAGTTTCTTGATACTGTTCGTCAATATGCAGTTTACCCCAATAGTTGGAAATGTCGCCTCGATATTGCTTAGGATTGTCTTGACCCTTTTGATTTCCTTGAGATTGTTTTGGATATTGGCCGCAATGTCGCCCAACGGCTTCTGTATTGATTCAAGCATGCTTCGCACACGATTCACCGACAACGTATCCTTGATGTAATGTGGCTTTAGTTCTAGAATGTGCATTATCAACCTCTCTGCCTCCTTATTTGATTGCTCCCAACTTCTTCCGTACTCTTCCATCTCCCGGCCTGTAAATGTCATGCCGTTCTTTACCATGGCCTGAAATCTGAAAGCCTCGCTGTCAAAGAAGTACATTGTTTTTTTCGTGAAGCTCTTCTTCAGATTGACGCTGTCGATGCTTGTAGACCCCGGTTGTAACATTTCCTTGAGAAGACTAAGAGTGTCACCAGCAACAAAATTCGTAATCCTCGAGTTTGTATAGCAGAAAAGAATGTTGCTTGAGGCATCTTTGTGGAGTTTCTCAAGCAACTTAATGATGGAGTATTTGAGAGAAGACGTAAGCCTCACTTCATTTGGCTTTAGAAGTATATAGATAGTGTGGAGCACGTCATACTGCGACAAGAAAATCAAGACGTTTTTCATATTTTCTGAATCCACATTAGCACCTCTAGTGTCCGCAGTACCTAGAGTGTCTATCAGCCATATGGACAAGGACTCTCCAAAGGGAAAAACATAGGCCTTACATTCCTGGGTGCAGGAACCACCAGCTTGGCCATCAGGAGGCCTCTCGTAGTTGTCAGGTTCCCCAATGCTAACCTTTTTATATACATACTCACTATCGTCACCTTCAACAGTCGAGGTTGAGAACTCAGAGTATATAAGACTTTGAATATCACCTTTAAGCGCTTCATCGAGGGAAGGATAAAGACAATAGTTGCAAAGCGAGTTGATGAATGATGACTTGCCAACTCCCGTCGGTCCCAGTAGGAGAATGTTGAAAATGTTGTTGTCATGTTGCAGCTCACCAGCTAGGGGAACTGGGGTTTCTTGGAGTGTCTCCTCAATCTGCATTGTGGAAGCCGCTCCAAACATAATGGCTGTACGAGATGATCACCACAAGTGCCTGATTTACACAATCACTTCATTGTGTCAGATACACATATGACGATTTTAGAGTTGCTGGTGACTCGTACGGAGCGCAAGAACCAAGGCAAGGAAGCTTCAATGGACCCTCAATTGACCACGACAAGGCCCATCCTGTTTGGTAGGATTTTCTCGGAGCAACATGAAGCCACACAAGCACGCAAGTTCTGGCTATGTACCACGTAGAGTTTATAACATTACAACTGCTCAATGATAGCATGATACCCTAATGAAGTCACTTGAGACTCAAAACACCTATTGAAAACTACAATCGAGATAATACAACTATTTAACATACAGCTATCATCATGCTAAACAGCACAGACTACGCACAACTATTAAGTTGTCAAATAGCCCCAGCATCAAATAATACGGAGCCACCACGTCGTCATGATTACAT
The DNA here is from genome assembly GCA_963920665.1 of Straminergon stramineum. NCBI lineage: Eukaryota > Viridiplantae > Streptophyta > Bryopsida > Hypnales > Calliergonaceae > Straminergon > Straminergon stramineum. The sequence goes on from OY987270.1 coordinate 23,121,210, forward strand.
GATATACCAACATTGATCGAAGGCAAATCATGACTTACCAGGCAAAGTCGTACGAGCTGATTGTCGAAGTCGCAGGTTCTCCAAGCAATCAAAACAAGATCAAAACAAGTTTCTGATCATTCAACAAGTATTCTGAGACCTTTAGTACACTGACCTAATTGGACAGGACATTCACAGACGCCGAAGCTGTGCTAGCTCACTTCTTTGCAGCTGAAGGCAAGATGTGCTTTGCCTTCACCCAGGCTCCCAACTGTGACACCTAGGTTGGGCTTAGCTCCGTTCTATCTCGACTCCTCCCACAGCTCAGAGCAATGTGCAAACTAACTTGAGTGTTCATAACAGTATCACAAACAATATATATACTAGCGAGTGCATCAATTATTAGCACAGATTGTAATGATTCTATTTCAAGAATCGGTAATGAAAAATAACTTCTAAATGAAATCGGTATGGGGAAACACCAAGTTTAAAATATATAAAGCCTTTTATAGAAAGCGGTAAGGGAAGATGCCGAGTTTGCATAGAAAAGGTCTTTTACGGAAATCAGTATAGATCAATATTTTTTTTTGCTGAGGTAGATCCAATCAGGCTACTACTAAGTCCTTTTACTTTGGTCGTATTGACTATTGATCTTTTGGTTATAAACCAACTATATAAAGAAATTGGTTGGTGGATTTAGAGCGATTAAAAGTGATTTTTAAAGTATGAACCTGCCAACGTGGGTGGCGTGGGTTGAGTATGACATGTGTAGATCTCGGATCTACTGATAGATCTCAATTTAATTGAGGGATTGATGAGGACAATGAATTAAAAGTTATTAGGTTAGGAGAAGAGCCTAGGAGGTGCCTTTTGGAGAAGATGAGCTTTGTGTGTATCAAAAAAGTCCATGTTTGTTAAATTAAAGTATTGTTGAGTTTCAATTTTTCATAGTTCTCATGTAAAAGTGTATGTGGAGACCTTAAGATACATTCAACTTTGAAAACTTAAACTCTAAAACAAGATAATATATTCAAATTACAAGTAAAAGAATGGAAGTCTCAAATTGTGTGAGGTATCTCAAATTTGGATGAGCCAAGGTCTTGCATTTGGTATTTCTAAACCTTCTAAAGTCATCTCAAAGCCCTTACAAACATTGCAATAATAACAAGATTTGCAAGACTTTAAACTAACATGCACTTGCACTAATCTTGTTATGTTTCATAAGCTACTTACTCTTTAATCAACCTCAACAAACATAAACACAACTAAAAATGAACTCTCATGAGCAGTAGGTCCAATTGGATGAGTGAAAATGGTGAGTGGGGACAGGTGTGCACAATAGTAAAAATGGTGAGAGGGGATAGGTTGATTGTGATTGATAGACTTGGCGGACAGGTGTGCACAATAGCAAAAATGGTGAGAGGGGATAGGTTGATTGTGATTGACAGATTTGGTAGACAAGTGTGCACAATAGCAAAAATGGTGAGAGGGGACAAGTTGATTGTGATTGATAGACTTGGCGGATAGGTGTGCACAATAGCAAAAATGGTGAGAGGAGTCAGGTTGGTTGTGACTGACAGGACTTGGCGGATACACGGGCACAATAGCCATTCTGGCAGACCTCCAAGGCTCCCATCATGGATGTCCGGTACATAGAGCTTGCATGGAGCCATCGACAGTGGATTACTGTTTGTGGGCCATTGACAAAAGGTTATTGTTTGTAGGCTATCATCACCCATGAATGTTCACAATCTAGGCTCAATTAGGGCAACTTTTGGCTGTCTCATTTCCTATTGCTTGTGTCTTGAGGTTTGCCAATGAAAAACCAATAACATTCTTGATAAGGTTCTTGAAGTAGTACGGTGGAAGTTGGAGCTTTTGAACCATTGTGCGGTACTCCATTGTATTTAAAAGAGGAGATTAACAAAATTGAGGTATAAGAAAATGAAGTGTAAATTGGTGCAATTTTACATTTATTTTTAAAATACTCAAATTAATAAAATTTAAGACATTATGTATGTATGTATGTGTATGTGCATGTGTATATATATATGTACATGCATAAAATCCTAAACCATCTCCAATATTCATTTGTCAATGAAATGAAACCAAAAGCATTTATTTTTAGTGCCTCTAAATTCAAGTGCACTTGTAGAAAATAGAAGCATGTACTAATTGTGCACATATCTAATGCATGCATAGGTACAAAAATACATTTTAAATGCTTACAACTGACAACCAATAAATTTACATAAAGAGCATAATACATTAGGCCTCAAGCAGTTGCAGCATATCCATTGAACTTGAACTTTGTCCAATTCATAGCTATACTCGAATTTAGGGTGTTTTTTTTAGGATCAAGTGCCTAATGTTGAATGTAGTGATTCTTCACAGGAGATTCTATTGCTTGTTCTCCTGAATTCAAAGTTGCTAGCCCTAATTCTTCGCTATCAAGTTCTTCAGACAAAGTGCCACAAGCAAAGGATGGCAGCATGTGCACATTTGCCATGGCTGTGCTCTACCTTCCACGAAGCCGATCAAAACTACAATGCATTGATTCAAAGGGCCCCTACATGAAAAGCTTCAAGCTGAACTATGTCCCTAATCACAAAATCCCTTTTGGAATAAGCAAGCAACAATTATAATACTCTCAATAACAAATTGAGCACTTTATAAGTAAGATTCTAGTAAACTAAGACTTGTGAATAGAGTGAGAGTTGTTTCCCTATAAGTAGTAAGGACTCTCATTGAGTAGGAAGAAACCTCTTAGGAGCAATAAGGAATGTTGATAAGTAGAGAAAAGCTTGACATAAGCACTTAGGACTCTCATCAAACAGGATGAACTTGGTCAGAAGCAATAGGACTTTTGGTAAGCACAAAGACCCTTGTCCAAAATAGTGAAGACTCTTAATAAGCACAAAGGATTTGGGCAGAAGCAGTAAGGACTCTCAGTATGTAGAGAGCATCCAATCAAAAGCACTGCAGACTATTGGTAAACATGAAAAACTTGTTTGTGAGTAGTAGAAACTATCAGTAAGCACAAACAACCCTATCATTTGCAATACATAGTCATGTACTTCAAGAGCCAATGAAGCGAGGAAACCACTTACAATTCATTACATGATGATTGCCATTCTCCTTTAAAGATTGCCTTAGCCCTAGAAGCTACGTTGTAATTTGAGCTTGAGGATCTCATCTTTGAAGCCTGGATATGCACCCTAGAAGCCAAAATTCTGCCACTAGTAAGGGTGAAAAAACTCATTTCATTGAGTGCACCTGTTATTCTTTTTTGCAATTGCATGTCTAGTCATATCCACGATCTCCCTCCTCAAAATTCAAAGATTAGATTTAGCTCTCATCTACTCCTCCTCAATGTCTTGGTATGAATCCTCTTCCTTCATAGCCTTCTGTCAACTTGACTCTAACATAGATTGAGCAACATCTAATTTCCTCTCAACGAAGTCCTGCAATTTAACACCTGAAGCTCTGGGTATATTTTTTGTGATTTCATGTTAGGTTTTAGGGTCTTATCATGCGAAATAACATAGAAATAGCAATTGAGACAGCTTTGGTAGAAGCCCCTACTAATACAGCAAGGAGTTGTTCTAAATTAGTGGAAAGCATGGAATGCTTTGCTTTTACAGGTTTAGGAAATTAATAGGGAATGCTAATTTTAGCACCTCTATGATTAGTGCAATGGGAGTTTTGTTTCTGCCTAGAGCTTTTTGAAAGTCATTGGAGGATGTACAAAAAGTTTTGGGATTTTACAAAATTCCATGACGACTCCATGGGAAGTCAACCGTGCTCAACCTTGACGGTAAATTTGTAGAAATTACCTAAGAGTGCGGTAAAATCTCACTAAAAATTAAGTTAGTGTTTTAGAAGTACAATAAGCGGCCAGTCAATTTTGGAGACATTTCAATAGTCAAAAGCATCAAAATCGGCAACAACATTCTAATTTAGAAGAATTTATAATATGGCGAAGGATTGACAAGCAAACCAAGAGCGTACGATGTCCAATTGAAGCAAATGAGGAATGTTTTCCTACTCTCATGAACCTTCTAGGCAACCTCGGCCAGACAGATTCATCAAAAACTGCACATATCAAAAGTTAGAGTTTTGACTTTTGATAGAAGTTACCAGGAGTGGTTTTTACGCTCACAAATGGTTGTGGAGAAGGGGAAAGGGGTCCCATAGACTAATTGGGGTCTTCTAAACGCAATGGCACAATTAGTTTTCAATTTCAAGCTTTTTTCTAAAAGTTAGAGGAGGTCCAGTAGTAACTTTGACTTTTTAGGGAGAAATTAGTAATAACCTAGGTTAGATTTCTAACAATCTTGGGGAAATCTTGGGGTTGCTTCGACTTGAAGGCAAAGTCTTGCCTAATTAAGCCCCTATTCATTACCTTAAGGTTATTAGGAAAATATCTAAAGGTTATTAGGTTATTTTATAAAATATTTAGGAATCTAATCGTAGATTAGATTTAGGGAAGATTTCATTTGCTAAAATGAGCTTGTTCTAGATCTTTCCGCAATTAAATAATTAATATTTTAGAAAATATCTAAGGGTAGTTCCGCAATTACGTGGGTAGTTTAGACAAATATCTCGGTAAATTAGGAAGTTTCGACCATCAATAACTGAAGGGGAGGGGCCTTGGAACAAGTATAAAAGGCCCCTCCCAAGGTTCTAGTACCCTCATTTTTGTGCTACCGACATGGTGTTGGAGCTTCTTTGCTTTCAGTTGTTGGGCTATCGACATTTTGTCGAAGCTTCTCTTGCTTCCATTCTTTATCTGGGCTAGCGACATATCGTCGGAGCTTTTCTTGCTTTCATTAAAATTATTTTGTTGTTAGATACGCATCAGAGGACTGAAGGGTACCTTTGAGTGTACCTAGTTGTTGCCATTTAAGTTATTGCTCAATTAAGAAAGGGTTGGTCCACCAAATTATCTATTTGCTAACAAAATACTAACATTGTGGTTAGTGCAGCGGATTAGTCTAGAATTCTTATAGTGGCAGAGCTAAACTCTACCAAAAGAACTCCAAACTAACTATTTTAGTCCAATTTTGTTGTATAACAAAATTGGGCTTGGAATATCCTTTAATGTTCGGTTTAAACACTTTCATGTGTACCTCTTTTAAAGGATAAACTTGATACCTTTTAGTTTGATTAGTTGCCTTGAGGTTGCCCCCGCACGATAGAGCTTTAGCTTTCATTCCCTTTAAGAAAAACCAGCAAATCCCCTAAAAAAGGCAAAGCCACAATTCTAAAAGGTTGACTTAAAAGTTGGGAGTTACCTAACTAGATTATTGAAGGTTTCGCTTGGGGTTGCCCTCGCATAGCAAAGCTTTGACCTTGGAATCTTAAGTCAAATTAGAATCTAACAAGCTTTGGCTGGTTGGAAACTATAAAAACTCAAATCCCCATAGAACCTTCACCCTTTTCCTCTAGAACTTTCTTTACTATTATCCTCTTTTTGAACGCCCTTGCTTTAAAAATGATTAGAAGTTTTAGTTATTCCTTATTGTTAGTTGTTGTTTAGGATTATACCCCCAAAAACCCAAAACATTTGTTAGTTAGTTGTTTTTTAGTTTCACTTACCTTATAGCTTGTTTAGATTTAGATACCCCATTTCCAAAAATTCCCAAAGTATCAAAAGTTAGTCGTTAGTTTGTTAGTCTCATTTTATTAGCTAGGTAGTTTAGAATCCTTAGTTAGAATCCCTTTTCCCCTTGATTAGCTCCCCATCCCTTAAAAATTAGATTAGTTATTCATTCTTTTATAATAATTAGTTGTGAGTGTTTTTTTTTAAGGTACCAGTTAGGAAATATTACCTTGGAATTAGAAGACAAAAGGGAAAATTGTTAGGACTAGTTTGGAAGCTAGGGGAAACCTGTTAGGCAAGGCAGGGAAGATTGAGGGAGCAGCCGGGTACAAACCAGTTGGATCAAGGGAGCAGGTGGGAATGCGCAAGGGATCAGTCAGGAACATGCAGGGAATGGGGCGCGAGACCAACCAATGATGTGGCAGGAGGTCCAATACATGCAAAGTCCAATCCAGTACACTGCAAGGCCAATCTAGCACACTATGAGGTCTAATATACAACAAGGTCCACTGGTTACGACAGGGAGTCTAGCGATCCAAGTTCAAACCAACTTTTACATACTAAATCAAAATCAATTGAGGTGATTATACAAACAACTCCATACTTAAGCCGTTGCTCACCACACAAACATTTTGATTTTTTGTGAAAATCATACTAACAATTCTAATCTCTCTCATTCCAAACATACTAAAGCCATAGCCATGAAAATAAGCTCAACAACCACAATTGAAGACAACAAGTGAGAAGGAGACAAAGGAAGAAGTTGGAGTCTTATTCAAGTAACAACCGGATTAAAATAATCCAAGGTAAGCATCTAACTATTCATCTTTGAATTGTTTTCCATTTTTTTATTGTTTCCTATTCATCATTAGATTTGTTTTGGATTATTTTATTGTTAACTATTCACTCATTTGGTTTTAGTCATTAATTAGGATTGCAAATCCAAATTAGTGGTTTTGTTTGTTGTTTGAGTTTTGTTTTATTAGGCTAATAAGCCAAATAGAAAAAGATGAAAATACAAAAAATAAATTATAATAATCAAACCAACCATTTAAATAATTTATTGGATGAATAGTTTGACTATTCATCTTATTATCTAAAGGCTAGTTTATTAAAACTAATTCATAAATTTATAATTTTGCAGGGCAATTGGAATTAGGGCCTTGAAGTTGTTAAAAGTAATTGAATTTAGTTTTAAACAAACCAACTAGGGAACATTTGGGCTTAATTAATTCCTAAAAACTATAGGAATTGAATTAGGAGACAAGATACTAACAACTTTTGCAGGAGATTAGCCTCTAGATTATTAGGAAGGAAATTTTTCTGACTGAAATTAACTTCTAAGATTATTAATTTATTGAATTCAACTACAAGAAGATGGAGGACGAGGAATTTTATGACACCATTATGTTGGTACTTTGCGACAATGGTACCATGTCGACTCTTGGCTTGGAGGTTTATTAATTTCTTCCTTTCTTTTCTTTTCTTTTCTTTTCTTTTAGTTAATTTGCTTGCTTTGAATTTATATTAGTATTAAATTAAAATTGCTAGTTAGATTTTGCTTTTGAATTTGGGTTTAAAGAAGACAATTTAACATTTAGTGTTGGTGGGTGATTTAGGTGATTTAGGAAATACATTAAACCAAAGAGATAACAAAATAACAAAGAAATTACTAATAATTAACCCCTAATAGTGGAATTGGAAAGTACTTAGGGGTTGATAATTGATCAAATCTAAAAGGAATCTTTCAAAGTTGGAATCCATTAAAGAATCTTTAGAGATTCCAAATCCACTTTTATCTTTAAAAATACTTTATTTTTGAAGCAGGAAAGTACGGATGAAGTTTGGACCCAATTTTGGATGAAATCCTTCCATTAAGGTTAAATTTAGAATTTAACTTTAAAACTAGTAGTTAGAATAATTAACCCCTCAAGGCCCAAGGCCATTTTGGGTTGAAAGACATCATTGTTCCTCAAGCCTTATAAGTCTACTTGTCACTAAGGTAAGAAAATCTCAACCGTACAATCTTGTAGTTTACATATTGTAGATGACATGGATCAAATTTGGAGTCATTTGACCTTATAGATTGTAAGATTATAATGTTTTAGTGTTGAAAAAAGATGCTAAAAATTTCCTAAAAACACTGAAATTTGATTTCTAAACCTACTCAAATGAAAAAACTCTAAACTAAAAAGTGTTTTGAAATCAACATTCAAACATATTGGTGGAAAAAAAAAACATTAAATTGACTCATTGTGTTTGCAAAATAACTTTGAAATGTCAAAAAAATAACAAAAAAAGGGTGCAAAAGACACATTTAAGGCTGAACTTACTTCTACTAAAATACTTTTCAATCACTTGTCACTACTTTGATTGACACAAAATTTTAGCCACACAAACTAGACAAGTATGCGCAACTTTCATCTCCAAAATTTTTTAAAACAGACACAAGAACAAGCTACCAAAGTTCACAATAACCAAAAAATGTTAGGGTTTTGAACTTCGAATTGCTCCCAAACATTCAAAACAACTTGGATTTCCATGAAAATTTTACCACAACAACTAGATTTCTAGAGGAAAAAAACCCAACAAATTTTATTGAAAACAAACATTGAATGAAGGAGATACAAGCCCCCAAAGTTGCAACTATGACAATGGAGTGTGCTGAACTCAAATTGAACCTGTGAACTTTGAATGGCTGTCACAAACTCAGTTCCTCTAGGATTGATCTGAAAATTTTACCACACAAATTAGACTAGTATGCCCAAATTTTCCAACAAGTTTTTATCAAACTTGGATATTGGATGCAAAAGTTACAGCACTTCAAATTGTATTTCCAAACTATGTGAGGCCACTTTTGAGCCCCTTGGGCGTTGAGGGGTTAACACCTCAACCCTAAAATCTGAAGTTTGTTTGAATTAGTTTGCTATTTTGTTTAGGTGGATGAACTTTGGATTTCTAAGGGAAGTAAGGGGCTGAAACTGTCTTTTTTATAACTTTCGCTAAGAATATTGAAATCTAACTTGCTTTACCATTCTGTAAAGAGCAAGTTATATTCTACAATTCCACCTAGATACAATTTTAGTTTAGATTAGGTTTTGATTTCTTTCATATTTATTAGGTATTAACAAACTAAGTAGATAATTTTTAGTGTGTTTTAGGATATTAGGTTTTCACAAGAGTTACAAATTACAAAAGTGTCCATTGCTTGGAAGGCTAAAATTTGGACTAAGAGTTTAATCTCGAATTTTATTGATTTATTATTTATTGCCGACAGAACTTGCGTGCAAGGTTTCATCCTTCAAGGAGGAGTTTGAAACATTTACATCCTTCAAACCTTGAATGGTCCCCAATCTCTCCTTGAACTCATTATGTTGTGGACCTTTGATAGAAATGCCAATTGCCTGCTCAAAACATAGAGTTTCTTAGTGCAACCCTAAAATTTGAATCCACCCTAAAAAATTGGCCATCAACATAGGCTATCAACATCTTCAAATCCTCAGTTCATTATAAGCAATTGATATTAGCTAACCCAAACTTGAATCCACACTAAGAACTTTGAATTTACAATAGGCAAACAAAATTGCTAATTAAACCCTCAATTCATCGTAAACAATCCATATCAGCAAAGAAATCCATACTTACAAATCCATACCTACAAATCTACACTAAGAACTTTGAATTCATCATAAACAAATCTATTCCCTAAAATCTTCTATTTATCAATCATAAGCAATTGATATTAACAAAGGATACTAAAAAGTAAAGCAAGGTGAAGCTTAAATTATACTTGCAGCTCTAGTTTCAAGATGTCCTTGTTAGCTCGATTGAACGCTGATTGTAGCTACAACACCTTTTCTTGATCTTCCTTTGCTGTAATGCAACAATCATCCATTGTGAACTTGAATCCAACAAGTGTGTCCCCAATTTTTTTGCACTCTCTTTCTACACATTTGACTTTACTCATGATAATTTCAAGAATGTCACTTTCAAATTGACTAATACCCCAAACCACATCTAAATTATTAGATGACACCCCATAAGGACAAAGACTACTGAACCTTGAACTTGATGGACCTCTCTAGCTATACATGGGCTCCTTCCACTTTCACCACCGCTCCAACATTGCATCCGTCAATCCCATTTTGGTAGGAAGTGCAAGTACTCTACTTCAATCCTGAAGTTGTTCCAACCTCACTAGTCATGGAATTTGGTAGCCAGAGTAGGAGCCTCTGTGCTCGATCAACTTTCTTGGAAGTTGTTGTTGAAGCCACTAAAGCCCAATTGATCTTCCTCTTCTTCAAATGTACCCCTTCACAAGCCACCCAACAAACTTGTTGTTTGTAACAAAGCTTCATCTATAAATCTTGGAATATATATCCATCAGGTCTTTTCTTGCATCTAGCTTCAAAGATGTATTTGTCATCCAAAATTTGGTAAAAATTTCCTAAACAACTCCTCCACATCTATATTGATGAAGAATCTGATCTCTCAAGTTCTTTCTTACCCAAACTCTTCCAACATACTGCCATCTCTTCCATCGCTCTATGCTCAAAGCAGATAGATTCAAAAGTAAAGACAATTACAAAACCTTCCAACAAACACAAACCCTAATAGTCCAAGGTTGCAACAACAATTCCAACCAATCGCAAGGAGCAAAAACATCAACAAGCTTAGTTGCTTGAGAGAGACAATGATGCTTGTCGAAGCGAGGGAAAATTTAAATGTTCCATGTTCTATCCATGTCTTGCCCATCATTATTGTCCTATACCATGTGATAGGTGATGATATTCTAATAGGTTCAACTACCATTAGTGAACATAGTTGGCACCTCTTTGGAATAAAATTAGTATCCAAAGGAATCCCCTAACATCTACTAGTGGCTCCTATTAGCATACTTGGATCTCCTAAAAATATTTTTGTTTACTCATTTTATTACAAAGCAATAAAAAATACAATTTTGACCAATCAAAAAAAAATTCAAATCCTAATAATAAAAATTGTATTTCTAGTGAATTTTTGAAGTTATATCTTCAAAATTCATTTTAAGAGAATCGAAAAATAAATTTTTATGGGCCCTTCCAGGAGACGCTTATGCTCCCTTAATGGGAGAATCTCGGAGCATGCGCTAGAACTTGGCACACGGGGAACTCCGGGAATGCAGTCAGTTTTAGAGTTTGTAAGAGACGATCGCGGAGCGACTTGCAACGTGAAGGCGCCAAGGGTTTTGACAATGAGGGATCGGAAGGGTGCAACACTAGCACCAGAGAATTTCCTGCCCAAATTTTTTGCAAGAGGGCGAGCAATTAAGCAAAACAAGAGTCGATGGCGAGGACCCCTATTGCAATGCTCAAATGGGCTCATTGTTCTACTTGGTGTTGTTTTGTTATATTTTGGATTGATCTTGTATGGAAAACCGTGGAGCTCAATGAGAGTGAAGCCAAGGGCAATTCTTGGGAAGCTTGTCTGTGATTTACCTCAAGTATAGACAGATATCTGTCTCGTTTCCTGTTTGGGTTGCTATTGCACTATTTTGGTTCAGTTTTCAGTTGATTGTTCAAATGCAGTTTCAAGGAGAATATCGAAAACGTATGTTTTGGTGGACGTAGCATTTGACTCTTTACTTGGGGATTTGTGCAAGGTGAGGTGATTGTCATGTTTTTCTCTATAGCCAAGCACAATGTGAGATTCTCTAAACCCAAAACCCTAGTTTTATGTTTGATTGTTGTGCTATTCTTGTGATAATGTCTTGTTTGTAATGAGCTTGAATTCTAACGAAAGAGAAGATGGTAGGTACTCTTATGTTGTATAGTGGCGTGCTAAAAGTAGGTACCTTGGGTTCGGTCAAGTGTTGTTAATTCAATCACGTAGTGCATAAGTTGCTATTACTTCTATGAATTTTCAATTTTTTGTTTACTTATTTTGGAATTTGAGTGACAAGTTCATTGCTTGATCTGTGATTTCTCATCAACTTTTTTTTGGGGTTCTGGTGCTTTTGTTTTTTATTTTAGGGTTTTCTAAGGGTGTAGTAAGTCCTGGTAATTACTTGAGCTTGTACTAAGGTTGGCACACCCAAAGTTAACACAATGTGCTACTCGCATACATTTACGCTTTCTATTTGTGTGACAATAGTATAAAGTATTGGTTTTACATGTGGTGTTGATTATTTGGTAGACTTACCTTACTTTGAAGATGTTGCTCAGTTTTAAAAGAAATTTAGAAGTGTTTAAATTTGGCAATCAAATTAAGAGGCCGGATAGTTGGCCTCAAGTTATTTTAGCAGTTCTGAGCAAATCATATGGAGACTGTTGTTTTGTTCAATTAAATTTTGTTTAGCACCAATACATACAATGTTCCTTACCAATTTTGGTGATACAAATATGGCTTCATCTGAATTGAAGAATTGATTTTGTTATTTTTCAAACTATCAACCAAAACTAAAAGTGACATAGTCTCGAGAAAAAAAACGAAGGCATACCAAATAGGTCACATTCATCATATCAAAAGCCCACCTACCCTTTTTTTTGGCATCCTATGAGCAAAATTTTAAAAATTTCAAAGTTTTTCATAATATACTTGAATGTGTTAGAATCCTCTCAAGAAAAGAACCACATTAAAGTAAATTCCATTCCAATAATATAAACCACTAAAAGCAGATGAGCCGCAAGGAATGCATTCACTACATCAGTTAAAATACTGTACATTCTTTGCTTCTACTAAATTTTCTTTTCAATCATGCTTCAAATGCCTGCATTGTGTTTCCGAAGAATCTTTTGACATCTGCACAAGTATACCAACACATTTATCATATGAAACAACTATTTATAATTGAGATAACATGATATTTAGGATGGCTACAAACTTGGGAACCTTCAATGTCTTTAATTCAACCAGCTATGGTGTACACTCGATCAACTGCAACATGGTGTGGGATGAAGGGTTACGGCATTGTGTCAAGGTGACTAGACTTAGTTGAATGCCATGCAATTAATACTGAAGCACTTCAACCCTAATGGTTGTCAATCTTTATTGTGTTACCCATCTCCCCCTGGTAGATAATTGCATTCCCTTGAATTGAAAGGCACCTTTTTCATCATCATTCATTGCTTAACACAAAAGCCATTAAGGTCTTCAAATAAGACTTACAACTAAATGTTTCGATTGGCTAGTCCACTGTTCATCAATAGTCTACTTCACCACGCATTCTCCAAGCAACTCATTAGTGCTCATAAGCTGATCGTCTAAAGCTTCAATTCCACCAATTTATTATGATATTTCAAATATGGGATTATGGGATTATATAGCTTATGGGATTATATAGGGATTGTATAGCTCTTAAAAATTGACATACCCAAAAACCTAAGACCATCCAACCAACAAGCGGTACACACATAAAGCAAGACTACACCAATTGATAGTCTACATTGTTGCATCTTTACACCTATTTTCAATATTCTAGAGATAAAAAAACTTATTAAAAAAATTAATAATCTTTGTAATAGAGATCCCACTTTCTTCAATATATGTTTTTGTAGGTCATTTTTTAGGGCCCACACGTCTTGTTAGTTTTTAATTTTGACCATACAAATCTATTCTAATTTATGTGCTTTACATTATCTTCTTTGATGCTAATTTCAAAAAAGTTGTAGAGCTTATATTTCATAACACATTCTATATGTGTTTTGTCCTAACCCCTCGGGCTTTTAGGTAGCAAGCCTAGTGTCTCCCTCCCTGCCTATTCCACGCGAGATCATGTCTTGTTGTGTGATGAGGCAGGGGACTAGGGTGGCGCATCAGAGCCCTGTGATGCGGCAGATCGACGGTTTGGAGCGGTCTGAGCTTAGGTCAAGGTCTATCACTGGCTCCGTGGTGCTCCACATCTTCTAATTTCATTTCATCTTCCCCTTCGTCATCGTTATCGTCGCCTAAGGTTGTTGCGGTGGTGTTTTTTCTACGAGGGTGTACACCGTTCTACTGCTTCGCTGTGGTGCTGTCCGAAGTATTTGAGGGTGGATGAGCACGCAGGGGTCAGCCATGGCGCTCTATGGCGGTGAAGCGCTGACGTCCGAAGATCACGAGGCGCCGCGCGTAGAGATCAAGTTTGATGAGACCGTCAGTAGGAACTTGGGCGGGCAAGAAGCCGGCGTCTCCGCGTCGCTTGTGCCTTCGCGCAACGATGCGACGTCCTCTTCGACGGATTTCGAGAGTGCGAATCAGTCTATTGTGGATATAATCACTAAATCCTTAGAGCAGTTAAAGCAGCAGCGAGCGGAGCGTCTGAGAGATTCGGTTCGCACCGACGTGTTGGATTCGGGTGTAAAGATTCCTGGTCAGTTTTATGTTTATGGTGTAGCTCTACTCGAGTCGTGTGGCTCTGGTTTCTTGGTTTATGCTGGTCCTCCGATGATGTTTTTGTTTGTGTGAGGTCTTCGTGCATTCGTGTAGTATTTATGCTTGCTTATCATTCGTGAAGGCTATAATCTCAAGTGCGTCCACAACCTACCGACGGAGGAAACCCTGCGAATGCATCCTCAGCATTGTCCTCAACATGACCAGGTTTGTGACCGAGGGGCTCCTAATCAGACAGAGGACGGATGTGCCAAACTTGAAGGTCTATGTCTGTCTTACTTTCCTTGCTTTCCTGCTGTCATATCGACCGCAGCATGTGCTTTCTGCTATCATATTCATTTTCAAGTAGATCATCAGATATCCTGATATTCTTTTTTCTAGGTTAGGCTTGTCAGTAACAGAGGATACCCAGAGACTATCGAGTATTTGCGGCATTGATGCCTCAAATAATTGAAAATTCTGGGCTCTCTATCCGGTGCCAATCCTGTTGGTCCTGGTGATTGTCAAGTACAATGACGCATCACTGGCTCAGTGATTGATTGCCGACCATATTGATGGTCGAACTTTTCATGGTTGGCGGTATGAAACTTGAGTAATCTTCTGACTTATTACACTGGTTCTTTTGACTGTTTTTTTATCTTTGTTGGTTTCTCAGCATGCTTCTGCTGGAAAAGCTGGTGTTTTTAATGCTCTGGACTTCGATGGTGTGAAAATGACCCAAGACAAGGTCACTCTCTTCCTGGGCTCTATACTACCATTTTTGAATCAGGTAATGATCTTGATGGACTCTGCCGAGTCTTGAGTTCGGAACATATTTTTTCTTCGTGTCGTTCTTTTAGAAGGTGACTTGTTTTGTGCAGATAGGTTGTCACCTCCTAAAGTAGGAAATTGACTGAGAACTTCTGTTGTCTTTTGCTGATAGTTGTTTTATATTTATTCAGTTGCAACGCCCTTTATTCATATTTGCAGTACTGGAATTGTGTGTTTGACTTGGACAATTGTGTATCGCAGGCTCCCCATTGTACTGATATCAAGTTGAATGTCACTTCAAGTGCTCTGAAGTTGGAGCTCGCATGGGATCAGGGAGCTGCTGAGATTTGAGCTCAGTCCCTTATTTTTAATCATTGCCTCTATATGTAGACAGTTGCAAACAGTATATGCGTTGTGTTTCGAGCGCGTGTCATGCACTGATTTGAATATTTTGATCGCTATGAATCTAATTTGATCGCTATATCCGTGCATTTCTACTCGAAGACCAATTTGTGAGCTCTGTAATGTCTGTGAATGAGGTTAATTTTGCTGCTTTCATAAGTTTTTCCAGGAAATTACTCTCGAGTTATTGTTGCCAAATACTTTGCACTGGAATGTTTGTGAACATATGTTTTGAGTACGATGTATAGGAATTTGAGTCTAGTCGCCTACACAAGTGCAGCTTCAAGAAATATCTTACTGAACTTTTAAGACTTGCATCGAATTTATTAGTAATAATAATGAGTAAAATTTAAATGAAATAATGTTCTAAGTTTCTACAACAGTCTGGTCAGTTTCTGAATTCTAATCGGACAATTTCCGTGCTTCCCAAGGCTGCTTCGGTTCTTCTAATTTTTATGCAGATGCCAGTATAGATCTTTTTTTGGTTGAATTCTCCACTTTGAAATTTCATTCGACAATTTGCCAAATTTCTGTATTTTCATTTGGTCAATTTCCTAAATTTAGAAAATGCAAGCGGTTTTGGATTTTGTGGAGGGGTTTTCTTTTCCTCCCCATTTTTTTTTTTAACAATCCCTGGTAGGAGTTGAACTTGGCCAATCTAGGGCTGAGGATGTAGCCTTCTATAATTACTAGGATTCAAAAGAGAGTCCAGAAGTAATTTCCAGAGGTTGGTTATTAAGATCAGTACTAAGTCTTAAAATCTAACTACTACTATGATTATGAAGTGTCTTGGATGAATCACTTTGACCATTCAGATGCAAACATGGTTTTAAATGTACAAAACAATAATTGGTTTTGTTGTGACTTGGTAGAGCAGTGTGAACTTTAGAAGCAATTTCCTCAAAAAGAAAATTCATAGCTTCAAGCCTTTAGGAAAAAATGAAAATAATTGTGCCTTTAAAATGTTCCTAAAATGTTTTCAAAACCTCATATCATTTGGCATTTGGCATGCAAAGTGATTTTTTCATAATTACTAATGTTTTCTTCTTTGAAAATCTATTTACATCAATAATTCACCTTTTTCCTTGTGAAGGATTTTCAAAGCAAGTTTCTTTTGTAGTAGCTCTAAATAATTTAACTATTTTTAAATAGTAATATATAGAAATGTCACTATATCATGAGGATGACATTATAGAAATTCAATTTAATGAGGGAAGAAATTTTTAAAGAATTAATTTAGAATCTACTAGGAGATATCTAGTACAAAAATTAGTTTCTAAAATTAAAATGAATTATTCAAAATACTTTAGAAACTAATAAAGCGTTATAGAAGTTAGCATGGTAAGAATCAAAAAGTGAAACTAGCATTTTTCAATTCCATGCTTAAATTTGTAATAATTTAGTAATTTAAATAATTCTCTATTTCTTTCCATGTACTATATTTTTCTCATATGTTGTACAATTCTAAATGATTTAAAAACTTTCAAGCATGTAGCTAATTTGCCTTGGAGAACAAATCCAATGAAACACCAACAACATGGACATATTTTTATACAAATATGACCTTGTGAAGTGCAGTTGCCCAATTTTTTGTAGGGACAAAAAAAAGACTTTTGTCAAACCAAATGCTAATATCTTGCAATCCTTACAATGGAAATTTCTAAATTTTATTTCACATCTTTTCAAACAAGTTTACTACAACACTCTACAATTACATGTATCTCAAAAAAAAAAATTCTTTAAATTTGGTACTTGTCCTAGAAATGGCTATTTTGGAGCATTTTCAATGAAAATATAGTCAAAGAACTTTATGAGTTAAATGCCATAAATTAGAATCATGATAATAGTTTCGTCCCACATGCTATTCTTGGTATTGCATTATACACATTATTTTTTTCCTATTTGAATGCATTTCACAATGTTTATAAAGAACATTTAAATCTATTTTATTGTATACAAACCATGGATTTAAGATGTATATGTCAAATTACCAAAACAAAAATTTAACATACATTAGGCTAGAGTTTCACTTTTAATATTTCCTTATAAATTACTTTGTAACTAAATATCAAATTTGATTTATCTATTGTGTTCTCATATGCAACTTTTGTATTTCTCATAATATATAGAAAACATATGTATTTAACATAAAATAGCATATACTAATTAGTTTTTCATTTCATTTTGTTAAAAAAACAAATTTCTAATAAGAAGTTGTACTATTTATTTTTTCTTTTAAGAGAGCAATGAGATCAAGAGTCTTTGCCTACCCTGGATGGCCAATTGCTAGGGTGTCATGTTAAGAGTGTAATATTTATTGTTGCAATTCTTCATTATCTAGCACTACCATTGTATCATGGAAATAGAGAGCTAAAACAATAGGCTTGAAATTGCCAATGGATACTCAAAAAAGCCTAATTGAGCCCATTCATAAAAAATGCCAAAACTAACTCTAGTGTTACATCTTTGATAGTGTTCAGCTTGATATGTTCAACAATCTGTGCATCATTCCAAACGAGTTCACATTATTTCAATAAAGCTAACTTTAATTGCAGTCTTAAAGTTTTTTCACGGCCCTTTGCTATCTCCATCCATCTAAAGAGCATATCTACCCATCTATTTAACACAACTCCATTCAGTTGGCCACAGTGTTATTCATCCTCCTGATGCTTCATCCTTGGATGACATTCATCCATCCGTTCATCCATCAAGACAAATTGAGTGCCAGAGGCTCATTGATCATCTCTTCCTTCTTCACCTTGCACACCCGTCGTCTCCCTTATGGTCACCCCCTTCTCACAACATGGTTCATCATTCCCAAATGAAGCTTTTGTGTTTAGAGCTCTCATTTTCTGTGTCATTCCATTCTTTTACTATTTCGTGGTGAATTGATTGAGTGTTTTGTGGCCAAAGGCTCCCAAGAAGAAAGAAACTCCAACGGCCAAGCCCGCCAAGAGCACCAGCGGTGGCAAGTAGAAGAAGAAGGTACTGTGGCTTCGCTTCTATTTTTCAACTTTTTGTTTGAGTATTGATTGTTCAAGAGCAAGAAGAGTGTGTCACCTAAACGGGATTAGGGTTTTGTGAAAAGACATGGAATTCCAAGTCGGTTAGGGTTTTGTGTTTGTGAGAGTGGATTTTGAATGAGGTCAAGAATATGGTGTTGTCGGTGTCTGTTGTGTTAAGTGAGAGGTATTGAGGTTTATGTTTCATGTATATGGTTCGTGATGCTGACACCACCATTAATTTGAAGGAACAAGAAAAAACTGGGAAAAAAGCAAGAGGGCAATGAGAAAGAAGACTTTTGAACCACGTCCATTGTTCATCTCAAGTTTCCAAGTTTATCTGATAAAAATGCAATCCAAGTAACTATCTACAGATTTGTCAAGTATGAACCCAATGTGATGTCTTTAGAGATTTCTTTAGAGGTAATGATTATAAATATATTCATTACGTATGTATTCATTTAGAAAATGGTTTTTTAGTGGGTCAATTGGTTTGAGGGTTTTTCTAATTTTCTAATTGGAATATTTATTTGAAATATTGAATTTCTCATTATTGGACAAAAATTCCAGTCAAACAATTGGTATGACGGTTTTGCTTGTCTCTTAGTTGGAATATTCATTGAAATATTGGATTACTTTGTATTGAACAAAAATCATAGTAGGATGATTCCGTTGACGTTTATGATTGTCTTTTGGTGGGAACAGTCCTTGAGTATTAGGAGCTTCTTGTTTAGAAGTGAAGAATAATCTGCCATTGCAGCATAATAGTTCTTAATAATATATGACTTATTTGCAAGAATGATTATAATTATTTACATCAGACCAAGGAACAAAATAGTTATAAAGGAAAAAGAATTTGTGTGTGGGAAGCAAGAAATGAGAAATTTTGTGCTTGTGCTAAGAAAGTGAGCTGAGATTGTTTTTTGAGGCTATTCCAAGGGAATTTTGCTCACCTGTTTGTTACTCTATGGCAGATCAGGAAATTGGTTTGATAACTAGGTGCTATGCCCACACATTTGGATGTCAATGTTCAACATCTGAATAAATACTAGGGTTGTGATGTTCTCACTATTGAATGGGAGTATCAGTCATTGGATATATTCCTATCATTTTAAAGGTAATTATCTTTGTTTCCACTGCAATTTGTGGTCTTCCACCCTAGCATCCCCCTGAAAGCACCAAATGCTATTTGGGTATCATTATGTTGCATGCTAGTGTCTAGATTTCTATTTTATTATAAATGTGCACAGCGTGTAATGTCCACATACATATCAATATCAATAGGGCGGAGTGGAAGGTAAACACCAGGTTGATCATGTAAATGACAGTCGCACACCAATGTGGGTAATTTTTATTTTGTTTTGTTCACATCGGATCTGAAAATCATTTGAATGGATTAAGAGAATATCTTAGCACCATGATGCATGAGAACTGTTAATTGTTGAACTTGCAGGAGAGTACTTCAGGCTAGCTGATTAGGGGCAGCATGAAGCTGAACTCATTCTTTGTGGAGCTTCTAGAGTGGTACTGTTTCCTGATTTGCTTAGTTGTTTACAAGTGCTAAAAGTTTTGTACCAACAATGGCTTTCTAAGTACTTATAACGATTCCTCTCTCTCTTTGTGTATGAATGATGAGAGATTATACAGATCTGTCAATCGTGAGCTATCGGTGCTTTCTACTGGAGGTGATTATCAACAGTTAAGGTCAATTGATTGTGAAATATTTCTTTTCAGCTATTGCAATCTTAGTATGAGTTGCTTTGCATTACAACTCACATATTTGCTATTGGAGTATCACGTCGAATAGTCTGGCGAACTAGTTGACTTGATTTATTCTGTATTTTTGATTGTATGAAGTGCGGTCATGAGATTAGCAGTTGTAAATTATAAATTCTATTGAATCTGTTAATTCTGAGTTGGTAAACGGAAGGCAGACACTATGTCCAGGCATGGTTGTTCCGGTGGACAGTTCGACAACTTGACGAACACGACGTCCAACACGTCAAGTAGACCCTCTTGTCCGTCTAATAGAGTCAAACTTACCTTTGACTTTTAAAAAAAATTTTACCCTGCCCGTGAGGCCACCTGGATGCCATGTGGAAGACACGTGTCTGCCACGTAGCATCCTAAAGGGGCGCATGCGGGTGTGGGCGACCTTGGGTTTGGGCGACCACGGGTGTGGGCGACCATGGGTAGGGCGACTTCGGGTTCAGGTTGGTGGGCGACCGCGGGTGTCGAGTACATGGCAAGCTGCAAAGCAAAGACATGAAGTGAGAACCCAAAGAGAAGTAACGCCCCACAATTACCCACGGTCGCCCCCAAAGACCCGCAGTCGCCTCCCAAGGCACCCACACCCGCCCCAAAGACCTACAGTCGCCCCCCAAAGGACCTGCACGCGCCCCTGTAACCGCAGTCGCCTCCCAAAAGACCCGCACACACCCTTGTACCCGAGGTCGCCCCTCCCAGGACCCGCACGCGCCCTTGGACCCACAGTCGCCTCCTCGAACCCGAATGCGCCCTACCAGATCTGTAGTCGCTCCCCGAGATTCGTGCGTGCCCCCTGGAGACCGCGGGTTCAACCGGTGGTCGCCCACCCGCACACGCCCCATGACCAACTCTCACCCGCGCTCGCCCCACCTATTTATCCACTCGCCCAAGACCTTTTGGGCACCTTTCATTGAGGCTTCTTATCTTGTATCCTTTAGTGGCTACATGCGTGAACCTTGACTATTTACTATTTATTACATTCATCCACCCTTCTTACCTTAGTAATTGTGGACCACCTAAACTCCCAAAAGAGTTTTTTGAGCCTTGGACACGACAATCATTGATGGCCATTGGAGTTAACAATGCCAGGGCATTGCCTATCTCCGCTGCTGCACAGACCGCCGGGGCATTATAGAAGGCTGCCAAAGACAAACATCGCAAGCGTAGGGGCACTATTCATCGGAAGCGATTGCACGTGCTCAATAGTGAAGCCCACCTTGCTTTTAAGGGTTGGAATGAAGAACTAGAGCCTTGGACAATACAAACCTGTGAAGACTACATCGAGTGGTGCCACATCGGCAAGTTCTTTCCTTTATGGCGTCATCATTATAATCGGCACACCAATAAGGCCAACTTGAAGTACTATGAGAATCCAGCATTCCTTCAAAGATGCATTGAATTGTGGCAAGTCCTCTACAAAACCGCCTTTGTAGATAGGAATGAGGTCCCCCTCTTCCTTGCTAGAGGAGCATATGCTGAGGTCGCTCTAAACAAAGAGGTTGATTGGAGCACAATCAAGGGAAGTACGTATGTCACTCGTCCAGAGAGTGGTTTCATCCCAAAAGGAGTTTTAGCTTTTCCTGAGGGGGGACTCGGTCCTATTCGAAGTGCATACAAAACGCAAACCCCTGCCACTGAGGTTGACACTGAGGAGTCTGAAGAAGATGATGACTCTGATGGTACTCGCATCCATAGGGTCATACGAATCGTGGAGCAATCTGTTTGCCCCAATGAGGTTCAAAATGAAGTTGTAGAAGGACCCGCAACATCCACGGGACAACGACCAAGGCAACCATCTAGAGTACGGCGTTCAACAACACGAGTGGGACCCGCATCGATTCCAACTATAGTTCCTAACCCATCACTGCCAACATAGCGCACAAATGACGTCTTCGACTTTGGGCCCGATGAGGACATGGCTATGGAAGAAACTGACCGTGTTCCCATTTCTCCATCAACAATGGGCTCAAGCCATGACATTATGACTTTGGCAAAAGCTCTGGACCTCCTCAAGACCAAAGATGTTGAAATTTCTTCACTACAGAATGAAATGAGGAAATTGTGATGTGAGTGTGAACAAAAAAGTACACTCATCTCTCAACAAACTATAGAACTGCAACGCCTCCGTGAGAAAGAGCCAGACACTTTCACTTTGTCGGATATGGATGACGCCTTTGTTGAGCAAAACCTCCAAAATGTGGACAAGGTTGTGGGGGACCTTACCAACCATATCCTTCAGCGTTCTCCTCTTGCCAAGTGCACTAGACGCTCCCCCATCATTCCAAATACACTTCCTACTATTGTCACAAGATATACTACCAATGACACAATTGACCTCAATGGGACCCAAGACTCTCTTTCGTTTCCTGTGGTTCCATCAATTATTCAATTGGAGAAAGACCATGGACTTCAAGAAGAAAATAAGATGCTTCGAAGAAAGTTGGCTGAGTTGACTACCACATACTACCATTGGAAGGTCGCTTGCATTCTCTCCGTGGATAGATCCCAACAAGTTGCGAAGGAGCTAGAGAAAGTTTCTAGAAACTTTGTTGCAAATGCTCCTAAATGTGAGAATGGACTGACGTCATGGGCATTGTTGGAGGACATGTTTCCCAATAACATGTGCATGGTGGAATTGCCACAAAAGGAGGTCATAGATTGGAGCAAAAATGGTTGGGACCACGAAAACCAAATGTCTAGCCACATAGAAGAGAAGAAACGAATGCTATTGTGGCCCAAGCGTGCACCTTTTGTTTTGGACCATACCAAATGCCCCATATGTCTTGAACAATTTGGCCCCGAAGGGGGTTGGGCACTAGGATCTTGTGCACATGTATACCACCCCCAATGTCTCATCACACAATGCTTGATTAGACGACGTTGTGTGATTTGTTCAGCACCATTCCATGATCGCCTATATACCATGTTCAACTTGACGACCTACATGCCTCCTTCTTGGGAACACACACATGATACTACGGCTGACACAACCTTGTGGGGCCGAGATTTGGTTTGGAGTTGGCGAGAAGGACAACATGATCAAGAAAAAGGACCTGCTAGCTCGCAATTGAATTGGAAAACAGACCCAGACAAAATTGCCAGAGTTGCACCAAGGCTCATGGAAAAGGGGCCACAAAACGAAGGGAGGAGGGCATTCTTCTTCCAATGCCTTGGTGGATATTGGGACAAGACCTCCTCAACCTTCAAGTGGGGTCCTCATCCGCAACGACACCGTTGGAATTTAGAAGGAGAAAGGGTGGCTAATCAAGATGATAGTGCCTCCCTAGAAGACTTGACTAGTATGGCTTACCTGGACTCTACGTACGGACCATATTACCAAAGTCAAGCACTTGACTACTTGTTGGAAGCACATTCTCCGCAAACAACAAGGACCCTCCAAGCTCTACAGGACTCCAACGTGTTGCAATCAATTTTGAAGGCAGACGGACCAGCTTCACGAACCCGTGTAAAGCGAAAGCTAGGGGTTGGGGAAGCATTGACCTACGAAGAAGGTGAAGGAAGTGGCTCTCAAAACAACCCAAATGTAATTGACTAGACATTCATAGGAATCATGCAATTTAGCCTTACCTCCCATCATAATAGATGACAAGTAAGGGTTAAGTTTTAGTTACACTATGTTTCTAGTTATTTTGGCAAGTACGATGGAGTGGTTTAGGGTTTGCTTCTTTCATTCCACTTCTACGACTTCCTAGCATACCTATGTACAACAATTCCATATGGCATTGATTTTTATTTAATACTACCTTTTTTTCCTCTCTACCAAAGCACCAATTTCTGAAATCATATCGAGAATGATCTTTTCGAGTTCTTCCAAAAATAGTTTGTATGAATCAAATCAACAAAGCTCTTAAAGTTTAACTTTTCAAATTAATTTCACTTGCATTGAGAAGAAAACTAGGTCACTACTCACTAGAGTGGAGCATCATTGTCCAATTGGATATTTCCTTTCATATTCTTTAAAATCGTGAGGTTCTAATTATAGGAAGCTTTCCTCTAAGCTTTCAAGATACTTGGCCAAAGAAGGAATAAAAGGGGTTCAAATACAACATGCCCCTTTTCGTGGATGTTGACTTGTTGACTTCACATTACCATACCTTCAAATGGTTCATCCTGTCCTTGGAGGTCAAAATTCTGATTCATAAAAAACATCAGTAGGCCAACTTACATATAAAACCTACCTAATTCCTCAATATCCATTGTAATTTTCTTCAAATTACGCTAAAGCTAGAATTCTAAAAAATCCTATATACAAGGAGGAACAATGAAGCAAATCACCCGAGACAAATAAGCTCAATAAATTTCCTCGATTAATATGGTATTTGGGGCATAATTGGTTTTTCGTTCTCCACTATTCATATGAAAATCATTAATACAAGTTGTATTGTAGATTTCATGACGACATTCTCACAAAATAGTGAAAATACTATGTCAACTTTTATAGTCAAGAATCAAGAACTTCCCATCAATCCCATGTTCCTATGCGATTGTAATTATGTGCAAGAATCCCATTCCATTCATCATACCATCACCTTCTCCCAAAACATGAGAGAGACATATTCATCCATATAGAAAAGTTGTAAGATCCAAAAATGGTGTGGCATTTTCTCCCTTCCATGCACACCACTAGTGTGCCCACACCAATTTAACTATTCTAGTACACACATTGCTTCAAAACACCATATACATTGTTTTATCTCAAAACATTGCATTTCTTTATAACACCAGGATAGGCAAAATACAAAATAATCATGGTGAAAGTATTAATCCTCATTGTATTCCTAGGTATTTTATTTTGTGTTGAGGTAGTCCTTCAAAATGGGCTCTGGACCCATTTGTTGTAATTTTGCATCAGACTTCCCTATGCTAGCTCTATTCCACTTATACCAATCCGAAAAAAAACGACTTTCTGCCCTCAAAGCTTCCAACTCCAATACCATCAATGGTAATCTTTGCTCATGGAACTTCACCAACTTCTCAAGCGTTGCTACTTCTCCAGCAACACTACCATATGTTGAGGAAGAAGCCAAAAGCTCTACTTTTGGAACGTGCTGGACGGCAGCCTCGTAATATTCTTTCTTCTTCTCCATTATTTGAAGTTCTAGGCTTCGCCTTTCATTTTGTGCCTGCTGATGTTTGCGGACAAGGGTTTCGAGTTTTGATTCCCATATCAAATAATGGTCCATTTTATGCACCTTCCCACTCTTCATTTCCTTCAAATAAAAATCGTGATTTCTTTTGAAGGAATGGAAGCCCTTGTCATTCTCTTCGATGACGTTCGTTATGGCCTTCAACCGTTGCTTCAACACCTCTACGAAAGTGGGATTCATTTCTTGCTCCTTCAAAGTTTTCAATTGCTCGTTCTTTGCACACAATGCTAATTTTGCACTTTCTATTTTGGCAAGCAACATTGCCTCTTCATTTTTTGAATCGCTTCCTCCACCACTCCCATCACCCTCTCGCAAAACGGGGTCCACTCTCCTAGCCACCCCATCATCCATGCCTTCTTCATCCGTATCTTGTACTATGATGGGCTCTTGAGCTGATTGTCCACTTTGGTGGACTCCCACATCCACAGCCGGCCTAGATTCTTGTATGACAACCTCCTCCTCATCGCTGTGGAAAGAATGTCCATCGTATTCATGGGTGTGTAGATTAGAGCTAGAAGTCTCTGACCAAACCACGCTTTCATCGCGAACAAATGACTTCCCACGCTTCACCTTGGATAACATCTTCTTTACATCCATAGGTTCATCTGGTGGTAAAATTTTTGCAGTCTCTGGAATGATCGCAATAGGGACCTCCTTCAATGTTGACCAATCCACCTCCTTCTTCAACACATATTCAGCATACACCATTCTCACAAGAAAGAAACAGAAATTGTCGTTTCGGTAAGTTGAGTCCTCCAAATACAAGTGCTTCCACACCTCACAACATCTAAGTATGAAGCCCTCATCCTTGGAGTATGCAAGATTTATTTTGTTTTGCTTCAAATGCTCTTTGTGCCGACACAAGGAAAATAATTTGCTGATGTGGCACCAATCCACGTATTTGCAAATGGTTTTGTAACTCCAAGGCTCAAGTTCATTTCTCCAACCTTTAAATGCCTTAATCTTTGGATGGATCAAAATGGCCACACGCTTCTTGTGAATTTTACCGGACTGTTTCCGACCCTTGTCGAGGATGAGCTTCATCTCTTGTCGTGTAAGGCGTTTGATTGTGGTAGGCGTCAATGGTGGGGGCTCATTCTCCATAGTGCTCAATCTATACGATCAATTCTACTTGGATACTATGCCAAATATACCAAGCCTAAAACCGTGGTTGTCCAAACTTAAATCTATTACCTCGTGGTAATTCACATTTACAAATACATCAACATGAGCATTTACAATCACAATCAAGTTTCAAACAATTCGGTGTGATTTACAATCAATGGATGAAAGTGACATGAGGAGACATAGAATATCCTCCTCACAACACCCACCTCCCCTCTCAAGCCTGCAATTAGCCACTTCCAGGTGGATAAAAGACAAGGCGCAAAAGGGAAAGATGGGAGACTGCGGGTTTAGGGTCTGATTTTGTACCTGCAATCGCCACAGTGCGAGCACGGCTCCGGATGGGGCGCGTGTGGGTCCAAGGAGGGGGGGGCGTGTGCGGGTCAAGAAGGCGACTGCGGGTCCAAGACCACCGCCAGCGACTGCGGGTGATGGCGACTGCAGGTCTGGGGGCAACTACGGGTACGGTGGGGCGACAACGGGTCTGGTGCGACCACGGGTGAAGGGAAACCAAACTGGGGGCGCATGCGGGTCTAGGCAACCACGGGTGAGGGGAACGCACACTGGGGGCGCATGCGGGTCTGGGCGACCGCGGGTCTGATGCAACCACGACTGGGGGCGCGTGCGGGTCTGGGGCGACCGCGGGTCCCAAACCCCCGACCGCAAAGGCACATACCTTCATTGAATAGTGAAATTAGATTGCCTTAACAATTAGATTGACTTACCCCCAAATGAACCATGCAAAGAATTGATATTCAAACCCAAATGCATGCAAGTAGGTGATGTGTGTGTACAATACTCAATATTTTGGGTCCAAACATGCACTTCACATTAAAAATAGTTTATACACTTGCATTGCTTTTCCAAGATGAGATGCTCATAAGGTGGCCAACGTTACTATTCCCGCTAGAAAACTATTACATCAAATCCTATGAGAGGACAGAGTCCCGAAAGACGAATTCGGGTGGTTTCATGAACCATGGTTTACCCATGAGGAGGTCCACCACTTGCGCACATGTTGGTCTTTTGTTAACATCAACATCAACTAGTTCATGTAACTTCATGGCAAAGTACCTTGATGACTCATGATTTCTAAATAAGTCCTTGTCGTATTCAACCATGTATTCTATGTTCATGCGTTGGGTCAACTTTCCAATGGAATAAGAGTCGGACTTCACCGAATATTTGTAGGTCGCTTTCATCACATCTAAACTCGTATCTGAACCCTCTAGCCCAAACAAATAGAACAACTCTGGAGGTGCCCACCAACGGCCCATCCTCTCAGCATCAAGTTTTTCCTGTTTTTCATATCCAAAATGCGAGGGAGCTCCTTCTTGAATACGACTTGCAATTCCCCAATCACAAATCCCAATGTTGATCTCTTCATCCGAGAAAGGGGGATAATGCAACAATATGTTCATAGGTGACAAGTCATTGTGCAGCACCCCAGCATTGTGCACGAGACTTGTCACATAAACCAGGGCCCACGACAACTTCGCCTTGTGTCTTCGAAAGAGGCTAATTTCTTTTTGTTGCTGGCCGTAAGTTGCTTGACCAACTTGATTTCATGCCATTCCGCATGCGGCACCACCTTCTCATTCAAATGAAGCAACTCTTTGAAATTACCACCATTCCACCACAAAGTGTATGCTTCCATTGTTTGGTCATGGACAGCTAGGAATTTAATAATGGCCGGATGATTCAACGGGCATACCAAAGCCTCCACTGACCGTTCCACCCTCGCATCACAATTTCCCCGCGAAATGTACATGCGCTGGGATCGTGGACATCCCTTCAATGCATACCTTGCGCACTTTTGCATATCCTCCTTGACGGTCAAATCCAGTAAGTGGGACCACCTTGGCCTCTGAGTAGACCCACATGATACATGAACCACTATCTCTTGTAAATGTAGCCTTCAATGCATCCGTCTGCCACCCCATACCCCTAGCTTTAGACCTTGACAATCTTTTTGCTGCAATTTGCCACCAATCCATCTTCTCATGGAACTCCTGGGCCCTATCCGTTTCTCCAAATCCAGGCACTATAGGTCGCAACTCAAGCATCAACTTCTTGGTGTTGAATATACCAGTTTGTAGGCAATTGCCAATCCACGTTTGCCATTGGTTGAAATACACTTCATCCACATCTGCATAGTCCGAAGATTCCTTGCATTTCCTTGTAATAAATTCCTCCAACTCATCCTTTAAGGATTGGATGCCTGCCTCTTTATTTCTCAAGTATTTCCTCTCCAAATATTGTACACTTTTTTCCTCATACCATTGGAGACAAGCCTCATGCGCATAGGTCGTATATTGTACTGGAGGATAGGTAGGGTCCTTATCGTGTGCTGTCTTGGACTTCTTTGTCTTGGATGGTCCGGCACCCCCAATTACCTCCTTAGTAGTTATATCTACAACAAATGTTGCAGGATTATCAAGGTCCTTGTCGCAAGCCGATATCCGACTTGTACTACTTCCTTCCTTTGAAGTAGACATGGTCCTCTTTTGAAAAACGAGGCGTTCTTGACTTGAACTTGTAGAGAAAAATGGGCAAAAACTTCCCCTTCTGAAATCACCTTGGCCCATGAGCACGCATTCAGCCACTTCAAGGTGGATGAAAGCCAATGCGCAAGACCAAGAATGGCGACCGCGGGTCTGGGCAACCACTTAAGTACCCGAGGTCGCCTTGGGGCGCGTGCGGGTGTGGCACATGCGAAACAGGCGACCGCGGGTATAGGGCGACCATGGGTATGGAGGCGACTGTGGGAGGGGCGACTGCGGGTTGGGGCGACCGCGGGAGGGGGCGACTGCAGGTTCCAGAGGTCGTCGGGGATGGAGGCGACCGTTCATGTGGGGGCGACCGCGGGTCCAAAAAGGATGGACCATCCTAAATAATAGCTAAAAGAAACCTTTATATGGGGTAGAAACATTAGCATTACAACTTCCCACTTCTATTTCGCTTGCTTTCGAATAAAATCATAAGACCACTATGATATGGTCTACAATGTGGAATTAGATTTTGACTTGTTTCTTTATGGTTCCAAATATATGTCTACAATGTTCACAAAGAAAAAAAAGGAATGGGCCAAAATGGAAAAAGGGAATCAGAAATATAAAAGTACGGGACATGATTGACTTCTATTGAAACAAAAAGGGAGAACTTGAAATACGTACATTCTACCATTGCATAATGATATTATAGAGGTTACTTTAGAAGTGTCCAAAGTCTTTTTCTAATTTCTTCAAGTTTGCTCTACAGTGAACATGAATTTGGCTTTTTTACACAACCCTAAACCCTTTTGGGGTGGAAGAGGTCATAAATGCAAACATACATGTTGCAGAGCACATTGAAATGAACAATAAATGAAGCATATGCACATCAAGTCAAAAGATTGTTATCCTTGATGAGTACATTGTTCAAACCATCAAGGGTGTTTGAATGCTATCATTTCTTTTTTTTGCATGCCAATCCTTCAAAATTGGTCACCCACAAAATACAAGAAATTTCTAAATGGACAAATGGGACACCTTCGAAATCATCCTTCTTAGACGTTGTAAATTGTTAAGTTACAAATTATAGATGCGGTCTTCGGAAGTAAACTTTCCAAGGAGGACCACCCCTTCTTACACTACAAGATTTACAAGATGATGAGATGCTCTTCTATCCTATATAGAGAGTTTCTATCATTTATGGACTCAAAATTAGCCACCCCATCGTTTAAAGATGAAGAACCGTCACATGCAAATCCTTATACAATGTACAATTTCTTTGGCTAAGTATTCTATGGAGGACATTCAATATGTTCTTGTAAAAGCTATCCAAGGTTTACTTCAACTTTTCTATACAAAAAATAATCTCTCTCCAAAGAGACAAAACGTCAAGTTTGGTCACTCCGATAGGTGAGCAGGAAAGAAGTTGTCAAAGCAAGGAGTAAGGGGTTTCAAGTGGAAAAACGAAGCAGGGAAGGTTGCATTTGCCAAGGATGGTGGAGTGAGTCTCATCTGGATCCCACCCACGGCAAAGGTGGAGTCACTTAGTGGATTCTGTCGTGAAGGTGGGCACGGAAAGGTGTGCAAGGTTTGCATTATAGGTGTAGATACCATCCCACCAAACATTGCTCTAGCAGGAAAAATGCCAAAAACCAAGAATTTGCATGATCAAAGAGTGGAGCGGTCTATAGAGGCACTAGCATGCCCTTTAAATCACACGGGTGTAATAAAGTTTTTGGCCATTAACTCACAAACAATGGAAGCATATACATTGTGGTGGAATGGAGGTCATTTGGGTGACTTGTTGGAGTCGAATAGGAAGGTGTCACCAACTGTTGAATGGCACGAATTGCATCGGATCAGGCAGCTACCCGAGGAGAAACAAAAGGAAGTTAGCCTTTTTCGAAGACACAAGGCGAAGTTGGCATGGGCTCTAGTGTATGTGATCCATCTCATGCACCAGTCATCGGTGCTACACAACGATTTGTCTCCAAGGAACATACTTTTGGACTATCCCGATTATTCAAACGAGATAATCAACATTGGGATTTGTGATTTTGGAATTTCAAGTCGTATAAATGAAAAAGCCCCATCACATTATGGATACCCTTCCCACGTTGAAATGGCGAAGCAACAAGAGGGGCATTGGTGGGTGGTTCCAGAGTTGTTTTATACCTTCGGGCCTCCTAATTCTAATACAAGCATACCGATTATGCAATCAAGGCATACATACACGAAGAAATCGAACTCGTACTCTATTGGCAAGCTGATGGAAAGGATGAAGATTGGTGATATGGACAAAGACACATTCACAACTATTGATGCATGTAGGTATTTTGCAATGAAGGTCAAGCAACTCACAAATGAAGATCCAAATGATAGACCTACATGTACTGAGGTGGTGAATTTGGTCATGGGGCCTCCATGGTACATGAAGCCTCCAACATATGTTTTGCGTGATTTGCCTCTATAGTACTAAGTATATCATTGGATGGAGGTTATTTTGCGTAGAAAAAGTTATTGGCTTTGTTTTGAGCCTCTCATTTTGTAATAGACCATATGAATATATAAAAGCATTTTCTACCACAAAAAGCAGCGTATTCAGACCATTGCATTTCATGTATTGAATCTTGAACTAGAGTTTTAGTTGGGCAAACTTTCAATAATTTTGAGGTGATATTTTATAGGACGTTTTTGCTTATGAACTATTGTATGGATGGAA
Source organism: Straminergon stramineum (assembly GCA_963920665.1). Lineage (NCBI taxonomy): Eukaryota > Viridiplantae > Streptophyta > Bryopsida > Hypnales > Calliergonaceae > Straminergon > Straminergon stramineum. The sequence goes on from OY987270.1 coordinate 23,152,571, forward strand.
GTTGGAGGAAGACTGCTCTTGTGTACAATCCATGAAAATGTTGTTGTAGGATACAAGGATTTGCCATTCATTGATAATTTGGTAGAAAACTCCAGAAATTAGACCATTGAGTTGGACTTTTCTAAAAATACAATAGTGTGTGCCAAAAATTAAAAAATAGCTCAAAACTTTTGCCTTTTTTTTAAGTCCTAACTCATAAGGCATGTGGGAGAAGAACCGAAGCCATTGAAAATCTTGGAAGGGGCAAAAGAATATAAATCTTATCCTCAAAGAAACAGTGAAAAAATAACCCCTAAAGGACCAAGGCCATTTTTCTCTCTAAAACCACTCAAAACTGCCATTTCTTCTACTTTCTTCTAAGAAAACAAAAAAAACACTATTTTCAAAATCAAACTGGAGGATCTTGTACTTTACTTGTTTAAAATCATGTGGTAAAACTTTCATAAAGTTTGACCATACAGATTGGAAGATAATTGCACTTAAAGTTGAAAAACAATTTCTTTGAATACTAACCTACAATTTTAGATGACTTTGACCACCGTTTAAAGAATTTCTTTGAACTATGGACACTAAATTTAAATTTTTTTATCTTGAAGAATTGATTTGGGAGTCTAGGAAAATTTAAAAAAAAAAGAAGCTTGATTTTCATTCTTTAGAAAATTGTTAAATATAATGAAGGTTCAAGATTGAAAAAAAAAAAAATCATCGATACCTCTAAGTTAGGATTGAAACACAATAATCCCAACGGTGAGATGGTTCTAACAAGCAAGAATTTTGAGAAGTTGTAAATTGATTCAAGTTCTTCGAGTTAGGCCTATTAACCTCATATTTTTTAAGTCATCAACTTTTTAGATTTGACTTGTAAAAAAGACTTCAATTCTTTTTTGCAATTTTGGCACTCTCATAGTCAAACGTTATAATCTTTTACTCCATAAGTGATATTGTTGTGCTTTCTTTTCCTGTGCAATCTTTAACAAGTCCAGTTTGAATTTGTACGGTTACAATTTCAGAGAAATTGAAACATCTTATCAAATGTTGGCATTTTGTTCAGTTTAGAGCAGTTTTTAGTAAGCTGAAAATAGGCCATGGGCATTTAGGGGTTAAATAGGAGAGGCTCCAAGATTCATACGCGGTCGCACCAGATGCAGACGCAGTCGTCTAAGCCACAGTCGCCCAAGTCGCAGTCGCCCAAGCTGCGGTCGCCCAAGCGCGGACAGGAGGCGCCGTCGCCTCCTCGTGAACCCACAGTCGCCCTTACTCGTGTACACGCGGTCGCCCCAAGACACGCACGCGCCCCAGGCGACCTCGGATTTGAAACCTCACCTGCAGTTGCCCCAAGACACGCACACGCCCCAAGGCGACCTCGGGTATGAAAGCAGTCGCCCTCACCCGCAGTCGCCCCTTTTTGCTCTACGCACTACCTGTCACCCGCCTCCAAGTGGCTGACTACGTGTCCATGAGCAAGGGGTTCCCATTTTCATTAGACATTTTGTCCATTCCGTGTTTGCACTACATGTGTGGGTGCCCTTTTTCGTTAGGTTTGTAAAAAAATGCATATTGTAAATATAAACATTTTTGTAAGTGTGAAGTACATCCATTTAAGGGGTTTGTACTCATTTGGTTCAAGCTTAGTTTTAGAAAAGTAGGCAAAGTACATACACTAGCATATTATTCACAAAGCAATCGTTATGGAAGGCAAGACTCCAACAGCCCCACCTAGTACAGGTAAACCATTGACTGGACCACAAAAGAAGGTAGGTCGGGACAAGGATCGTAGAAGGAATGGGAAAGGTCACAAGAAGCATGTGCCTCTATTTTTGCATCTTAAAATCAAAGCTTTTTTGGGTTGGAGAACAGAACCTGAGCCTTGGACTTACGAGACAGTTAACAAATATGTGGATTGGTGTCACATCAATAAGTTGTTTCCATACTGGCGTCACAAGATTCATTTGGCTCAAAACAAGGCAAATCTTGGATACTGCAATAATGAGTCTTTCACTCGAAGATGCTTGGAGGTATGGATCAGGTTGTATGGGGAGCCCAAGCCTTACCGAGACAACAATTTTTGTTTCTTCTTGGTTCAAATGGTATATACTGAATGCATACTAAAGAAGAAGGTGGATTGGACAAGCTTGAAGGAACTCCCTGTTGGAGACCATCCGCAAGAAGCATCCATTGTGGCAGAAGATGCACCAATTGATGTCAAGAAGATGTTGGCATTAGTGAAGCTGGGGAAGTTAGCCCTTCCTGATAAAGAGGTAATATGGTCGTCTAATTCTAGCTCAGATGAGCACACCCATGAATATGATGGGTATTATTTCCAGAGCGACAACGAGGATGTCAACATGGATGAAGCAAATAAGGCATTGAACGTGGAACTTGCGAGGAAGGGCAAAAGAAAGGTTGAGGAGCTAGAGATTCCATCAAACCTTCAGAACAAGTTAGGCAAGATGAGGAGCCTATGGAAGTAGACAACATTTTTGATGAAGGCCACCAAAAAGGAATTGAAAATGATGCGAACGACGATGTAGATGTCTTGATTGCTAAAATAGAGTCTGCATTGTTAGCTTTGGAGGAAGCAAAACAGGAGGTGAAAGAACTTTGTCAAATCCAAGACATGGAACTTTCCACGTCTCCAAATGCGGGCATGGTGCATGGGTTGAAGGAAGAGTTGAAGGCGGTAAATAATTATGCCATCTCTGAAAATGACGAGTGGTTAGTTGCTTTGAGAAAAAGCAAAGATTATTACTACAACAAGAAACAAGCGAACCGAGGGCACCTCATGGACGAGTGTGCCGTACTTCAACAGAAATTAAGAATCTTGGAACGGGAACGTTGGCGAGTGCACAATGAGTGGAGACCCCTCAATCTCCAAGTAGATGAGGAAGAGAAGAAGAACTACGTTGAAGCTCTACAATGTGCCTCGGAGCTAGACGTTTTGGCCATGGCTGTTGGATATGGTAGCAGAGAAGAAGAGGTATCAACACTCTGGAAGCTTGTGAAGTTACACAAGAAGAAATTTCTAAAGATACAAAAAGAGTTAAAAGAAGTAAATTCACAAATTGCTTTTGAGGGTGCATGGCGAAGGTGGCACTTACGTAGTGCAGCTAAAGGTCTTAAACGTTTAGACCTTGAGAGAATAGGGCCAAAGCCTAAAGAAAGCAATTTTTATACTACCAATAGATGAAATATAGTAACATAGGAGCTTAACAGAGATTTTGTGTTTTGGACAAGTGGGCCCTTTTTTGGATGGCACTCCTTGTAAGTGAATATGAAATACAATGTTTTGTCATTCACAATTTCACATGTACAGAAATTATTATGAGAATGTGGATGAATACTAATTTATTTTAGGCTATATGATCTTGTACTTCACTTGTCTAAGATCATGTAGCAAAAATTTCATGAAGTTTGACCATACAGATTGCAAGATATTAGCATTTGATTGCTAAAAAATCATTTTTTTCACCCAACGGAAAATAGGGCAGCTGCACTTCAGAAGGTGGAAATCATATGAAAAATGGTTTAAAATACTTGTGCTTCTTTGGATTCATTGTTGAAGTCAGGTAGGGTACTTGCCTAAAAGATTTCAAATTATTTGGAGTTTTACAACATATAGGAACAAAATAGAAAGTAGAAAGAAGTATCATTTAGCAAATGATTCAAAATACAAAATTTTTAAGAATTTAGTCATGGAATTGCAAAATGCCAATCTCCAGGTCCCTGAGCGCGGTCGCCCCCTCATCTGCAGTCGCACATTCTGAGGACCCGCGGTCGCCTTACTATTTGGACCTGCGGTTGCCTTTGTACCCGAAGTCGCCTTTGTTCCCGAACTCGCAGTCGCCCTCTAAATTGGAGTCGCGGTTGCCCCGTCCTGAAGCGCACGCGCCCCCACTTGAAGTCGCCCACCCTAACTTTCCACGTCATTATGAAAAAATTGCCACGTACGCCAAATCTTTTTATGGGGGGGTAAAATTTTTTACCCTTGCGCGACGGGATGTGACGCCTTATTGACACGTTGTCTAGTACGACACGCGACGTCAGACGTCCAACACGACACCCAAACCCAAAAATATGTCTGACAAGACAACCATGCTGGGAGACTTTGTTGAGCAGGTTGAGGGGGCAATGCAAAGTGCACGGGAAGCAGCTGGCCGGATGGAGGAAGCCAGCAACAGATTGACGGCCTTGATAAGTTCTTAAGAGATCCGTCTCTCGGATTTATCCTTGCCGTCCTTGTCTTTGGACATGGCAGCACCAAGGGGGAGGAAGGATTTGACTCCCCAATCGAAGAAGAGCCAACGAGGACCTTTTGCGCCTTCGCCCGGAAAGCAGATTGATTTGGATTCCTCTCCTGAGGCTCCAAATCCAGAAGCTGGGGAGCGGAGCAGGAACCTGACTGAAATCTTCGAGCAATTGCAACTGGAACCGAAGAGCCCAACGCTAGATCATGGGATTGCAGAATAGAAGTTATTTAGTTTGTACAATATAGGGACGATAGGACCGGACCAGATTAGAATCTGGTCGGATAAGTTAGGACCAGACCGGAAGTTCCGCGTGGATTTTCTAGTCACTTTTTGGATTTCAAAATGTATATGAACAGTCTCTGCAAGTGAGACTGAGAGCAGTCTTTTCTCCTAAACTTTGCGTGAGTCTTTTCTTTCGCGTCCTTGTGCTTTCTATTTGTTTCTTGATGTATGTCGCTCTCGAGGTTTGGTAGGGCTGTGCGGATAGAAGTTAGGAAGGCGTAGGAGGTTCAAGGCTGGCTTCTCCCTTTGGTGTTGGAGTTTGAATCTTATGTGCATGTAAGTGGGTTTTTAAGAGTTGGGAGTGAATTTCAGTTCCTCAACATTTTCAGAGTCTAGATTCCGGACAGGGAAGCCATTGTTAGGCTAGGCGGATAGGGAGGGATTCCTTAGACGCGCTAG